>JAJIBD010022366.1:0-62335 GCA_021461705.1 Cryptotis parvus | reverse complement strand
ACGATTTAAGTTTGATGTCTGACATGGCTAACACCCAACAACATAGTCCTTCACTTGATCACTTGATCACTTGAATCCCGTTATTCATCGATTTGCTCGAGCTGGGCGCCAGTAACATTTCCATTGGACCCTATCACGCGCCAATGTAGCCCAATGGCATCTGGTTGATTCAGGAATATGAAGAGCCTCAAACCGCTCCTTCAGGGTCTTAACAAGGAAGTCTGACCATCTTGTAGGTGGGCGGCCACGTGATCTTTTGACATCCCGTGGGATCCAGTCGGTAATGGCTCTAGTCCAGCGGTTGTCTCCAAATCGCATTACATGTCCAGCCCATCTGATTTTCGATGCCTTGGCAAACGAGACAGCGCCCCTGATTCTGGAATAGCGACGGAGGTCAGAACTCCTGATTCCTTCTCTCACTTGAGTGAGGCGTGATATTCCAAGCATAGCTCTTTCGACGACTCTCTGGGAGACCCGAATAGCATTCCTCATCCTGCTTTGTAGGGCCCAGGTCTCTGAGGTGTATGTTAATGCAGGGAGAACGGTGGAGTCGAAGAGATGTGCCCGGAGCCGGAGGTTCTTTGTCCTTTTAGCTATTTCTTCGATGCCTTTGAAGGCATTCCATGCCGCTCTCTTCCTCCTGAGCAGCTCAGGTTTTAGGTCGCTCATCATGTTGACTTCTCGACCTAGGTACACATAACTGCTGCATTCAGAGATGTTTGTTCCATTGAGAGTGAATGGGGCCTCTGGAACTAGTTCATTTCTCATGAACATAGTTTTCTTTTTAGATTCAGCTGTAGACCTACCTTTCCACATTCTCGGTCAAAGTCAGCCAGCATTTGTGCCGCTTGGCTAATGTTTGGTGTTATTAGAACGATGTCATCAGCGGAGGGAGGTGGTGTAGTTGCCGACCATCTATCTTCACTCCCATTCCTTCCCATTCTAATTGTCGCATGATGTTCTCGAGGGTGGCACTGAAGAGTTTTGGTGAGATGGTATCACCCTGTCGAACCCCTCTTTGACATCAATGATCACTTCTTTGTAGAATGGTGAGATCCTGGTGGTGAATCCGTAATACAGCTCACTTAAGGATCTTGATGTATTGGGTTTGAACACCCTGTTTGACTAGGGCTTCGATGACTGCTTCAGTCTCCACAGAATCAAAGGCTTTCTGTAAATCAATGAACGTGGAGACAGAGCGGCATCTTGTACTCCCTACAAACCTCAATGAGCTTGGTTACTGTGTGGATATGGTCGATTGTGCTGAATCCTTTCCGAAACCTGCTTGCTCGCATGGTTGTCCTTCATCTAGTGTTCTGCTAATCCTGTTCAGGATGACTCGTAAACAGCTTGTAGATGACAGACAACAGGCAGATGGGGCGATAGTTGCCCATGTCGTGAATGTCTCCCCTTCTTGAACAGTAGAACTGTCCTGCTGGTTTTCCATTGGGAGGGCACCTTGCATTCGGACAGGTAGCGGGTGAAGAGCCGAGCTAGTGTATTGATGAGTACCGACGGCAGATTCTTCAGGTGTTCGGGTCTGACTTTGTCTGGGCCTGGTGCTGTTCCCTTCTTTACCGACGAGATGGCATGTCGGATTTCAGAAGGGAGAACGTTGGGAATGACATATCCATCCTGTGGAATTTGGTATGTGGGCAGGTGGATGTGGCTATCAAAGAGATTTGAGTAGAAGTCCTGGATAATCTTCTCCATTGCCTTTCTGGAAGATGTGATAGATCCATCAGGGCATCGGAGGGCAGTCATCTTGGTCTTATAGTTGGCGAAGGACAGGCGGGCAGTGCGAATACTTTTCCCGGCTTCTGCTGCATCTTCCAGTATTTCTGCTCTTCTGTCTTTGAGGTCTGCTTTTATCGCTTCTCTGCACTGTTTAGCAAGCTTGGACGTTAGCATTTGGTCTCCTGAGGCTCACGCCTTGCCACGCTGGCGAATGAGCTCAAGAGTTTCTGAAGACAAGCGCCCTTTTGTGTCTTTCTCTCTCTCGGCATTCTTCGCACAATCATGGAGGTGCTGAACCAGTCGGTTGTATTCTTCATCGATGTCATCAATGATGGTATCTTCCCATGTTGCCGCAATGGTGCCAAAGAGTTCCCAGTTGGTGGTCGCTCTGGGAGTTCTCTTCTTAAACTTTGCAGCTTTTTCCTCCCCGCTAGGGAAGTAAAATTTTGCACGAAGGAGACGGTGGTCCGATCCTGTCTGGGATTTGGGGACGACAGCAACATCGGTCAGACAAAAACTGTCGATTGAAGATGATGTGGTCAATTTCATTGTGGAACTGTCCGCCAGGAGATTCCCATGTCCAACGCCTTCTCAGCCTTCTGAAACTGTGAGTTCCCATGAATAGTCTTGGTGGACATGATGAACTCAGATAGTCTCTCACCCTGTTCGCTCCATTCTAGGCCATGGGTCCCGATGTGGAGTTATTCAGCCGATCTTCTCGGTCCTATCTTGGCATAAAATCACTGACTATGATCTTGTAGAAGGTGTGATCTTTTTTATAGAACTCCTCCAATTCCATGTAGAATTTCTCAATTTCATCTTCTTTGTATGTGGATGTTGGTGCATAGACAATGAAGATAGAAATTGTCCTTAACAACAACAAAAACAAAAATTGGAGCATGAGTAGTTCTTAGTTGTGTTTGCAGCTGTGTGGCTTCTAACTGACAGTATCAGGTACAGACCCCAGTCTGGAGGCTCTGAACTCCCTTTAGCCTTTCTTCCAACTTTTTCCTTGCTCTGCCCTCAGGCAGGTTCAGCCAACCCTTCTCTCTGCTCCTCTAACTCTATCCTTCCAGGCTCTCTGCTCCTCCAGCTCACTCCTGCCAGCCAGGCTGAGATCCCAGTCTCAACTGACAACTCAACTGCTTTACCAACTCTTACGTCCCCATAATTTGGATATTGGCCATCCCTTTATGAAACACAAGCCATCCCTTTAAGGGATCTCTTGAATCTCTTAAAGGGACTCAATAAATCTCCTTTTGTTTTAATTTTTTTAGATACAAAATAAAATAATTTTAGCATACATATGTTAATAAGTAATATGCATCTAGATAGGAACACATTGAGGATATAGTTTTAGAAATGGTGAGTAAGAAAGAAGTGAAGGTCATTTAGGGCTTTGACTTCAGCTGTGTATTTTTTATGTTTTATTATCCACTGTGAGATATACAGTTACAAAAGTCTTCATACTTGGGTTCAGTCATACAATGTTCCAGCACCCATCCCTCCACCAGTGCCCATTTTCCCTCCATGAATGTCTCATGATTTCTCCACTCCCCAGCCTGCGCCTATGGCAGGCAATTTTCATTTCTCTCTCTCTCTTCCTTCTTTTTTACACACAGTGGCTTGTAATACATACAGTTAGAGATTATCATTTATATCCTTTTGCCTACTTTTAATGCTCAGTTCTACGCTGGTATTATTTACAAAAAATTATTAGTACACTGTTCCTTTCTCTGTATTGACTAACCTCTGACTCCTACACATTTGTAGTAGATTCTACCCACTGACAAGACCTCCTGATCCATGTTTTATCTGGCCTTGGATATTGGTATCATGATATTTTTTATTTCCCACAAATAAGTGCAGTCATTCTGTATCTGTCCTTTTCCCTAATTTCACTCAGCCATAACTTCGTTTTTCCTAACAGCTGCATAGTATTCCATTGTGTAGATGTACCATAGTTTCTTTATCCAGTCATCTGTTCTCAGGCACTCTGGTTGGTTGCAGATTCTGGCTATTGTGAATAGTGCTGTTAGAACATAAAAAGTGCAAAATGGCATTTCTTCTGTGTGTTTTTGACTCCCAGGATATATTCCCAGGAGTGGTATGACTAGGTCAAATGGAAGCTCAATTTCTAGTCTTTGGAGGAATGTCCATATTATTTTCCAAAAAAGGCTGTACCAATTGACATTCCCATCAACAATGCATGAGAGTTCCTTTCTCCCCCATATCCATGCCAGCATTTGTTGTTCTTACTCTTTTGGATAGGTTCCAGTCTTTGTGGTGTGGGATATCTCATTGTTGTTTTGATTTGCATCTCTCTGATGATTAATGATTATGAGCATTTTTAATATACCTTTTGGTAATTTGAATTTCTTCCTTGTCAAATTTTCTGTTTATTTCTTCCCATTTTTTGATGGGGTTGGCTATTTTCTTCTTGTAAAGTTCTATCAGTGCCTGATATATCCTAGATATTATCCCTTTATGAGATGGGTATTGGGTGAATATTCTTTCCCATTCTGTGGACTCTCTTTGTATCTTGGTCACTGTTTCTAAGAAATCCAAATAAGAATACTCCCAGGCATATCCTAGTCAAAGTGACAAGAACCATAGATAGAGATAGAATACTGAAAGCAGCAAGGTCAAAGAAGGAAATCACAATCAAAGGAAAATCCCTAAGATTTACAGCAGATTTTTCAGAGGAAACTCTTCAGGTCGAAGACAATGGTGGGATATTGTGAAAAGACTCCAACGAAATGAGTCCTCACCAAGAATTCTTTACCAAGTCAGACTCACATTCAGATTTGAAGGAAAGATACACAACTCCACAGATAAAAAACAGCTCAAGTACTTCATTGACTCAAAAACCAACTTTAAAATAAGGACTGAAGGAGCTACCTACTGTAGGATAAGACAAACCCTAAAAGTGCAACAAACATTCAAATAGATGACGCAAAATCCTATGACAATAATCTCTCTCACATCAGTGGCCTAAATGAACCAATTAAGAGACACAGAGTGACAAAATGGATCAAAAAATTGAATCCAACATTCTGCTGCCTTCAAGAAACACACCTGAATAATCAGAGCAAACACAGGCAAACTCAAAGGCTGAAAGACAATTCTTCATGCAAACAACTCTTTGAAAAAAGACTGAGGTGGTCATACTTCTATATGACAGCATAGATTCTGGCTGAAAAAGATTAGAAGGGACAGTGAAGGCCATTTCTTAATAATTAAGGGATATGTATATCAGGAAGAAATTACACTCCTAAATATATATGCACTCAACAAGGGGCCAGAAAAATACTTAAAACAACTGCTAATAAAAAATAAATAAATAAACTGCTAATAGACTTCAAAGAAGACATTGACAGTAACACAATTGTAGTCGGAGACTTCAACACTGCTTTATCAACTATTGATAGATCGACAAGACTGAAACTCACCAAGGAAATACTGGTCCTGAAGGAAGAAATGGAAGAAAAAAGGACTGGTGGATATATATAGAACTTTTCATCCCCAAAAAACCTTAATACACACTTTACTCCAGTGCACATAGAAAATTCTCCAAGATAGACCACATGCTGAGACACAAAGCATACCTTAATAAAATAAAAAAATAGAAATTTTGTCAACTATTTTCTCAGACCATGATGCACTGAAAATGGGATTTAATCACACACAGAAACAGGAAGTCAAACCAAACACCTGGAAACTAAACAACTCACTGATGAACAACCAGTGGGTCATAAAAGAAATCAAAGAGGATATCCAAAGATTCCTGGAAACAAATGAAAATGAAGACACAAACTATCAGAACTTGTGGGACACAGCAAAAAGCAGTGTTAAGAGGAAAGTTCATAGCTCTGCAAGCATTCATCAGGAAAAAAGAAAGGGCCCACATAAATAACTTGACCTCACTGCTCAAAATATTAGAAACAGACCAACAAAAGGGAGCCCAATCCAGGAAGAAAGAAGGAAATAATAGAACTTAGAGAGGAAATCAATGAGCTGCAAACCCAGAATACAATCCAAAGGATTAATGAAACCAAGAAGTGGTTCTTTGAAAAAAAATATCTTGATTGCTCACATTGCCACAATACTCAGGCACCCTTATAATTCTATTAATCTTAGCACTTCGGTGGTCAATGCATTTTTACTGCTTGCTGGCCTGATGTCAGTTTACAGGTGTTACTGAGTAACTGACAGTATCAGGTACAGACCCAGTCCAGAGGCTCTGAACTCCCTTTAAGCCTTTCTTCCAACTATTTCCTTGCTCTGCCCTTCAGCAAGCTCAGCCAACCCTTCTCTCTCTGCTCCTCTAACTCTATCCTGCCAGGCTCTCTGCTCCTCCAGCTCACTCCTGCCAGCCAGGCTGAGACCCCAGTCTCAACTGACAACTCAACTGCCTTTCCAACTCTTTTATGTCCCCATAATTTGGATATTGGCCATCCCTTTAAGAAGTACAAGAGATCAAGAGAGCTCTTAAAGGGACACAACACTTAGTTTTAACTAATAATGCAAAGTTAAAATGTATTGGTTATTTCAAATATAGAGAAATTAGGGGACCAAGAGATACCAGAATGGTCTGAGTGCATTCAGTATCTGCGAAGTCCCTGGCGCCTCTCATTGCATCATACCCCCAAGCACAGAACGGGAGAAGCTCTGAGAACTGCAGATGTTGTCCTAAACCCAAACAAGCAAATAAATATATGTATCACTACATACACACACACACACACACACACACACACACACACACACACACACACATATATATATATATATATATTAGAGTCAGAAATCAGGTATCTTACCTACAGTCTTTGAAGCATTTGTATTTCAGTAAACTATATACATGTCTTTTTTTTTTTAAATTGAATTTAGTAAAATCACTTCTCTTCTAAAACAATGAGTATATTCAGAAAATTGTACTCTGAAATTAGATTTTCTCGATTTTATCTCTGTTCTTTGAATAGATTTACAATTTATTTGTACACCATTCTCCCATCTGCAAATAAGTGTTACAATGTTATTTATTCCATATGGTTGTTATGAAGATCAATAACATATATAATATGAAATAATGAAATGCATTAATATAAATTACACCATATGAAAACTGCTCTTATGAAAATGTATCCTCTAACTTAGCAATGGAATGAATTTATTCTCCCTATTTGTCTGATTCTTTATAAAAACTTCCCATTAATAGTTATTATCATAAAAACATACATTTCCTATTACAAACAAGGCTGAGAAGATTATTTTGATTTAGCTTAATTTTTTCCTTTGATTTCTGATAGTTTCCTTAATAGTTAGAATTATAAGTGTATTAAATTTTTTGGAAACACTATCGATAAAGTGGGTGTTTAATCATTGATCATATACTTGTATTTTGAAATGAAGTGTAATATTTAAAACCTATGATTTATTTCCAAAACCTGTAATGACTAATCTCTCAAATATTCTTTTGGATATGTTGGGGAAGAGCAAAAATGCCACAGTTGGAATTACATATGGAGTTCTATTTTTCTGCTTCATGGAGACATGACTAAGGGAGGTCACTGAAACATATACACATGTATATATGTATATATACACGGCTTAAGTAAAATTAGTTTCTATCTTGAATAACCCTGACCCTTGCTAGCGACAGTCCCCACTCATCTCTAGATCTATTTAATTCCTACAAACTTAAGTCAGCGCTTATGCAATATGGTAAGAACAATATGACTCAATAGTATCCTCGATTTTGAGGCATGTGAAGCCTGAGTCTCTGTCCTATGTATGAATTATTAAGTCAATTATTTGGTGAGAAGTCATCTATGTAGTGACAATATATTCTGAATGGTTCTGTGAATTCGAACTAATGAAACTTCTAGGATTAAAAGTAATAGAAAGAAAGATTGCCAAAGAGGGCCTGATTTTAGCAAAGGTTAAAGTAACATGTGCAGATGTTGAAACCCTACATTCGCACTTTTGTGGTTTCACAGGAAAAGGTGGCAACCCAACCTCAGCATGATAGCAATTATGTATAAAGAATAATGCATTCTCAACTTCAGTGTGATAGTGTTTATATTTTTAGGTACAGTGTGATTTTTAACTTTCTTGGGTTGATAATTAAAATTAAGGTAGATGTATGAATAATTCATGATGAATGAAAATGGCTTCTATAAAAATAATACTAGTTGTTAGGTATTTAAGAAGTCAAAATTTTGCTCTTTCCTTCAAAGATTCATTACCGCCAATGGGAAGTGTTAGAGAACATACTTTTTTTTTATCAAAAGTTACTATGTCTCTCCTGGAGCATTTCAGTGCTGTTGGTATTCATTGTACTGTTTACTACAAAGAGCTCCCAGTGGGGAAATTTTGATTGAGGCATAAATCAGATAAAATCCTGAATTAATTTTTATTTGTTAACATCAAGAAATTCTGGAGTTACTTGTGGTTATTTTGGTGTCTCAATCAATTATAATTTAAGGTAACCTTATGTTTCCTCAGAACATCAAAGAACCTTCAGATTATATTTAACATTTTAATGACTATTTGGGGAGAGCTTTTTTGGGGTCTCCGCCTGGCCATGCTCAGGGGTTACTACTGGTTCTGCACTCAGGAATTACTCCTGGCAGTGCTTGAGGGAACCATATGGGATGCCAGGGATCAAACCCAGGTTGGCTACAGGCAAGGCAAATGCCATACCCACTGTACCATTGTTTGGGCCCCTAAGTTTTTAATGACTATTGATTTCACAGTTGTTGGTGGGGGCACACCCAGCTGCACTCAGGGATTATTCCTGGCTCTGCCACACATGATAGTGTTCAGGACTTACTCCTTACTTTGTTCAGGGATCACTCCACACAGACTTGAGGTCCATATGTGGTGCCAGGAATTGAACCTGGGTCAGCTGCATGCAAGGCAAAGGCCTTACCCGTTGTACTCTTGCACCAGTCTTGAGTTGACCATTTAGAGCAGTGGTTTTCATATGCTGATGGACTGCTGGTCTGTACAGGCCTATAGATGTATAAAGCTGGAACACCACTAATTTA
Organism: Cryptotis parvus; assembly: GCA_021461705.1. Taxonomy (NCBI): domain Eukaryota; kingdom Metazoa; phylum Chordata; class Mammalia; order Eulipotyphla; family Soricidae; genus Cryptotis; species Cryptotis parvus. The sequence goes on along the minus strand of JAJIBD010022366.1, from coordinate 53,543 downwards.
AGGTAAGAGCAGAGAACTTTAAGGCAATGTCTGCAATGGAAAGATCACATTTGGAGCAACAGATATGCTCTCTGGCATCACCAGGTGGGTTCCCTGGTGAAGTATCCAGCACTGCCAGCAAATCTGAAATTCCTAATCTGCTTGTCAGATTTTTACGCAAACCTCAATACCTCACTGCAGTTTTCATTTTTGCTACAAGAAACAAAGCTTACCTGTGGCCACACAAACGTTAATCATAATTTCTTATTCAGTGCCTTTATACCACATTATGTGACTAATCCTGCTTGCATAGTTTAATGTCTAAAATCCTCTTGAATGAGGCCTTTGTTAATAATTTTCCACGGTAACTTACTTGATCTTGGATCTGGGAAATAGTGTCCTCTCATTTGGGATATTATATTCTCTAAATCTATGATCTGTTGATTAATTCTTGGCTCTTTAGTTACAAAGAACTATACACAACATCTAAACAAAATTAGCAAAAAGCTCAACAATATTTTTTTGCCGACATATCAAGTATCATTTCTTGATACTTAACGGACAGTTAACCTACTTATAAAAATGAGACTATAAAAACCACGCTCTTAAATGCATACATTTAATTTAATTTTCTTGATCAAGTGATCAACTGATCAAGTATCATTTCTTGATACTTAACAGACAGTTAACCTACTTATAAAAATGAGACTATAAAAACCACGCTCGTAAATGTATACATTTAATTTAATTTTCTGGATCATTAATAAAAGGACTCTTCATACGGCACAAGACATGTAAGTTACCTTATATATCTTTATTAAAATAAGAAGGAATTTAGCATCAGAAAGCATAGCCAAAATTTGTCATCTGTATTGATCCTTTCAACAACTGTTTGTGGTCATGGGAGATAAAATTCCCCATAATTAGGCAGTAAATTGTTATCAAAAGAAATAAATCTTAAATTAATGGATCAAATTCCTGGCAATTAACCAGAAATCCTCATTACTTACATTGTTTACTGCTCGAGTTTTTAGCTTATTTGAATTATTATACCAAAAGCAAATTAGCCATGGAGAATAGTGAAATTATATATATATATACATATATATATATACATATAATTTCTCATGTAAAATGGAATGTTATGAAATTATTTGCACACCAGTTGTTGGGAAACAGTATTACATTTAGCCACCAAAATAATGTTTCAAGTTCTTATGTTCATCTAGAGTCTGCCTCATTCTGAAAATTTTGAGATATGAGACCAATAAACCCTAAACAGACTTGTTTTGCCAGCCTGACCCAAAGCTTAGTTCAGAAAGGGTAAGTATAGTAAAGTTCCAAAGAAAAGTCCTCGAGTGTGGATCCTGGAGGAGGAGACACTTAAATCCCCCTTCCAGTGATAACAAGATTAAAGCTGTCAGACTCTAGTCAGTGAAAATTATGGGGCTGGTCCAATGGTTTGGCAAATCTTCCTCCTTTACATGGCATTCGATTCTTCCTGACTCCTTAACTCTGGGCAGAGTCCAATAGGGTATTAATACATGGGATGCAAGCAGAGACTCGGAATGTGTTTGGCAATCGAATTCCCTCTCTTTTTTTGGTGACAGGAAATGACCCAATTAGTTGTTGGTTTAGAGAGTGACAGATTGGCAGAAACAAAGATTGAAGCCAAACCAGCTAAGCCCAGTTTGGACAAGTTCAACTGCAGCAGATCCCCCGGATACATGATACATGGATGGGGGGGATACATGGATGGGGATACATCGAAAACTGGTGGTTTTCTAAAACACCTCCACTCCTCCTGTGGAATATTGTGGCATTATTCTGGCCATAACCTGATTTCCTCTTGAAATCAACAGATAACTTAATTTGCAATTAAGGAAAACGGAAATTTTTAGACTAAGCCCATCTCATAGTACCTCAAGTAAATGATCTTAACAAGAAAGTTACGCTCGACCACAGATACCTCAACCAAAACAAAAGAAGGTGTTTTGCTTACCTTTGCTCACTTTATACAAAAAATACAGCACTCACAACTGGAAGCTCAAGTCTTGAAAACTGCACCTGGAGAAGAGTTTCAGGTAGCAGAGACAATGGACACATGTCCAGCATGTGGCAGACTCCCTGGATTTAATGCCAGGTGTCCATGCTTAGCTCTGTCTTTGACCTGACCAGATGTCCAGCAACATCACCGGGTGTGGCCTCCCCACAGAACCAACAAGAAAACGACACGCTGCAAGTTAAACTTCACTAATTTGGAAATACCATGGTTGCATACAATTTGGACCCTGAATTTCCTACTCACACCGATTACTCCCACTCCTGATTGGGGTTGACTTGTGCTCCTGGAGGATTGTAGAGCAAACCCTATGCTCATGTGGAATAAAATATTCTTCTGGTTAAAATGCAAGCATCAGGGAAAAATAATAGAGTCCTTGTCTCTGAGTTGACTCCACTTTGCGTCTGTGACACTCTTAGGCCTGCTTTTGCCATCATGATTTTCAAATAGGCAAATAACCTTGGAAAATGCCTTCTGTCATTTACTAGTGTGTAGTCTGATTTGCGCATGTATTCTAAGAAGGTAAAAGTATGTCCATTGACTGAAGTTTGGGGATGTGTGTATGTGTTTGTTTCTGTATTTTTTTTGAAGGAGAAAAGTGAAATTTGATTTTATCTTTTAGAAAATATTTCAGCTGTTAGCAAAAGAAGCAGGAAGTGGTGGGTGAACCTCAGGACAGGGCAGTGGCGCAAAGGGGAGACGAGGTGAATTGCGGAAGTGAGACGTGGCACTGTAGGACTCCAGCCGAGGGCGTGATGAAGATCACCCCTATTCCGGCATTAATATTCCGACCCAGACGCCTGCTTTCCATGGCCCATCCCACGTGGTATGAGAAAGAGTAAATGTGCCAATTTGCACAAGATTGAAGTGAATTCTTTTAATTTCATAATCACTGTACTCAAGATTCCACTAGGTCTTGGTTAAGTTGCAAACGATTTTTAAAGAACACTAGAAATTTATTGATGAACTAAACGATTTCAGTTACACTTAAATTTGGTCCATTCAGCTGTACAAGCTCAGCAGAAGATTTTACCCAAACAGCCAGGGTTTCTCTGCTTTCTGAAAGTAGAATGTCTGTGTTTGGTCTGACTCAATAGTTCCTTGTATAGGTTTGGGAATTCTTAAAAATGTTTCCACATAAATATGTAGTAATAGAATATCCAGACAACATAAGATAACCTAGAATTAATACCAAACAAAAATATTCAGTGAGGGAAACATCAATTCCCATTAGCTGATTCATATTTGAATGCATTTGAAAGAAAAATTAGCTTTCCTCTTAAACTGATTTTTATAATATTGAAGACCATTTACTGTGCAAAGCACATTATCATTCACCGACAAATAGTCACATAGGTTATACATCAGAAGGCAAAAGACTACATCCTGCCAAGTATAGTTCTGAGAGTGTTTTATTCTTGCATTGTTAATCATATGCAAATATGTATTAGAACTGTTGATAAATTCATCTTCATAATGTCTTTTCAGCTTGTTAAAGTGAAGTTTAAGAAGCTCCTAGAGGAGTAATAGGCAGCCTATAATGGACTAGGGAGTGAAAAGTTTGGTTCTCTATGCTTAATTAGTTTCTAATTTCTCCATAACCTCATCATGAGTCTATAACAGAAAATAATATTGACCATACATATGGTGCAAGTGGGTGCTGGCATTTTAGATCATTCTCAAGGGGACTCACTAAATTATTTACTAAGCCTAATGTGCTCCTAATTCAAATTAAACTTCATCTCCAGTGTAATTTAAATTTGATGAGCAAATAGCACCCTACGAACACCATAGGCTTATTGTTCATCTAAGGTGAAGGTGTCTTCCTCACGGTGTTGGAGGAAGATCAGACTGACTGGCCCATTCCATTGAAAACAAGCTTTTATATCATAGTCTAAATCATAAACAGAGAGACACACACTCACACACACACACACACAGAACTTTCAGCCTGAGCTAAAGAAGCAAACCAAGTAAACAATGATGATAAAACTCAGAATTATTCTTCTGAGTTCTACGCAGTGTTAAATCTAATTTTGAGTTTTCTTGTAAGCTACTAACTACCCCACAAAAATAATCTTATCCTGGGGCCAGAGCGATAGCACAGTGGGTAGGGCATTTGCCTTGCATGCGACTGACCCGGGTTTGATCCCTGGTATCCCATATTGTTCCCCAAGCACCACCAGGAGTAATTCCTGAGCAAAGAGCCAGGAGTAACCCCTGAACATTGCCGGGTGTGACCCAAAAAAGCAAAAAAAAAAATTTATCCTGACCTAGGGAATATGTGACACAATTTTAAAAATGCAATAATTAGTTAAGATCACTTGATCACTTGAATCCCAGTTATTCATCGATTTGCTCGAGCGGGCGCCAGTAACATTTCCATTGGACCCTATCACGTGCCAATGTAGCCCAATGGCATCTGGTTGACTCAGGAATATGAAGAGCCTCAAACCGTTCCTTCAGGGTCTTTACAAGGAAGTCTGACCATCTTGTAGGTGGGCGGCCACGTGATCTTTTGACATCCCGTGGGATCCAGTCGGTAACGGCTCTAGTCCAGCGGTCATCTCCAAATCGGTCATCTCCAAATTAGTTAAGATATTATTTTAAAAACATAGTCCATACTATACATTTGATTAATTAAATCTTAGTGCAATTCATTTTAATTCAATTTTAATAACTCATTCTGCTACAACCCTCACCTCAAGGTCATAAAAAATGTGTCTGCTTAACTTTTTTCTTCTAGATGCTTTTGTTACTTCTGCCATTATTATGGCAGAAATTTTTTAGGATAGGAAATATAAGAATCATCACATAAAGTTTCCATGATAAATTTTTAAGCTGCATATATCCTGAGGCCTAGGCAAAGCAATAATACTAATTTTCTATTTTTTTGGTATGGAGCACTGTGAGCCTATGAAATCATATCCAATTGAGAAATTGGGGAGGCATCTTGAGAATGGCGTATGTCTGATTATCATCGATGGCTAGTGACTCAGCTCATGCTACCTATAGAGAAAATTTGTGCTATTTGTCCTCAGTCTGAATGGGTTGACCCCACAGCAAAATGCTTGGATCACTGCCAGTGAAAAGGTTTTTCCAGCCAAAAATCATTACCTCTTCTAGGAACAATGGCTTTTAGTTTTCTGATGACCCAGTTGTCAGAAAAATAAAGCCAATCTCATAGTACCCCAAGTAAATGATATTAACAAGAAAGTTACGCTGACCACAGACACATCAACCAAAACAAAAGAAGGTGTTTTTGCTTACCTTGCTCACTTTATACAAAAAATACAGCACTCACGTGGCTGCCCACCTGGCAAGATGGTCAGACTTCCTTGTAAAGATCCTGAAGGAACGGTTTGAGGCTCTTCATATTCCTGAATCAACCAGATGCCATTGGGCTACATTGGCACGTGATAGGGTCCAATGGATATGTTACTGGAGCCAGCTCGAGCAAATCGATGAATAACGGGATTCAAGTGATCAAGTGATCAAGTGATGACCCAGTTGGCCATTCCAAATCAATAATGATGAGATGGCATGAATTATCCTAGAAATGAAACTTGATCTGATCACGGCAGAGAGTCTCTGAGAAGACAGGTGAGCGAACCTGTCTCACACTTCAAGGAAAGAAACTCCACTGAGACATAAAGTCATCAAGTTAATAATATTAACCCATTATTGTATCTAAAATGAAGGCAGTTTTGAAGGCTGTGAATTATAGGGTTAAATAAAATTCTTTAGCATCCAATATCAATATTAGTGTAGGTTGTACGGGATACTGATAATTTACAAACCAGCAATGGTCACTGCATTCATCGGTCTGTAATTCTGTTGAGCACGTACGTGCATGCTCCAAACATGGAGCTCAGTATGTTGGTGCAGTCTATGGCCATACCACCCCTGAACGCACCCCGCCTCATCACTGTGATGATGCAAATGTCGGATGGCAAGTGTAATCTCTGACATAATTATGTAATCAATTGTGACGAGAAGATGTGCTATCATACTAATGGCAGGCATCATTACAAAGCATGTTTTACAATAAAATGCTCCACTTAAACACCACGGTTTACAAGTTGTTCATAATACATCTGCCAGAAGTTTTCGATGTGCCAACATCAATTCCACCACCAGAGTGACCTTCCCTTTCCCACGGTCCCTTTCCAAGCCCCCTTAGCAGGCACACAATAATATATTTTATAATGATTGTTGCAACTAAATGTCTAGTGGAATTATCAAAAAATACATCAGTAAAAGAAAATAGGTGAAAATTGTGTAGCATCATGAGGCTGTTCATCCTTTGAGAATTTATTAAGTTGTTCATTGTCAGCTGAGCCTTTTGTGTTATTGTGTTTGTTGAGTTTAGTTGGCTTCTGTGTTATCTTCCCATCTAATTTTCTGTGCTCCAACTGGGATGTCAGTGTTGAGGAATTTGGGGGGTATCATGCACTAGCATGTGCAGTCGCTTGGTCCAGAGACTTCAGGATCTGTAGCCTGGGCCTGTGGCGGGTGGCTCTGGGAGCTGGGTGTGACTGCTGGGACTTCCAGAAGCACAGGGGTGGGGGGGTGTACTACTCAACTCCAAGAACCCCCCCCCCGAGTTCTCAGTCCAACATCAGACTACCTGAAATATTTTGAGGTTTGGTGTTTCTGTGGACACTATTAATAAAGTGGTGTTGAGCCCTTGGCATGGTTGCATTTGGGTGGGGGTGTAGGTGCAGCTGCCAGGTGTTTGGCAGGGACTTGGCCTGTTTTCCCCTCGCCCTCTCACAGCACCACCTCTTCTATGATGCCCCAAGAACTGGGAAACTGTGTGTCCATGAATTTCAGCTGCTTGGCTTGTGTTTCCTTGGGGATTTAGTCATGCATCGGTAGAGCAGAGTCTGTGGCTGAGCCCCATAGTGGCAACTGGCAAAGCATTTACTTTTCAATGTTATACCACCATGAAATAGACAATTACAGAGTTGTTCATGATTGGGTTTCAGTCAAACAGTGTTCCAGCACCCATCCCTCCACCAGTGAATATTTCCCTCCACTAATGTCCTCAGTGATGTATGCTACCCATACGGCAGCTCCTGGCAAGCTACCCGTGTTGTATTTGATATGCCAGATACCAGTAACAATTATAGACCTCATTCCCATGACCTGATAGAATGGTTTGAGGCTCTTTATGTTCCTGGAGCAAGCAGGTGCCCTTGGGCTCTACTTGCATGAGACAGGTCATATGGAGATGTTACTGGTGCCTGCTCGAGCAAACCTATGATGAACGGGAAGACAGTGAATGTCCTCAGTCCCTCCCCCACCGCCCCTATCTGCCTCTATAGCAGACACTTTTCTTCTCTGTTTCTTTCTCTCTTCTTTTATGCATTGTGGTTTGAAGTATGTACAGTGAGGGGTTATCATGTATATCCTTTACATTCAATATTCAGTTCTAGTCTAGTATTACCATTTCCAACTATTGTTAGCAAACAGGACCTTTCTCTATTTCGCTTTCACAATAGCCAGTATATGCAAGCAACTTGAGTGCCCAAGAACAGATGACTGGATAAAGAAACAATGGTATATCTATACAATGTAGTACTATGCAGTTGTTAGGAAAAAAGTTAGGAAATTTGCCTTTTTATGGATGGACATGGAAAGCAACATGCTGAGTGAAATTAGTCAGAAGGAGAAGGACAAATAAAGAATGACTGCATTCATTTGTGGGATATAAAAATATTATGAGACTAATATTCAAAGCCATGCAAAACAGGGACCAGTAGGGTGTGTCAATGGTTGTAATCTACCACAAATGTGGGGGGGGACAGAAATTAAGTAAGGTAGAGAAGAGAACGGATTACAAACAGTAGTTGGGAATAGTAACACTAGGTTGAACAAAGCATATTTCAATGGTTTCTTTGTCTTATTATATTATTTTCATCTTTATTGAGGTACTGTGATTTACAGTCAACTAATGATTTTTTAAAAATAGTTTATTTAATCACCATGCTATAGACCATTACAAAGCAGTTCACTGTTGGTTTCAGTCGTACAGTGTTCCAACACCCATCCCTCCACCAGTGTACATTTCCCAATACCAATGTGCCCCCATTCTCTCCCCCCCATAATTTGTCCCCATCTCTCTTTTTGTGCATTCTGGTTTGCAATACAGATAACTGAAGGAAAAGGAAATCATGTATCCCTTTTACCTACTTTCAATACTCAGTTTTAGTCTCACGCTACTATTTCCAACTATTATTGTTAAACCAGTCCCTTCTCTACCTTACCTACTCTCTGCCCAACCCACCCACCTCCACATACATGAGGTAGAATCCAACCACTGGCACGTCCTACTGGTCCCTTTTTTCCCTGGACTTGGATATTAGTCTTACACTATTTTTCTTTAAAACCCACCAATAAATGCAGTAATTCTTATTTGTCCTTTTCCTTCTGACTCATTTCACTCAGCATGATACTCTCCATGTCCATTCATTTACAGGCAATTTTCATAACTTCATTTTTCCTAACTGCTGCATGGTATTCCATTGTGTAGATGTACCATAGTTTCTTCTTCCAGTCACCTGTTTTAGGCACTCATGTTATTTCCAGATTCTGGCTATTGTGAATAGTGCTGTGATGAACATAAGTATTGCATATGGAGCTTTTGCTGTACATTTTTCAGGCCCCAGGTATATTCCCAGAAGTGGTATTGATGGGTAAAATGGGAGCTCAATTTCTAGTATTTTGAGAAATGACCATATCGTTTCCAAAAAAAATTGGACCAGTCGACATTCCCACCAACAATGGATGAGAGTCCCTTTCTCCCCCACATCCATGACAGCACTGGTTGTTCTTGCACTTTTAGATGTGTGTCAGTGTCAGTGTCTGTGGTGTGGGATGATATCTCATTGTTGTTTTGATTTGCATCTCCCTGATGATTAGTAAGGAAGAGCATGTTTCAGCTGCCTTTTGGCCATTTGAAATTCTTCTTTGAGGAAGGTTCTGTTCATTTCTTTTCCCCATTTTTTGATGGGTTGGATTTTTTTCTTATAAAGTTCTACCAGTGCCTTATATACTAATGATTTTTATACATCATTCCAACACCAAAATTATCACCAGAGTACTCGCTTCCTACACCAAGTTCGCAATTGTCCCTCTCTTTCTTTTAAAATTTTTTTTTGTATTGAGTCACCATGCAATAGACCATTACAAAGCTGTACGTGATTGGGTTTCAGTCATTGTTCCAACACCCATTCCTCTACCACTGCACATTTCCAAACACCGATGTCACAAGTCTCTCTCCCACTAACCCCACAGCTCCTCACAATCAGCTTCTATGGAAAATACTTTCCTTTTCTCCTTCCCTCCTTCCCTTCCTCTCTCTCTTTTCTCTCTCTCTCTCTGTTTCTCTGTCTTTCTCACATCACCAACTCAGTTCTGTGGACAAACTCTTCATTTCTATTACCATCAGTGATTTGTTGTTCCATTACTATGTGTCTTTAAATCCCACACTTGAGAAAAATCATTTGCAACTGTCCTCCTTACTGTCTTCACTTAGTGTGCTAACCTCTGGTTCCATTCATGTAGAATCTTGCATGACTCTGTCCTTTCATATAGCCACATAGCAAGTATTCTGGTGTTTATAAGTACCACGATGTTTTCCTCTAACTCTAAGCTTGCTTAAAATATTTTAGGGAACACTTATGCTTTTAAATACTCTTTTGCAACTCAGTGTTTTGTTTCACATTGATTTAATAGGCTCTATTCCTCTATCTTGTGTTTTTCTCACAAGAGGAAGTCCCACTTTCTAAGGAAAAGACTGACATCTCAGCGTCTCTATATTTTTTTGTATGCCTTTTTTGGGTATGCCCGAGTTCTTCCTCCATTTCTAGGAGTGGACACCTTAGTGATCTTGCTGCTTTGGTTCAGAGACTGTGTCAAATTACAAAGGAGTTTCGAAAGAAAAAGAGAGTAAGTAGATAAATCAAATAGGAACAAAAAAAAAAACATCATGCATTGTTTCTTCCTGGTATTTTCATGAAGCCAAGAGGAAAAACTCCAGTCTGGAGAAACCATATTCTTTCCTTATGGTCAAATTCAGCTCGGAGGTTGAGACCAAAGTAGAAATCAAGCAGCATCTCCCCTCTTGCTACAAATAAAAGGAAACAAACCTCATAGCCAGGACAGCAGGAACCTGGCTTCGTCAAAGTGCAATCAAAGCTACTCTGTGGATCAGTCAGCAACGGCTCTCAAGTGGTAAGCTGGGAGAATGCCACCTCCATGAGGCTTTCAATCCTAGTTAGCAAATACCCCCTTCGAGGATGAAATCTGTCTTCTCTGAGTAACCATCAGGGCCATAAGGCTGTTAAACCCATGCAAAAGGCAGGGTTTTTTTTTTTTTAATCCAAATCCCATTACAATTTGGGCACGCTTTAGAAACAATTGTTTTTGAACTTTACCTATCTTTTAACCAATACAAAAAGTTAAAGTTTTGTACCATGTGTATTCTGAGATATGGGTGCCAATAGAAAATGTATCGTGGTTTGCTGTTCATATTTTTTCAAAGGTAAAATGATTATGCAGTGACAGAACTTTAGAATTAACTTTCCTAGATGTACAGAGACACCCCCCCACCGAGCAAGAATATAAGGAAATGACAAATGAGATGAAGAAAAATCTCAGACGATAGCAATAGAAGTTTGACATTTGCTTTTGGCTTTGATCCTTGCAAAACATCCAAATTTCCTTAGTACATGGGGCTTCAAATTTTCCTCCAAGGTTTTTATAAAACTTCGTTTAAAGAAAATTAAACCTAACCGAGCTAAACTCTGTTGTAAGTAAAACATATTTAGCAAACGTGACTTTGGACTTATAGGGGAATATGCTTTTTTAATGATAATATTGACTTTGGTCAGATGCAAAACTCAGCGGACATTTCAAGGAATGCCAAATTCTGTAGCAGAAGCACAGAGTCAGAGTATATCAAATCTAAAATAGCTTTTTCTCCCCCTCTGCATAGTAAAATTAGGTCTTGACAGCCAAAGGATTTATAAACATTCTTTAAAAGCTTATGCAACTTTAAGGAAAACAACTAAATATCTAAAGAAAAATATCCATTTTATACTCTATATCGTAGGATAATCTAAGAGAGTGATCTTTGGTGGTTCAGATTTTTTTGTTTGTTTGCTTGTCTTTTTTGTTTCCACCTTTCCTTTCATGTGTTGGAGTTTATAAAGATGAAAGGCAAGCTTTTGTGTTTACATCTGGAGTTTAAAAGCTGCTCAGTATGAGAAAAAGGACATTTCCCAAAATACTATGTCAGCAATGCTCTCAGTCAGAATTCCAGAAATAGCAAGATGTTAAAGAGATAATTAAAACATCTTCAAGGTTTATACCAGAGGGACTTGGAGTTTTAATCATGTCGTATGTTATCAGAAAGTTTTGCTTTTATCTTCATCAGATTTTGATGCTGTCTTTGGAAGAAGAAAGAGAAAGTTCTGTGCTCTGAAATTCTTAGGCTTTGTAGGCTCTGATATTAGCATGCTGAACTCAAAACTAGCAATCATTTTATTCGGTGGCCAGTAGAACCTTTAGCGGTATTTTTGTCTTGCAGAAACATAATGGGTTTTGCCAATGCTGCTAAGATTCAAAAGCTATGGGGACTTCTGTGTCATCCTGGCATAGGAAATGTATTATCTACCATATTAGGATTTTAATTTTTTAGGGAAACAAGACAAGGAATACTATAACTAATCACAGATTTCACATGCGTTTCATTCCAAGCAGATTTTCTTAATGTAGTACAGATAAGAAAGCACAGATGATTATTGGATAAGGAGGTATTTAGATATTTCTTGGTCTTATGTATCTCTGGCTTAAACGTTTATTTATTCCTGTTTCCAGAGGTTTATATATTTTCTTCCCTCTTACTGTCTGTATCTATGAAAAGGTGTCAGAAGTATACTTAATAGTTGTGACATTAAAAAATCATCGTTGATATTCTATTTATTTCACGTTAAACTGTTTTCTTCGGTTAGATTTACTGGCTAATATTAGTGCAAGAGTGAATACTACAGATAGTCACAATAATCATAAGCTTTCAAATATTTTTAAACAAACTATGTACATGTGCTAGGTATACTGCAACCCTTAATGTTTTAGAACAAATACAAAACAGACAATTCTCCAAGTTACAGTCAGTAACTGTATTGTAAATAGTACATAAATATTTCTTTGTATTCTAATAATGAAAGGGAAATTAAAATAATTGCAGAACAAAATATTTCAAAGTACTGAAAATTTTTAATGTCGTATTTTATATGAAAAGAAGCTAAATCATGTCTCTTGCTTGTTGCATGGGATGAGAAAATGAAAGATAACTTCAAAAAATTATCCACAATGAGTTTTAGCAATTAAACCAAATGCAGTAATTTTCCAGAAATATATGTTCAGGTGAAGAAAAATTCTAATATATGCATATTACATAATGGTTGGTGGCAAAGCAAAATACCTATCTGTTAGAAAGAATAGGGTTATAGCTATTATATAAAATATATAATCTATAATAGAAGAAATAATAGAAGATATCATAGAGATATAAAATTACTTTCTAATATTTGATAGTAGATGGTCAAATATAAAGCTTTCTAAAAGTAGATTTTATAGCAGAGAAGTATATTTATTTATATATAGACATATCAATGCAGTATATAAACATATGTAAAATATGGCATAAGTGAAGTGATGCCTTTGATAAAGTAGTTTTAAATTTACTCAAAGCACTTTAAATGCTTAATATACTAAGTTCTTTATATTTTAACCTACTCTATATATCTATTTTGGATTCTTATCAGTAATGTAGTTGAGCTAGACTGAATTTTTAGATTTGTTTTATGTATCTTACTAATAGAAATTTCAGCTTCCTGACCAGAGACATCAGGATGGAAATGAGTGTCATGTGGTTACGTAATTATAAAGTTCTGAATTAAAAAAGCAAATTTACATGAGTGAGATGAAAAATGTAAAAAAAATCATTGGACAAAAGGAATAAAAAAGTCTTTTCGGTATCTACTCCTGGCATGTTTCTAGGATGAAACGTCTGATTTGATCGTGAGTGTCTGTCCAAGTCCTGTTATTTTCTTTAGATTGCTGGTGAAGTAGCGTGGCTGCAAATCAGGCATTTGGGCCCGAGGGTTCACAGCACAAGTTCTCTTCTCTAAATACCTGCTCTTCAAATGCACATTAGTTTATCTCTTTCCATCCCAAATTCCTAGAATTTTTTTAGGCTGACAACATCTTTCTCTGCATGAAGTTAGTGTGAATTTGTGAACTTTTCTAAAAAAAATTTGTGAACTGAATTGGGAACCTCATTGAAGGACAATCTTATGAAGTTTTAACTGCAAGAAAAGTAAGAGTTAAATACTCAATTGCAAAATAAGTTATAATAGACATGTTATTGTGTTTCAATTCCATTGAATTATTGGTCTCAGATGTTCAAGAGTACCAAAACATATTTAAAGCCTGAGGCAGTTTTTGTACACACACACACACACACACACACACACACATATTTTAAAACATTCAGTTGGATAAAATAGAGCTCACAAAACTTAAAATTATGAACCAGATGTTTATCAGAATTTGTCTTTTATGCAAAATAATTACCAAACTGAACTTTTTAATATTTGGTCATTTACATATAAGTCAATAAAGTATATTGCATGCAATTTTATTCAAATAATCACTTTGGAATAACAATTTGCCCATAATATTATATTTAAGTTAATGAAAAATAAAATTGCTTTATAACCTATCATCTCTTCTGTCTCAAATCAGGAATTTTAAATAACTTGAATATTTAAAGCACAAGCTCATTCATATCAATCAGACATAATTTTTTATTTTGCCTTTTTGAGAAATGATCTAAATAGTCAATCATTTAGGGATGGAGATTATAATTAAAACAGTATGCAATTTAATGTTAATCAGAAATTATATGATGTACGTAGCAGCTTAAAAGATTCAAATGACTTCCAACTAACAGAGGTAGAGCTGAGAACAGTCTTTTAATAAAGGCCATTTTGCCTAGTAGGAAAATATTGTTAGTTGTAAAAAGAAACCTTTTAAACTAATAAGATGAGGTGCCTGTAAAAATTAATATTATGCTCTAATGTTCTCTCTCGTGAGTAGCCTAGGTTGATTTATTCATTTAGGTAATTATGTTCAGCTATATTAGTAATTCACTGTTAAATTGAATTTGGAGAACGCACAATAAATTGAAACGGTAGTCATATTTCTTTCTCACTGTGTAGCAAACAGAGATGTATTGATGTAAGTTCTGAGTGTACTGCACAAGTTCAACTCCCTACGCTGCAATTTGATCAAAAGGCTTTAGACATTTACTTGAGCTATATTAGGTGTCTGCCATTGGATGGCAGTAAAATTCTACATCAATCACTTGAAGCAAAGTGAAGTTGGGAAAATAATGGGACTTTCCTTTTATTATTTAACAGCAGAATGCTGATTTAAAAGGCAAAGCTCAGGGGGCTGTGTATACTGTAGCAACACCAGCTAATTTTTTTAAACTGTTTTCTTCTCTCCTCCATTTATAAAAGGGAGATCCAATTTTGGACAAATTAGTAGCAGTGTTTTGTCACTCCAAGCAATTGCACGCTTTTATTTATGTAATAAAATTTCATTTTGTCCTTTAAAAGAACATAAAAGGAAATTAAAATTTGCATGAGATTTAACTGTGCAATGTGAATAACATACCTCCTTCCCCTCCTCCCCATCACTAATGCATTTGCTTATTTTATTCAAGTCAAGAAAGGCTAAAGGGCTCTACACATCATAATGCTCACAATTTACTTTAAGAACTAGACAGAACCAAGTTTTAAATTTCATTATGTTGCTAAAGGTGAGTTACAGAAAAGATTCCCCCTCCCGGCCCCTGGTGGGTTTAACTTCTGCACTTGCATACACACTGAGGTTAGACAATTTTTTGCCCTTTAGATTTTTAAAGACAATGTTTGATATTTCCGAGTTGATCTTAATTTATGGTTATCCAAGAAAAATTTACAGAGAAGACAAATGCAAAAAATAAAACGTCTGTCATTAAGTCGCTGACCAAATGTGCTATTCTCTTTCCTTCCCCTTCATTTAATGTGGTGAGAAGTTAGTATGTATAATTACAATTTATTTGTCAATAAAATCAACCAATTGTTTTCAGAGAGTGTTCAGGGTGGTCTCGCACAATCAGAAAGCTATTAATCAGGATTTCCTGGGACAAACCTCCGATATTCTTGCTGTTTATCCTCTCCTCACTTTATGGGGAAGTCCATTAAAAGTTTATAGTCTGCCAAAGATCATATTAAGCATTAAAATTCAGGCATCTCATTCTTGCTGCAAAGATTGTTAGAAGAAAAGAAAATAGATGGGTTATCACGAATCCATTCTCATCATGAGGAGTGTAAAAAGCATGCACAGTGGAACAATATTCATTTATTTTTACGACAATGATTGAGAAGAGGAAAAAAAAGGAAGTGAAATAAACCTAGGGATGTGAATAGTATTATTACTTCCATGCACAGGGAGTTAGGAAGGTTAGAATGCAATACCCAGGCTTGCCGAGAAGAGAATATTTAAGTTTGTGTGTGAGTGTTTGTTGTAGAGCGTGAATGTTGCAGGTCTCAGTATCAAATGAACTGACTTTATTTCTTGTGCCAGAAAACAGAATTGACATTTATTTAGATTGGCGTAGCAATATTTAAATGTTTAGCCTCAAAATTTTTGCTACATTGAAGAAACCACAGACATGTTTATCTACATGGGCCATTCTCAAACAAGACATAGTTAAAATGAATGTTAATTTGCCTTAAATATTTAGAGAGCTTGCATATAGTTTTAAAATTCGGATCATTTACATTCTTGTATAGGAGAGAAGCATATATTCTATGGAGTTCAAAATTAACGGATGCTTGAGTCTTAGCTATGTTTACTTACCTATGTGTGTATATTTGAGATTAAACTCACCATCCCGAAATTTGAGAAGCATTGGCAAAGCAAATTAATTGAACTTCTCTGTGTTGTGATACTGTCTAAATTTAATTTAGAATATTTTCATTGATTTAGATATGGGCGAATTCAGTCTCAAAAGGCAGACATGTTGCAAGTACTCAAAATGTTTATGTGGTTATCATTATTCATATATTCTTATTTTTTAGTGTATAGGTTTTAGGAAAAATCATTGGGGATCTGTAAAGGAGCTATTTGCTAGCATCCTGCTTACAGGTGTAAATGCAAATTTTTATATCCGGGGTTGGAATGGATACATTGGATGAGGTCCCAACAACTGTGATATATATTGAAAATATGTAAGTCCACGATGCGTGAAGTTCCTACAGCCCGGACTGCGATCCGTAGGTTTGAATATTGATCTGACACTGACTCAACTGAGTGACCTTAGAGTGGTCACTAGGTTTCTCTGTGTTTTTCAGCTTCTTCTGGGTTTAAATCGCGTGGACTGAGGTGGGCAGAAGTGACAGTTTGAGGCTGAGAGCATGCTTTGCATGAGTGAGTTTCCTGCTCCAGCGCTGCAAAACCAAAATAGACAGAAACAAGCTTCAGAGGGTTCCTGTGATGAGTGAACGCAGAGAATGAAATACCATTAGAAATATGATAGCATGTAAATATTGCAGTAATGGTGATTGTATGTGAGAAAGAAAGAGAAAACGCCCGAAGAGCTAGAGTTCCTGTCTCGAGTTGCAGATAACCCGGCGTGGGAGATAATGGGGTGTGTGTGGGGTGTTGGAGAGAGGAGACACAGGACCTGCGTTTGGAGATGCTCACAGGAGCCGGGGCTACAGGGAAGGAGCCGGGGACAGGAAGGAGCCGAGGTTGGGCCCAGACGGGGACACTGGTCAGCCGTGCGGACGGCCCAGTGGGGAGGGGGTTGGACACCAGGAAACAGTTCTGTGAAGAGGTTGATTGTCAAAGAGAACATAAGCAAGAGAGGATGACATGAGATTTCTGAGCAGAGGGGTCGTCCATGCAAAATCATCAACACAGGGCAATGCTCGCTTGTTTGATGACCCCTAATTAATGATGTTCCAGACTTTAAAGACACATAGTATTCATAGCCCCTTTTCATTCTAAGTAAGAAAGAAGTCAGATTAATAAATTCCATATGTGTGATCTACACTCTAATGGAATGCGACTCCACTCATGTAATTTGACATGTAGCTTATCCAGTGAGGAAAATAGGCTGGACTTCTTTATAGATTGTTATCCATGCTTTCAATCTTGAAGTACAGATGGTGAAGTGTCAGATGACATCCGGTCTATCCGCTGAAAGATGGTCATTTCCCGATTAAAAATAATCTTCTAGAAAAATAAAATTATTTTCCTCTGAAGAAATCATCTTCTAATGCAAAAAATTTTCTGTTACCCTTGTCTTACCACTCCCTTTTAGGCTTGTTTAATTAATAATTATTACTGCAGAAATATGTATAATTTATATTAGTGATCATAGGGGTAACTACAAAATAGGTGGAAATGGGACCACAGTGGCAGGGAGCAATTTGCCTTTTATCACCAAATGAAAATACCTTGTATGTAATAGAATTCTGATAAATGATTAAGATAGGACCAGAGAGATAGCTCAGGGGCTAGGGTGTTTGCCTTGCACACAGCTGGCTCTGTTTCTGCCCTTAGCACGGGTTCCCAGGCACCACCAAATCATCCTTCAGCAGAGCACACAGAGCAAGGAATATCCTGAACACAGCCAAGTGTCGCCCCCAAAATAAACAACAAAACAAAAATTATAAAGCTGGAAGCAATTATATTCTATGTGAATTATCTAAGTTTGTCTATACCTAGACCCTCAATACATGGTTGCCTTATGAATTTACGATATCTGGTCAAACTTTAGAGGCTTTTTTCTCTTAACTCTGGGTTATATTTTCAGAATCCCATATAGAAGTATTTGTTACGCATGTTTTAGCATATGTCCATGTTCCTGCATGTATCCATAGCCATACAAGAAAGCCAATTGGAAGTGTTTCATTGACTCCAGATGTAAAAATGCCTTAATACCCATAGGCTCATTCACATGTTTAACCCAGTGTATAACACAAAGCAACAAAAATTGTTAAATATGTCTATGTATTGATGATAGATGTGTTCAAATGCTCATGGTATACATATGGGTTTATAACATATCAGAGATACAAATAATACTTTTGTATAATTTGATGTGCTACATAGAAATATTTATGTGAGCATACATGATACCTGTATGGAAAATTATCTGGAGAGATATGAACCATTCTCTGTAACTACTGGAAATAAACTTGCAAAAACATAGTTTTGTGTGATCAGAATAAGAACAATTTCAATTTTTACATCTCTCAGTGTTGCTTGAGTCCTTGAATGTGGATATATATGTACATATATATTTAATATTTTTATAGGAGTAGAGACAAATAAATGATCAAGTAAGGCAATGCTTGATGGCAACAGACTGCTTTTGATCCTATAGCATCACCCAAAGCAATCTCATAGAACAGAAGAAGTGTTTCCAAAACAACGTTCCTTTCATGTCTACCAGGCTGGTGCTCTTTCTCATCTGGGAACTCAGCTAGTGCTGTGGCCTAGGAGCTTATTTCTGTTCCGTGTCACCCCTCCATCTGGGAAGGTTATTCATATCACAGTGAGAGAATCTCAGGGTATTTGACTTCTTAGATCATAACTAGCATCTCCCAGAATAAGAAAAAGAAAAACTTGGCCGTGTTGATATTTCCTGAACTTAGAGATAGAAAGCACCACTTTCTCCACAGTCTCTTGGTGAAAGCATACACAGGACCAGCATAGACAAAGGGAGACTTAATCATGTAAAGAGCATGAGTAATGGAGTGGGGAGAGAGGAGGGGGCCATGATGGAGAAGGGTAAAGAGTTTTTAGTGGGGGTGGGGGTGGGCTGCCAGTGTAACAGAGAACTGAAGTCACTGGCACTGTCTATTCATTTTTCTTTTCTTTTTTTTTTTTTTTGCTTTACTTGGGCATCATAGCTGGTGATGCTCAGGGGTTACTCCTGCCTCTGCAGTCAGGACTTACTCCTGGTGATGCCTGGGGGACATGTAGGATGCTGGGGACTGAGCCCAAGTTGGCTGCTGTACTATTGCTCCGCCCCTCATTGTCTAATCCTTTGCTTTCTTAGTGTATCACATAACTTCAGTTGTATCACTTGTCTTCCCATTGTTCATTGATTTGCTCAAGCAGGCAAGAGTAGCATGCTAGTGTAGCCCCAAGGGCATCTGCTCGCACCAGGAACACAAAGAGCTTCAAACCATTCCTTCAGGTCATGGGAATGAGGTCTATAATTGTTACTGGTTTTTGGCATATCAAATATGACATGGGTATCTTGCCAGGCTCTGCCATGTGGGTGGTATATTCTTGGTAGTAGACCCTCAGTTTGTGCATTTACTGATGAACTGCATGACCACAAAGTGGCCACACACAACAGGGAAAGATAGGCTTATCTCTTGGGTGGAGCTCAGACGAGCTGTGGAATCTGGATGTTGTAAATGGTAGCCCTCATGATGTGAGGGTTCCTCTGGCTTCTTGCAAGGCTCTATTGGGATGGCAGGCCAGGGCTAGAACTCGCCTTCCCTCCTGGATGTCTCATGATCAGCTGAGCACAGGGAGAGCTGGTAGCAGCTCTGCCCTGTGTATCTGTGTATCACATATGAGTGAGATTATTTAGTGTTTTTCCTGCTCCTTCAGACTCAACCTTGATACCCTCTAGGTTTGTACGTGAACTAGATGCAAGATTTGCCCTTATAGCTGAGTTTTCCATTGTGTTTATGCACTGTATCTTTTGTAAGCGCTCATCTTTGTGGGGAACTTGTACTGATTTTATTTCTTGGCTGCTGTAAATAGCTCTGTAGTGAGCAAGTGAACATAGATATGCATAGATTTGAAGTTAACTTCCTGTGTTCTTTGTGTTTGTGTGTGTGTATGCATACTTTTTAGGTATACTCAGTGCTGCTCAGGGCCACTCCAGCTTGGGGATTGGGGGTTGGGGCTTGCTCCCAGAGGTGCTCAAGGGACCATGAAGTGCCAGGGACCAACCCCAGGTGTCTGACGTGCAAATCATGTGCTCATCCCTTTGAACAATCTTGCAACCCGTGTTTGTGTGTAGCTATCCTGGAGTGGAATTACTGGATCAGATGGGCTCTATTAAAAAAGTTTATGGGAGAGCTTCATCTGCTCTCCACAGACGCCGAACAGGTTGCTGCCACATCAGTAGTGAATGAGATTTCCTTTGACTCTAATTTTTTTTCTGGAAACTTTGCAGTAATATCTTACTGATCTGTGATATCTCATTATTATATTGATTTGAATCCATCTAATTATGATAATAATTGGCATTTTTATGTACCTGTTTGTCTCTTATTTGGGGAAATCATTGTTCAGTTCATCTTCCCAAATTTTGCTGAGATTGTTTTCTTGTTATTTTGTGAGTTTCTTATATATCTTGGATATTAGCGCTTGTTCTAATATATGGTGTAGGACTAATTTCTCCAATTTGTAGGCTGTATTTTTTTAAATGATTTCTTTTCTCTGATATGAAGTTTCTTAGTTTTATATAATCCTATCTATTTAAGCATTTGCTTCCTTGCCAATGAAGTTGAAACAAGAAAATACTGAAGCAAGTCACATGGGGGTATTTTGCCTATTTTCTTCCTTTTTTATTGTTTATTGAAATTTACATTGTTTACAGTTTTTACTCATTATAAATAGCATTTACCGTGGGGATTAATTATTAATATAAATGGCATTAATTATTACTATAATTAATTAATATACAATTAATTACAAAACTGACATGATTAGGTTTCAGTCATACAGTGTTCCTGCACCCATCCCTCCACCATTGTCCATTTCTCACCATGAATGTCCCCAAATTTCCCCCTCCCTAGTCTGCCTCTATAACAGGCACTTTTCCTTTTCTTCTCTCTCTCTCTCTCTCTCTCTCTCTCTCTCTCTCCTTCTCTTACACATTGTGGCTTGCAATACATACATGTAGGGATTTTCATGTATATCCTTTTGACTACATTTAATGCTCAGTTCTAGGCTAGCATTACCATTTCCAACAATTATTATCTGACTGGTCCCATCTCTGTCTTACCTAACCTCTGACTCCCACACACTGGTGGTAGATTCTAACCACTGACAAGTCCTCCTGGCCTGTGCCTATTTTCTTTAGTGAGTTGTTTTTAGTGTTGTTACTGTTTTTGTCTTGTATTTGGATCTAATAAGTTTCTGGTGTACCATTATTTCTTTTCATTTATTTTCACAAATTTGAAAAATTTTGATAATTCAAAATGACAATATTGATTTTTCCTAAAGAAGACAGGGATTTCAGAATTTTTCTGTTTGTATTGTAGACAAAATTTAATGCTGAATTTTTTAGAGAATTTTACTATCTTTCCTTACTAATGAAGATTGTGTTTAATATAAATTTTTGTTTTATACCATATATATTAAAATGTAATAAGTAAAGATTCCTTGCTATTTTTTGGATCACAATTTAGATCATTAGTACAGATTTTGTCAGACACATTCCTAGGTTTATACCTAAAGTTTAGATGATCCTGATTTTGATATTATTTTTATCGAATCTCTAAAATAACATGCTATATTTCAGAAACTTTTATCATCTATTTTGTGAAATTCACCATGGAAAATTTCCAGAGAGATGAACTCTTTGGAAGTTTTCCACAAAAACACAATATGCAAACCACTTACTTGTTCCAAAGTTTCAAGTCACCCATCTTAGAAATGGGTGAACCCTTCATTGATTAGAAACTTTTTTTATCTAATGAAATTACAAATATGTATTTTCTCCTTGGCCTTTAAAAAAATAGCACGTGACTATTGCTTTTATTTTGATATGGGAATTGAGGTAGAAGAAACCATGCAATTTCCTGCTACATGGATGGATCTGGGGAGTCGCATGCTCAGTAAAATGGGTCAGAGGAAGAGGACAGACATGGAATGATCTCACTCTTATGTGACATATAAGGAAACAGGGCCGGGAATAACCAATGCCCAGAGGCAGGAAAAAGGAAGAGCAGAAGCAGACCAGAAGCAGAGTAGAAAGCCTGCCACTAGGGGTACGATAAATCACAGATGGGACCACTTTGACAATTGTACAACTATAGAGTGACAATGACGGAGGAAGTGGCCACTCTGCAGAAGGACTCAGTGCTGAAAGGTGGTTAAGTGATATGAATGACACCCTGTCCATAGCAGTATAATAAGCCACTGTGCCTAATAGGAAAAAGAAAAAGTGGGGGGTGGGGTGGAGTGGTGAGGGTGGAGGGAAACTGGGGACACTAGTGCAGGGAAGTGGACGCTGGTGAATATTGAACCTGAACACCTGAACCTGAATCATGAATAACTGTAATTCACAGTGTTTCAATATTTAAGAAAATTAAAGGAGAAATAAACTTGAGAATCGCTTGCATTTTTTCTTGAACCACGGCAGAAATAATCCTGACTCCGCTGGGCTTTTAATCTACGTTGTCCAGATGGCAGGATGGGATCAAACGTTAGGCGGAGACACTGATGCTTCTTGACATGGAAACATGGATGGGGTGAAATGTGGGGACAGAAGCAGAAGGAATCGCCCTGTCCCGGACTCTGCGCCCGCTCCTCCAGCCTCACCCAGCCTGACATTTGACAGTTGGCAGGCTCCTGGTCCCAAAAAGCAGAGCCAGCTCTCTGATTTGAATAATCACAGAGAAGCTTCTTTAATTTTCTCACTTTAGTGCGCATGACCAACTTGTTTGCATTTTCTCCCTCTTGATTATGTGCAAATTGCTCATTACCAACAATCAGAACTTTAGATGCATTATTAGGTTTTGAATGAAGGGAATCAAGAATTATTTTCCAGGGCCTCATCACAGGTATAGACAAAACAGCTCATTGTTTTGTCATAAGAATTTAGCTTTGAGAATCGTTACCTTATTTGCACTGGTGGCTTTTAGGTAACCCCTAAATTTGTCAGGACTGGCCACTGTGCAGAACCTGACGATGGGTAGACAAGGATGATTTTTATCCATTTATTTCATTCTTTGGTGCATTCCAGTACGGAAAATAATGTTAGTCTTTGGTATGAAAGTTATGATGCAACAAAATAACTAGTTCTAATGCATTTAGGCCAAACGACACCCTTTTGAGGGTGAGAAATTTTAACTAAAGGTTTATTGATCAGCCGCAGTGGGAGTACCAATGTGGAAATACATGCCCCGGCTCAAGTGTATCCTCAGAACTGAAAATTCTTCATTTACTTCTGCAACAAAATGGTGTGTGTGTGTGTGTGTGTGTGTGTGTGTGTGTGTTGGCTTACTCCTCTGTCCTTATGAATCTAGTAGGAAATAGAAACAAATACTTCTTGGAAACTTACAGTCACATTAAACAGTGACAGCTCCCTTGTTCTTTAGTTATCTTGAAAATAAAAACTCAAACATGAAATGCAAAAATATAGCATTCAGTGCCTGGCTGCATTGGCGGGTGGCAGACAGGAGACAGGCTTATCTACACCCCCAGGGATCTGCCCCATGGGCCCTGGATGGTTGATGGTCTGACATAGAAAAAGTCAGACCCCCTTGGGTGAACCTAGAGCCACAGCAGAGCCTGGCAAGCTACCCATGGTGTATTCAATATGACAAAAACAGTAACAATAATGAACCTCATTCCCAACGAATGGAGACGTTACTGGTGCCCGCTCGAGCAAATCCATGAACAACGGGAAGACAAGTGACAAGTGATACATCATCCAACATCTTGGTGGAAATGTAGATTTAAAAGACTTTTAGAAAACACTGTAAGTTATTCAGATAAAGAAAATTTTAAAAGCAAAAAGTCATTTTTTTTATATGCTTATGAATCGAAACCCTCATTTTTGTTTTTCTGGGGCCAGGCACTCACAGCACTACCCAGGGCTTACTCCTGGCTCTGCTCTCAGGCTTCCCTCTGAGCAGGCTTGTAGGTATACTTAGGCTGCCCGGATTGAACCCAGGGGAGCTGCAGGCAGAGCAAATACCCCTGCCTGTTGTAGAGCCTCTTTAGCCTTCACAAACTTCAGTTTTGAAGATTTAAACTCTTCACACATTTATATGTAGGTTAATCTCAGTATCATCAAAATATTTAATTTTATCCTAAATCCAACAGATAAATGTGACGATACCGATCACAGCAGTATATCTGGTAGTAAAGATTTTAAGATACCTTAGTGTTCACTGCAAAATGGATGAATAAATAAAAAATTGGTGAATGAATTCTCTAGGATAAGATCTGAATTGTACAGAAACATAAATTCAAATTCCTTTCAGCAAGATAAGCCTTAAAACCAAATGCTGGGAGAAATAAGCAACAGAATGACTTCAGAATAAACCTAGAAACAGCCAGAACAGTTTCTGCTCAGTTAACAATAATGTAGAGAGAGTATTTTTTTCCAAACTGCCTTTCTATACAAGCGCTGTAGTAGAATGGTGGCTGTTTTGCCAATAGCTGGGATGGGCTCATAGAGAAAAATGAAATTCATCCAAATAAAACAAAAAGTCTGCAGAGGATAATAATATTATATTCTAAAAACTTGAAGGGTACTTAAGTCAGCTCTTTTCTTCATATAAATACGGTAAATGTACCACGTTCCTCGAAAAACAGAAGGTGTCATCAGCTAAGTCCACTGCACCTGAGAACCCCAGGGGGACAAAGGTTCCTTGATTTTGGTGTCATGATTTTTCTTTTTATTCTTTAGGTTACTGTTCCTCATACCCCGACACTGAAGTGCTCAAGGTCGTCCACAAGTGTCCTTATTTTACTTCCTGTCTGCCTCAGTAACCCCTACTCCCTCTGCTCCAACCCAGAGCCAAGAGTTTATCATTTGATATAGTCCACTCTCTTGTTTGTCTCTCTGTCTGCCCCAGAGGAGAGACATCATCTGGCATTTGCTCTTCCTCTGGCTAATTTCATTTAACTTGATGCCTCCCAGTTCCACACAAATGACAGGAAACTGCAACTTCTTTATCAGTTCATCTGGCATTGGATATTTGGGTTGTTTCTGTATATTAGCTATTGTACTTAGTAAAGCAGTGAACATAGGTGAGCATGTAATGTTATATAGTTAATATTTTTAGTTTAAGGGGTAGAGGTCAAAAAATTGGAATTACTGGGTTTATGGACACTCTGTTCTTTTACTTATTTAATTCATTCATTAATTTTTGGCAGTTCTCTATTTTCCATAGAGGCGAACCCAGACAATATCTGACAGCCAATGAGAGTTCCATGAGGGTAACTTTTCCCCACACCCCACATCAGTTTTTTTTTTTAGTGAATTCATCAAGAACTGTTTAAGTGGAGTGGCAGGGTGTCATTAAATTACATAGCCATCAGGGTGAACAGGGAGTGAAAATACTGACATGTTCCATATCGTCCATATCCCGGGGATACTCTCCAGGCTGTATGGAGAGTTAGACTCCTTGCCTCAGGGCAAAGGGAATGAAATGGGTGGTGGGGGGAGTAAAGATCACAAAATAAACATATTTTGAAGATGTTAGCAGAATGACAGCTAAAAGTCAATGAATCTTATCTCAAATTTTGTGACTTCAAAGCAATAGAAGTTTATTTTCTCACAGTTCCACAGCTGCAAGTCTTATGGTGAAGGTTTCCAGGATTTCCCTCCCGCCAAACTCTCCGTAGTTCTTCCTTTTCATTTTCAGACCCTGGTGCCCCAGGGTCCCCTGGATTAGGGGCTACTTCAGTCTTTCTGTCTTCTTTCATGGGGATTTCTCCCCTGGCGCACACATACAGATGTATATGTACCCATGTATGTAACCTATGTATATGGAAACATATACATGCATGTATAAAAACACATGCATGAGAATATATATGTAGTATATACATGTATGATATTTGTACTATAGTATAGTTCATATGCTTAGATAATACTTATGCATATATATGTGTATATAGTATTTAGGCATATTGATTTACTAAGCCTTTAATAAAGAGATCAGGGCATTCAATGTTCCTCTTCAAGTTCTTTATCCCTCTACCAAAATCAAATATATCATTCCTCTACTTCTACATTAGTGTTCTTCTACCAAAATCCAAAGGTTTCCTTCCTTCCCCATGGCATGTAAAGAGCCTTGTGAATTTATGCTCAGCACTTAGTACACTTGGAGACAGTGGAGCGATTACTGCTGTCAGCATATCTATCATATCTATCAGCTCTAGTAGTTTTGTCTTGCTCCCTTCAGTTATTATATTGTATGTGTGCAATGCACCTCTCTCTCTTGGATGTTGGTTTACCAACCTCCAGTGTTTCGGGAGGCTCTCACCCCAAATACCCTCTGTCCATTGCTTCCATTTTTTCTTCACCTTCCCCTTCATATGTTTCTCTCTTTGGGGACTTTCTATTTTATCTCTTAGCAGAATCTGTGCATCTTTCCTAACAGGAACTATGCGTACTTTGTGGATCCCATCCAATTTCTTCTCCCCTGAGTCCATAGCAATCACTGAGGTGATTATTTTAGATCTAATGCATTAGAGATAGTGTATAGTTCTTGTCCTCTATGTCTAGCTAACTGATTTCACTTAGCATAATTTTAAATCTTTATGTCATTTCATGTAAGTGTGCAGTATTCTCTTTTAAGAATTGATATCTCTTCTTTAAATGACGATTCTCCAAATTAGGACATACTCTAATCTGGGAAGATTTCATTCAAGTCCTTATCTACCAAGACCCTTCTGTTAAATACTTCACAGTCACAGGTTTCAGGACATGTTTGCTTTGTTTTGATGTGAAGGACAATCACGCAACCTAATATATATTTATAAATATGGCGTAGTTATATATTATGCATTGATTATGTGTAATATCTATATGTATTATACACATGTAAATTGATTAAATACATGTAAAGTTGGGATCATATTGTGGATAAAAAACATATCCTCTTCATCTCTGTGTTATTGTATATTATATGGCATCCCAGTACACAGTAGGCATTTTGTAATTTTTTTCAAGAATGTGAAATATATTTGTAGTCAATAACTAATGTCTTTTTAAATATGTATTAAATGAAGTCATACTAATTATTTAAAATTAACAAATGTTACATCAGTACAACAGCATGGCTTCAGAACATTGAAAATGGGAATCCAAATTCTACTTACATAATGTTTAATTGTCCCTAGTAGCAAAATGCTAATTATATGAAAAAGAAATGGGCCTGTGCATGTGAAATTTGTGAATATCACAAAAAGTTGGCTTGAACTATTGGAAATCACAGATAAATACTGCTTTACAAAGCCTATGCTGAAATGAGCTTAATTCGCCACCATGGTCAATTACATAGCCAAATACATTCTTGATGGGACTTGTGTAATGGGCCATCATTCTTCAAGAACAAAATTGTTTCCCTATTCCTGTGATTTGATAATAAGTAATAAACATGTAATATATCAATTTACAAAGTCAATTACATAATCAAGGCAAGTGCCAACAGCAATAACCAAAATACTCTGTACTGTATTTACTTTCATATTCTCCACCTTCCTAAGGCACCAGGCCTGGCATTTTTCCTACTTTCTCAATTTTCTTTGCATAATTTTCCACTTGGTGGACTGCCATTGTCAACAGCAACACTCTTCAACTTCTGGAGGTTTGGTAAGAGGAGCTGAAGAGAAGAGAACTGTGTTTCATTAAATCCGGGTTGCCTAATGTAAATGCAAAAGTGTTTAATTATTCAATATTGCTAGTGAGGCAAGTTATGGGGAGTACCCAGAAGAATCTGGGTATCTCTGACTCTGAAATACAGTCCTGACAAGGATCAACGTTTCCTCCTCTTGCTTTAAGTGGGAAAAATAAGAATGCAGATTGCAGTATTCTTAGCTCATAAAATAACTTTCTGAATAATTTTAGCTGCAGAGGAAAGAAGGTAAAAAGGAGAAAATGTGATCTTATGTGTAAGATATTTTCTTGAAAACCTCTATAGCCTTGATGATTCATGTACACATAAAGGACATTCCTAAGTGAAAGGGGAAAAAGAGGATTAACTTGAGTTGCACTACAAAAAGGCTATTCCACTTAGAATTTATAGTAATTTACTTAGAAACTTGTTTTTGTGTTTCAGACCTCGCTGAAGTATAGGTTTCAAAGCATGTGGAATTAATTAGCTCCCTAAATTGAAATGAAATTAATTTCTACCATGATTTTTAAGAAGTTTTTAAGTTAAGCATCTCTGAAGAATTGCTTCCAAGTCATTTGATAAATATGAGGTCACACATATTAAGGCATGTATCATAGCATATCATCCTGATTTTTAAATATGTACATCGTAGAAGAAAAGAATTTAGAAGGGCGAGTTTCCCATTTTATGCATATGAACTCATGGTTTCTTTTATTGATTATTAAGATTTTGCTGACAGTATAGCTAAAACATTTGGATAAGGTGACATTTTAAATTTTGCTGTAGAAAAACTAACTAGAAATAGATGAAATTTTTTACAAATGCACATATCCCCAGATGTGAATATAGGGAAAACTTAGTTTTGTCTCTGGGTATTTATTCACCATATAAATCTCCTAGCACATTCTTATCTGTTATGTAAATAAGATGTGGAATTCCAATAGTGTATCGCTCCTCTACAGCAGATGGTACACTGAGATTTACCACACCATTACATTTAATGGGTTTGAATTCATTTGGATTTCTTGATGTTCTCTCTGTCCTTCTCCGAGCAGCAATGTTGCCAGTGTTCCTGATTATATATGATTTGAGAGAGTGCTTAAACAAGAAAAACTCCCTTATTTCAGAAGTATAAGTATTTTATGTCAAAGTTTAAAGTGTATATGTATTGAATTTCATAGAATTTATATGTCCGGTGAGAAAAGGACAGTCAATGAATATTCAACAAAGTATTGCCATCATTACACTCAAATATATTTTATAAAATGGAAAGACTCTATTAACTATTGTAGTGCTAGTAGGGAGTATTCATTTGAAAAAATTCTATCGTTGACCTCTTGGATGAAGTAGAAAAAAAATTGAAAGTTTAATATGAAGTTTCTTTATTTTATTTTATTTTTTTTGCTTTTTTGGGTCACACCCGGCAATGCTCAGGGGTTTCTCCTGGCTCTGCACTCAGGAATCACTCCTGGCTGTGCTCGGGGGACCATATGGGATGCCGGGATCGAACCCAGGCCGGCACAGGCTGGCTGCGTGGAAGGCAAGCGCCCTACCCGCTGGGCTATCGCTCCGGCCCTAATATGAAGTTTAATATAAAGAGTGCGAAGATTCAGGGAAGACACAGTTCAGAAAGTTGGGCAGGAATAATTCTGCTAACAAACACATTGTTTTTGGCTCACTGACTACTCTAGGTTAATAATAATTAATATGCCTAAAAGTGTTTGATCAGTGAAGGTCAGACTTCAGTGAGGATTAAAAATGTCAGGACGAGCAGTTTCTGCTTCTAAGTTTGCTTTAATAGAATGAGAGTTGATGTGGTTACACAAGTGACTTTGAGAATATAGCTGGAAGAGAAGAAAGGATATAAGAATAAGGTTATATCCAACATTATGAATATGATCTAGAATGCCTAAATGATTTTTTCTTAACGAGTTGTGAGCAAAAAATATCACCACCAAAAGTCACTGTAAAATGTGTGGTAAGTGGAGTTTCTGAGCTTACATTAAAATCTGTGGGAGTGAAATTCGGATATTAAAATATTAAAGAAAAATCCTCTGGTGAATCTTTGTAGATACTTATTTCTACATATAGGTCAACACCAGATCTCTCTCTGGAAAGCAGACTTGTCTGAGTGTAAATTAAGTCCTTTCACTCAGATCTCGAACACTCAGATCATTACTCTTCCTCTCCGTCTTTGGTTTGTCAACTGCTAGTGGCATTAATCCACCTATGTCACGGGATTGCAATAATAATTCAGAAAATAAAAAAAATTATTTGCCCATGACGGGCACATAAACACGTAAAATAGGAGTTTATAACCAGATATCAAAAATTAACACGTTATTGGTCCTGTCAAACTGTAGCTAACACAAAGTCTCAGTTAGGAAAAAAAATCAGAACACTTCTTAGACAATAGATGAGCATGTCTGAGACAAATGGAAGCCAAAGTTGAATTCTATGTTACTTTTTCTTTTGCATCATTGTTGGCCTTTATCATCAATATGTTTAATTTTCTCAGATCACAGTCTTGAATAAACCTCAGATTCTGGGGCTTTTTCAGTCATGTTGACTTCTAACTGGTGACAGACACACGCTCTGAGCACATTTGTCATCACAATGAGATGAGACTTAAATACAGAATCTCGCTGTATAGATTTGCCAGGCAGTTCTCAGCCAAGCACGGCAGTCATCTTCCACGGCACTGCCAGCAGTGTTCCAGGCACTGTTTTCAGTTCATTTGTGGGACACCGGACTCATTTGGAAGCAGTACTGAAGTCACACTAATTTATAGGCTCTTCAGAGACATCCTTCAACATCTTCTAATCGCATTCCAATAGCTGGCCATTGCCATGTATTTCTTGATTCAGTTCTTAGAATTTTCTCTTAGTTCTCTAACATCTGTAAATGCCTTAGATTTGCATTCATTTTTTTTCTACATTTAGAACCAGAAAAACTGAAAGCTAAAGTCATAAGAAAACTCGTCTCTTTCTGTGCCTAATGAATGGCTTGCTTTTTAAAATCTCAAGCATTGTAGAAATGAATCATGCTTTATTTTTTTAATATGATATTGCCATCACTTCTCTGATTTTTCCATCTCGGTCTTGCATTTTATATACAGTCCATTATAATCAGTAGACAGGATCTTCTCTACTGAAAGCAGTGTGTCTAGGCTGTGGCTGTTATAATTGTACTTGCAGCATTATTCACACAAGCTTCCAGTAAGTCTAATTACTTCTTCAAATTGGCCTGAAAAGCATTTAGACAGTAGGGCTTTCCATTGGCCCAGAAGTCATTTGATCTCTTTATGGCTTCCCTGAGCTAGCATCAGCCATTTCAGATTGGCTCTGACTGTGAAACAGGCAATGGTGCATCTGTTTTTTGGTTTGTTTTTTAATGGGAAAAACACTTTCTAAGAAGGCAAACTTCATATCCTTACTTATGTAAGAGTTATGTGTAACCCTTTTAGATATATAAATGGAGGCCTTCCTGGAAAACAAATGATAGGAAAGGAATCAAATTTAGAAACTGGAAAATATATCTAGTTAATGCTAATATCAGATTTATTCTCTTTGTGTGTAAAATAACAAAAATGAACAAGTTGGTTTGGTCAAATTTTTAAATAATTACAGATTTTAACTATAATTTGGACATTTTTCAAATCACTTGTCATAATGAAACTAAAATTTATACTGTATGAATTGGTTTTACCTTATAAGATTTAAAAAATAAATTAGATTTTATGAGGAAATCAGATGTTTAGTATCTTTGTAAAGACAAAGATATTGGAATTGCAATTACTTGGATAATTGCCAAGTGCCATGTCTGATATATATAAAACATAGATTTATAACATTTAAAATGTTACCATGATACAATATTAGCTATTTATAAAAGTTATCCTTGCATTTTTAATCATTTCCCAGTCAACCATGAAAAATGTAATCATGAAATTTCAGGAAAATAATCAAGGAACATTTATTTTATTAATTATCAATCTTAATTTTTTCTTTATTTTTTTGGAGTTAGACCACACCAAGAGTGCTCAGGAATTACTCCTGGCCCAGGAATTACTCCCAGCTCTGTGCTCAGTGATCACCTCTGGCAAAATTTGGAAAACATTTGTAGTTCAAGGGATTAAACCCAAGTTGGTTGGGTGCAAACAGGTACTTTTTACTCACTGTACTATCAATCTAGCCTTCAAATCTATATAAACTGAAAATTTATAAATTATTAGAACACTTTACATATTTTAATGTTTTTGTTGAGCCTATAGTTATAACTCAGCAGCTGTATATCATTATTTTTCTTTACCTTTAACTTTAAAAAAAGTCAAAATTTTAAGTAAAGAATTGATTGTTTTAATATTACATACATCCTAGGGTAGTTTCTGTATGTTGTTTGAGTCATGGAATATCAACATATATTTTAATATTCATGGTGTCATGGTAATATGTACACACATAGTTACACACACACATATATATATATATGTAATTATGCTTACAGTTGTAAACAAAAGTACTTAATTCATATAGCTTTTTTGCTATTGCTAAGGGGATCACTTTCTATTTTTGTTAAAGCAAAAAAGATTTTATTTGGAGACTTTTAGGAAGGGGAAGGAGGAGAGATAGTGAGAATACACATCTCTAGAGGGGAGATGCTGATATTGACATGTGTGTCAACACATGTGTTTGGATGCCACATGTGCTAGGCCACGTGGGCTCAAGCAGCTCATGGCCTAGGGCAGCAAATGTGCCAATCCACTTTCAATGGAATCAAACTAGCATCGTCCCAGACCTTAATTTAGTTTTAATGATTTCAATTTAATATACATTTCAAAGTTTCTTGCTTACTATCAGTTTGACTTGATAAATATCAACCAAATCACTTGATCACTTGACATCCCATTATTCATTGATTTGCTCGAGCGGGCACCAGTAAAGTTTCCATTTGACCCTATCACGTGCTAGTGTAGCCCAGTGGCAACTGCTTGCTTCAGGAATACGAAGAGCCTCAAACCGTTCATTCAACCAAATATTTTGATTAATATTTACCAAATATCAACCAAATATTTTGATTAATAATTTTCTATAACTTTGTACTTATGAAGTGGAGTATTAAATATCTAAGAGATTAGTATTGTGCATGCAAAACTTGTATCCCTTCCAGCCATCTTCAGTTTTTCTTATTACTTGTATTCCACAGTCAATACTGCTTAAAAATCATGACAGTTTCACTTGACTCTCTTAGCAAATAGTTATTAAATTTCATCCACACCCAGAAAGTATATTCCATATATGCAAAGATGTACAAAACTGTAATATTTAAACCCAAATAGGTGTGGATTAGGTATGTTCCCTAGTACTTACTATAGTACTCACTTACCCTAGAACTTAGCTCATAGGACTTACCATATAGTGTTCGATGTGAAACAGAAATCACAAAAACATCAATACAACCTTTATTCTGTACTCTGAAGTAAAGATAGAGTGATCTGAAATAAAAGAAGTTCATCCAATCTGATAAATTCAAGAAACATTTCTTTGAAGAATTTGTATCTGAGCTTAACATTGAAGAGGAAGTTCTAGTAAGCCAAGAGAAATAAAGCAAATAATCTTGAGGTCTGAATTCCTACTCAGGAGAGGGTAAAGTCAATATTGCATCAGCAGAGAATGAGGGAGGTAATAGTATGAGAAGTTACATAAGTAGAGTGTCGAAGGGGAGGTGTATTTATAAACAACTATAGCTGGGCTATCAGTGAATTAGTCCAAAATTGATGCGGGAAAAACAAACTTGGTTAGAATACTTCAGGCAGTACAAACGGATGCATATGTTAAAAACAATCCAAACGAACCATTGAGTGGATGTAGGAAATAGACATTAAGAATCATTGCAGATTCCTGTTTTGCAAATTGTTGACAGCAAATGCTCCATGCATTGAGATCTAAATTAGTAAACTGGAACAACAATCTATGTTAGCATAGAGAAAGAGAATTAAATCCTGGAATAAAATTCAGCTGGAGATTCAATATTCAGGTAAAGATTTGATGACTGAAAATACCGTGGCTACATACCCCATCCTTTAGTGTCTCGCTGCACTGGATTTGGTGTCCAAAAGAGAAACCAAAGTGTGGTGATGTCAAAAGGGTGCCCCTCAGGCCAAGGTAGGAGACTGTTAGTATCTGAGTTTGCAAGCAAAGTCTTCAAAAACCTGAACTGCAATGAGATCAAAGGGTTCAGGTCCATTTAATGGGCCAATGCTTTAACAGATTGGTTTTCTCGTAGACATAGGTCTGAATCTCAAGCCTTCCATGGACCTGGTGGGCTCAACTGCTTCAGAATTACATTTATTTTATAATAAAGTTTTCATTTTATCAATATTATTTTAAAGTCTTAGAACAACTTTTGTTGCTTATAATTTCATACTCAAGAGGCGTTCCTGTCCACCCTTTCCTCATTTATGTCTGTTGTGTGTATGTATGACCTGCTTAGGTCCAGAGTGGGGTTAGAAGTAAAGTGATTTTTTCATTTTTTCATTAAAAACTGTGATTTACAAAGTCATTGCTAGTTGCTCTTTAGGCACACACTAGTTCAACACCAATCCCACCACCAGTGTCAATTTCCTTCTGCCAGTGTCCCTATGTTCCCTGCCCCTACCCCTTCCCAACATTTCTAAATTCTTGCTGGTCTTTTAGTTCAACTTATTATATAGAAATCAAGTTGCTTAAGTTAATTTAAACCTAAGTTTCCTAGGCTTTTACATTTGACTACGTAGAGACCAAAAAAATGGTTTATAGCATCTATTATATCAGGAGCTCTAGGCCCCAGAGAAAGCTCGTCATAGCAAACTGTTGCTGAGAAGATATGTGTATCAAAATGCTGAACACAGTAATAGCAAAAAAAAAAAACTACAGCTTTGTTTCTTTTTTTTCACTTTATGTTTTGATCATTTGTTTAATCAATCAGTCAAATTTCTAACCAAATCACGTTATTGAGTGGTTCCTAAAAATTGTACTGTAAACTCCCTATTGTTAGAGCTAAAGGCACATTTTAATTTTGCTATAGGTATTTATTATTACCAATTAAGGTATTTATTATTACCGCTTAAGCATATGTAGTATAAATGAATAAGGCATTATTTTGTATATTATTTCTAGGATGTTTTGTACATGTGTTCTTTTCATCATTTCCTTTTTCTGTAATATGCATTTCTAAATGTATTCTTGAGTCAAGTACTGTACTCTTTATTGATATTTTAAAATATTAATAGATTTAGAGCATTGAACCAATTTTATTCCCTCTATTTACAATAATAGTTCTCTTAATTAGCTCTTGTTCTCATAGTTTTAATAATATGGGATTTGAGTAGTCTAAGCTGGAACTTAAATCAGTACAACAATACCATGTATATATCCTGTATTTTGTTCAGGTGCAATTTCATGAAATAAACATTATTGCATAAAAAATGTTCTTTAAGCCTGGTATGTTTTCAGTTTTCCAAGTGGATTAAAATTGACAGAAAGTTAGACTGCAGGAAGAATAGAAGAAGTTTCACCAATGCTAAGACAATTGTTGAATCCTGAAACCCCTTTGTTTGAAATAAAAGTAACAAGTCACACACATCAAAAAAAGAGGCAGAGAACAAAGACGGATTTTCTTCTCTTCTGTAATATCCCTAATATGCCTCTTTTCGTTCTCAGTATCAGAGGCTTTTTTTCAACCTGTTTCATCAAGTGTGGTTCCAGAATAATATTGAAGCACATTTTTTTTGTTGGGGACTCTATTTAGCAGCTCTGTGAAAGGAGAGGTTGAGAAAGGGGCCATTTAAAAGGAAATAGTCTCTGGCATCACCACATTCTGTGTTGTAATTAGTCGCTATCTGGATATGGGTAAGAGAGAAGTTCGATAATAAAATATTGTGGGAGTTCATTCGGAGCAGTGGTTTCCTAGATACTAGATATTTCCTTCCCTTTTGTTAAGCGGGAGTGTGCGTGTCTGCAGGCAAATGCAAGACAATTTACTGTGGTTGTATTTGATTAGATTTATTAAATATGCAGTTTTACTCGATAAAGACAGATTTTATGTGTATTAATTGAATACCTGTTTCTAGAACCTTCTGAGCCTTTCCTTTGTGCTGCCTGCTCAGTAGGAAATGGTTTGAATAAGGAAACAAGCTGTTTCCCTAAAAATGGGAACACGTCATTAAAAATTTCATTCTTTACATTTTCTATGATAAATAACATTTTGTACCAGCAAAATCAGTACTCTGTACATTTTGTTGTGAAAAGAAAATTATCTCTCTGTCTACTTTTTAGTTGGAAAATTTGATGACTGTACATGTACATTTGTTTATACTCTAAGACCAAAAAGTTCTATTGAAATAATAATTACAGGTAGCAGAGTCAAGCACTGTTTTGAAGGGCTAAATCAATAATTTGATTTAATATGTATAGGGAGGCAGTTATTAATATTATGTATATTTTTTTAAAAAGTGAAGTAACAAAGAAGCCATGTTGTAAATTTAGAGAGAAATTAAAATACTGCCTTGTTTAGTGAAAAAGTCCAGTGGACATATGAACCAGCCTCTTACCCATGTCCATGTGAAACTGTCAGGTAGCAACAAGCCCCCAAGATTGACACTTTCCTGAATATCTTCAGGTAATCGCCTTTGTCAGTTCACTTAACCATTGGGTATCTGGGCACTGGGGGTATCGTCTCCCTGCGCAACCGAAAAATCTGCGAATAACTTTGACTCCTCTCAAGACTAACTGCAAAGAGCTAGCTTTGGACTAGAACGTAAGCAGTTATTTCCCCATTTAGTTTGTGTTTCATGCATCATCCACACTGTATAGGTATCATTTTCCGTCTTTCACCTCTTTTGGTTAACTTCATTCCATGTTGTTTAATTCTTGTTGATACAGTTTGTGAATAGAATTTCTATGTCAATTTCTGTTTCCACTAGTTTTAACCTGCATGTAGAATGCAACTTATATTTGTAGATTTATTATTGTTTTGTGGCCTATAGTGTACCACCTCAATGGGTTATTTTGTTTTTACTGAACTTTTGAGATTTTCTATGTATATTATTTATTCTCAAAATGGTGATAACTATTCGCAAGTCAATCAACATAATACTTCATATCAATAAGAGAAAAAATTAAAACTATATGATTGAATCAATAGACGCAGAGAAAGCATTTGACAAGATCAACACCTGTTCATGATTAAAACCCTCCAAAAAAATGGAAATTGAAGGAACCTTCCCTTAATATAGTCAAAGCCATCTACCAAAAAGCCACAGTGAGTATCACTCTCAATGGGGGAAAAATTGAAAGCCTTCCCCCTAAGATCAGGGACAAGACAAGGTTGCCCACTCTCACCTCTTTTATTCAGTATAGTATTGGAAGTACTTATCATAGCAATCAGAGAAGAAAAAGGACATTAAAGGCATCCAGATAGGCAAAGAAGTTAAGCTATTATTATTCGCAGATGACATGATATTATACCTAGAGAACCCTAAATTCTCTACCAAAAATCTCCTAGAAACAATAGATAATCATGGTAGAGTGACAGGGTACAAAATCAATACCTAAAAGTAATATAGGACACCATAGTGGCTTTCCTGTATGCAAATAATGAGAGAGAGGAAAAGGATATTAAGAAAATGATTCCATTCACAATTGTGCCACAGAAAATCAAATACCTAGGAATTAAGCTTAACCAAGTGTGTAAAGGACCTGTACAAAAAAAAACTACAAGACACTACTTCAAATAATAAAAGGGAAATGAGGAAATGAAAACACATTCCCTGCTCTAGGATCGGAGAATTAACATTGTCAAAATGGTAATACTCCCTAGAGCTTTGTAAAGATTCAATGCGGTCCCTATAAGGATACCCAAGACATTCTTCAAAGACATTGACCAAACACTCCTGAAATTTGTATGGAATAATAAACCACCACCAATAGCTAAAACAATCCTTGGGAAAAAGAAGATGGAAGGCATCACCTTTCCCAATTTCGAACTGTACTACAAAACAGTAGTAATTAAAACAGCATGGTATTGGAATATAAACAGACCTGTGGACGTATGGAATAGAATTGAGTATCCTGAAACCCAGCCTCAAAGATATGATCATTTAATCTTTGATAAAGGAGCAAAAGGTACAAAATGGAGCAAAGAAAGCCTCTTCACCAAGTGCTGCTTGGAAAACTGGGTAGCTACATGTCACTTGATCACTTGATCACTTGAATCCGTTATTCATCGATTTGCTCGAGCGGGCGCCAGTAACATTTCCATTGGACCCTATCACGTGCCAATGTAGCCCAATGGCATCTGGCTGATTCAGGAATATGAAGAGCCTCAAACCGTTCCTTCAGGGTCTTAACAAGGAAGTCTGACCATCTTGTAGGTGGGCGGCCACGTGATCTTTTGACATCCCGTGGGATCCAGTCGGTAACGGCTCTAGTCCAGCGGTTGTCTCCAAATCGCATTACATGTCCAGCCCATCTGATTTTCGATGCCTTGGCAAACGAGACAGCGTCCCTGATTCTGGAATAGCGACGGAGGTCAGAACTCCGGATTCCTTCTCTCACTTGAGTGAGGCGTGATATTCCAAGCATAGCTCTTTCGATGCCTCTCTGGGAGACCCGGATAGCATTCTCATCCTGCTTTCGTAGGGCCCAGGTCTCTGAGGCGTATGTTAATGCAGGGAGAACGGTGGAGTCAAAGAGATGTGCCCGGAGCTGGAGGTTCTTTGTCCTTTTTAGCTATTTCTTCGATGCCTTTGAAGGCATTCCATGCTGCTCTCTTCCTCCTGCGCAGCTCAGGTTTTAGGTCGTTCATCATGTTGACTTCTCGACCTAGGTACACATAACTGCTGCATTCAGAAATGTTTGTTCCATTGAGAGTGAATGGGGCCTCTGGAACTAGTTCATTTCTCATGAACATAGTTTTCTTCAGATTCAGCTGTAGACCTACCTTTCCACATTCTCGGTCAAAGTCAGCCAGTATTTGTGCCGCTTGGCTAATGTTTGGTGTTATTAGAACGATGTCATCAGCGAAGCGGAGGTGGTGTAGTTGCCGACCATCTATCTTCACTCCCATTCCTTCCCATTCTAATTGTCTCATGATGTTCTCGAGGGTGGCACTGAAGAGTTTTGGTGAGATGGTATCACCCTGTCGAACCCCTCTTTTGACATCAATGATCACTTCTTTGTAGAATGGTGAGATCCTGGTGGTGAATCCGTAATACAGCTCACGAAGGATCTTGATGTATTGGGTTTGAACACCCTGTTTGACTAGGGCTTCGATGACTGCTTCAGTCTCCACAGAATCAAAGGCTTTCTGTAAATCAATGAGCGTGAGACAGAGTGGCATCTTGTACTCCCTACAAACCTCAATGAGCTTGGTTACTGTGTGGATATGGTCGATTGTGCTGAATCCTTTCCGGAAACCTGCTTGCTCCGCATGGTTGACCTTCATCTAGTGTTCTGCTAATCCTGTTCAGGATGACTCGTGTAAACAGCTTGTAGATGACAGACAACAGGCAGATGGGGCGATAGTTGCCGATGTCGTGAATGTCTCCCTTCTTGAACAGTAGAACTGTCCTGCTGGTTTTCCATTGGGAGGGCACCTTGCATTCGGACAGGTAGCGTGTGAAGAGCCGAGCTAGTGTATTGATGAGTACTGACGGCAGATTCTTCAGATGTTCGGGTCTGACTTTGTCTGGGCCTGGTGCTGTTCCCTTCTTTACTGATGAGATGGCATGTCGGATTTCAGAAGGGAGAACGTTGGGAATGACATATCCATCCTGTGGAATTTGGTATGTGGGCAGGTGGATGTGGCTATCAAAGAGATTTGAGTAGAAGTCCTGGATAATCTTCTCCATTGCCTTTCTGGAAGATGTGATAGATCCATCAGGGCGTCGGAGGGCAGTCATCTTGGTCTTATAGTTGGCGAAGGACAGGCGGGCAGTGCGAATACTTTTCCCGGCTTCTGCTGCATCTTCCAGTATTTCTGCTCTTCTGTCTTTGAGGTCTGCTTTTATAGCTTCTCTGCACTGTTTAGCAAGCTTGGACGTTAGCATTAGGTCTCCTGAGGCTCGCGCCTTGCCACGTTGGCGAATGAGCTCAAGAGTTTCTGAAGACAAAGCGTCCTTTTGTGTCTTTCTCTCTCTCGGCATTCTTCCGCACAATCATGGAGGTGCTGAACCAGTCGGTTGTATTCTTCATCGATGTCATCAATGATGGTATCTTCCCCATGTTGCCGCAATGGTGCCAAAGAGTGGCCC
Organism: Cryptotis parvus; assembly: GCA_021461705.1. Lineage (NCBI taxonomy): Eukaryota > Metazoa > Chordata > Mammalia > Eulipotyphla > Soricidae > Cryptotis > Cryptotis parvus. The sequence continues at coordinate 13,459 of JAJIBD010022366.1, read as the reverse complement.
AGTTGGTGGTCGTTCTGGGAGTTCTCTTCTTAAACTTTGCAGCCTTTTCTCCCCGTTGCGGGAAGTAGAATTTTGCCGAAGGGAGACGGTGGTACATGTATTAAAAAATGAATTTGGACCTCTGTCTAACACCATAACCAACCGCGCGGCAGAGCCTGCAAGCTACCCGTGTTGTATTTGATATGCCAGATACCAGTAACAATTATAGACCTCATTCCCATGACTTGATGGAATGATTTGAGGCTCTTTATGTTCCTGGAGCAAGCAGGTGCCCTTGGGCTCTACTAGCATGAGACAGGACATATGGAGATGTTACTGGTGCCTGCTTGAGCCAATCAATGATTAACGGGAGGCAGTGATACAGTGACAGTGAGTCTAACACCATGCACAAAAATCAGATCAAAATGGATTAAAGATCTCAATATCAGACCTGAATCCATAAAGTACATGGGAAGAAAATATAGGAAAAACCCTCCACGACATTGAAGTTAAATCATCTTTAAAGATGAAACACCACTAACAAAGCAACTAGAAGCAAAGATAAACATGGGACTACATGAAACTAAAAGCTTCATGTGATGGAGACCTACAGACCACACCCATTGCTGCACAGATCTCCAGGCTTATGCCTTGAGATGCCCTAGGAACCATCTGGTGTCAGGTATCAAATACCAGTTGGATATATGCCTAGTATGTTCCCAAATAACTGTACTATCTTCTAGTACCTGTCAGTACTCTTTTGTTGTTGCATTTATTGGGTCACCCTCAGAGATGCTCAGTGGTTACTCCTGGCCCTGCACTCAGGAATGACTCCTGCTGGTGCAGGGTCTATATGGATGTTGGGGATCAAATCTGGATTGGCAGACTACAAGTAAAGTTCCCTACCCACTGTACTATTGCTCCAACCCATCTGCTAGTACTTCTTAAGGGAGTCTTTGAATTTCTTAGAAATACTGGTGCATACTTTTCTATCTTTATAATGTCCTTATCTGATTTGGGATTTAGGTATATTGGCTTTAGCATTTGTTTGGAAGTTTTCTTTCTATTTCATTTTTTGGAAGTATTGATGTATAGGCATTAATTATTGAAAGTTTGGTAGAGTTAAATAACTAGTGAAACATCTGGTTGTAGATGTTTGTTATGTTTGAGAGTTTTGATTATACCTTAACTTCTTTTTTAAATTTATTTAATTTGTGGGGGCCACACCGGCAAAACTGATAAAGTTCCCCTGGCTCTGCACTCAGGGATTGTTCCTGGCCAGGTGACCACATGCAGTGTCAGGGATCAACCCCTGGTCAATTAACTATAAACCACTTGCAAGGCCAGCACTCTACTCACTGGACAGTCTCTCTGACTCCCAATTCAATACCTTGACACGTGGTCAGTCTGATTAGATTTCTTTTTTCTCCTTGATACAGACTTGCAATGTTGTTTCTAAGAATGTTCCTGATTACTGATTTTTGTCTTTGTAAATTTATTGGGATTTGCCTCCTGTCACAACATATGATTGTTCCAGAGATAATTTTGGGGTCACTTGAAAAGATTGTGTATTCTTGGGGCTGAGCAGTGGAAGCACGGGTAAGTAGGGCGTCTGCCTTGCTCTCTGCCTTGCTCTCTGCTGATCTGGATTCTTTCCCCCGTCACTCCATATTTTGCCTGGAGTCTGCCAGAAATGATTCTTGAGTGCAGAGACAGAAATAAGCCCAAGCACTGCCAGGCACACCCCCCACAGCAACTGACCAACTCCCCCTCCTGTGTAACCTGTTATTTGGAGGTGAAACGTTTTTGTAAATGTAATCTCCATCACATCTCATTTTTCGTTTAGAGCCAGTTTCTTTGTTGATTTTCTGTCTGGATGATCTATCTGCTGCTTTAAGAGGGGTGTTAAAGTTCCCTACTATTACAGTGCTGTTCCGTTGTCTCTCTTTACATCTGTTAATATTAGCTTTATCTATTTTGGTGCTGCTCTGTTGGGTACATAAATATTAATGTGTTATGTTTTCCTGTTGGGTTGATCCCTTTTTTCACTGTATAATTTCCATCTTTTCTTCAGTTCCTTATTCTTTCTGGAGCTCTATTTTATCAGTTGGAGTGATAACAATACATGTCCCTTTTATAGAGTCAAACCATTAACTAATAAATGAGTTCCACAGAGATTCAACTTTCTAACTCAATTATTCAAAATCCCATTGCATTTTTATAAAGTTGCAATGAATAATCCCCAAATAAGTTATTTTACAATTCATTAATAATGCTATAAAAACTAACAAAAAATTTAACTAAAAGTATAAAGCTTATAGTCCTCAAACTATAAAATATGAATATGAAATACCACTGAATTTTGCATTTTAAAATTAGTGATGGTATGATGTGAGTTGTATCTTAACAAAGCCAACAAAAGGAACCTTTTCTTAAACTTTTTCTTACTTAGAAACTTTTATGATTCTCCTTTGCATAAAATTATAAGTTAAAATGCTGTGCATAAACTGAAATATGTTTCCTATTCAGAATTCTCTTTTTCTATGTAGTAGTTTTCTGTACATTATCTATAGAAATGGTTTAGGCATTGATCAATGGGCAAACCCAGATAAAGTTAAATGATTTTTGCCATGAGGAGTAGGGAAAAACTGGGCTACAGTTAAACAATTAAATTCTTCTTTTGGGGTGTTTGTGACAACTCAAAACTACGTGTTAGATTTTAATTGAGATATAAATTGAGAGTTCTAGAGTATACACTGATGTTTTAATACTATGTTTCAGAGATACAACGTTTGAAAAATAGAATTGTAGGTATCAGGGTATAAGGGGGAAGGCACACGCTGAACCAAATTAAATCGTGGCATTGTATACGCTCCCCCAAGCAATGCTATGAAGAAAAGTAGTGGCAGAAGAATAAAGAAAGTGGAAAAGAGAAATAATCTATAAAATGGGGAACTTTAAGAAAGAAGAAAAATAAGAGAATATAAAAATTAGGGATGAAGAAGATGCAGAGCCACACTTCTGCTAATCACAAATATTTTTAAATGAAAATTTAAATATAACCTCACTCGCCAATGTCTCAATATTTCACTTAGGAAATATGAGCGCGGGGATATGAATAATATCTCATCAGTCATGTGGAAACATGGTAAAAATGGAAGTTTTTTAAATATTAGGTTTTTACTATTTTTTGGTACTTTTAATTTGACATTTATCCAGTAAAAGGAAATCTATCAATTTTTCTCTAGTTTAGTCTTCTGCCAGTGTTTTGGTAGAATTAAAGATATTCTGAGGAGGAAATAAGGAATATCTATTTTTATGTAGGAATTTAGCAGTGTACCACATACTTGAATTAAAAGATCTAGCTATTTTATTATTATCATAGTTTCACTAACCTTGAAGGCAAGTAACAAATTCATATTCCAATTTAACTGATGATACAAATTGTGACAAAATTAATATTCAGTGTATGATTAATAAATGTTTTGAAGAGAAACAAAGAACTCATGTTTTATTTTTTTTAAGCAGGGTGGGTTGGAAAAAATAAAATTATATTAGCAGTTATATTGTAATCAGAATTTAGAGCTATATTAATTTCAAACAGGATTGTGGGATTTAAATGAGGGACTATTTCTTCCAGAGGAATGAAAACATTGGTGAGATACATTTCAATTAAGCAAGAACTAGTTTTATAAATAAAGAATTTCCCCAATACTTTTAGTACAGTTTTCAGTTTTGTTGGGTGAGGCAAGAGTAAAAATCAAATTGCGGTCTTCTAAAGGGTTGAATACAAAGACACAATGATGGAAACTCCCCAGGAAACTTCATAGAAATTTAACCTTACAAAAGCTAAATTAAAACAGAGTGATTAAAATGATTGGCTCCAATGCAACCTGGCATGTGTAAAATATTGTTTTAAGATTTAAACTATAAATCTAGAACCCACTCGAAGCAATGGTTAATTAAAAGAGAAATCCATAGAAATGAATTGTTTTTTCCATATAATAAAATGACTCTTTAAGTAGGCAATTGAGCTATAGGAGAAAAACAGTGATTTAATTCTGAATTAGGGACAATTAAATGTGAAATTACCATGCAAGCCTTATAACAAAATTCTATTAAATCTTGATCCTATAGTGTTTCTCTGTATCGCATTTCAGATCAGGAATATAATTGGTATTTCAACAATGTGTTTTCTATTTTTACCCTAGAATAAAAAGAAGAAAAAGGGTAGAGTGAAGAACCCTCATTTTCACAGTCATTTTTCCAACTGTTTTCACTGAAGAAAGATCTGCATTGATGTGATTCTTTTTAAGGTACCAACATTTGTGTGACAAATATACACCATTACAATCCCACTATCTCCAGTTGAATAGTTAATGTGTACCATTTTGGTGCAAGCTAGGCAGTTAGTAAAAAAATTCCATAGTTGTAATGCGTGTTAGAAAGAAAGAAGTAGATGTAGTTATGGACGAAAGGAAGTGCGTGAAAGAATGGCGAATTTGTAAAGTAAGTAGCAAGAAAGTGGATAGTTAAATATTGAGGTGCTAATTTTTAAAATAAGGTCAAATCCCAAAGGAGTCTTTTTCTTTGCTTTTTTATTACCTCATTTAATACTTTTCATTTCTACAATTCCACTTGGGGAAGAATATCAGATTTGTGTGAGTTCTTGTCACTGTTGTATAATTCTGAGGTTTTTAGTATTCTGAAAAGTAAATAGTGTAGGTAGACAGGAGAATGTCATGACGTCTTCATCTCTGTTCATTACCTTCATTCCTTACTGAGAACCAACTAGGAGTTTTAGCTATAGCTTATCTGGTGTATTTTCAACTCTTCTGGGAAATGTTAGAAGGAGCAAAATAGTTCTAGGTTGGTGCAAGTGTCACAAGGATAGACGAAGATGATGGTGGTAGGGAATGATGAGGCCATGTCTCAGCTTTTTGAAGATGGTCAGGGTACCTGTTGGTCTATCTGTCAAGGAATACCTGTTTGGAAAGTAATGGTTAAGCTGAGATGTAAAAGATAAGAATAATCCTTGGACTGTGAAGATCCAGAAATGGTGGAGGAGTAGACCTTGAATGAGAAACCAGGCTCATTAATATTTTTTTTGCATCTTTCCGTGAAACAAGGGTTGAGGATCAGGCTGGGGTCAAGGTGATGTGGAAAGAAACACACAGACCCTAAGAACTGTGATGGGAAGATGGTTGCTTTCAATTCCTAGTTATGAAAGAAAATCCTTGTAGTAGCGTAAGCATGTCCCAATGGAAATGTTACTTCGGCTCCACGCTCATTCAAATCTGATACTGCGAGTTCAAGTGATCAAGTGATGATAATTATTTCCTTCTGAGAGAGATTGGTTACAGGTATCAAAGTCCAATATCAACAACTTAACTTATTGGACTCAAATCATAGTATTGGGTTGGAGTTATTCAAGATTAAGGAGAGGTGCAGGATATCACATCAAGTGATTTATGGGATACTGAAATACCCTCAAGGGCTTGGTGAACTGAGAGAGGGTAACTTCAGGGAACGTACAGAGTTAAGCACTTCTGATGGGGAAGCTCTCTTCTTCCACCTCACAATCTCATGGTCCCCCACCTGGCGAAGGTGATCCAAAAGCTAGATCTGAACTGCAGCCCAACCCACTGTGGAGGGAAGAGAGAAAGGAAAGCTCTTGGGTGTCTCTGGGACCAGAAGTATGGGATGGGAAGGGCAGAGGGAAGTATTTATTGACTCCTGCGGGAACCCGCCCTGAAAGGGAGGAGTGTACCGGGGTCCATTCACGTCAGACAAGGCGCCACTTCTCTTTGGGGAAGTGCGATATGTCCACCTGACCTCAAATGGTGTACAGTCCGTGGGTTTCTAGCAGCTGAAGAATGAGAGGCAGAGGGAAGAGTCTAGAAGAGCTTCAAACGCTCTGGTTTGGGGAACAGGGGCTTCCATTGTTGCCCAGAGGGGAGAAATGTAGGGGCCACGGGGCGGGAGCTGCTTGAGAGGTTAGAGAGGAGAGGTGGAGGTTCCTGGTGGTGGGCTTAGGGAGGGGAGGACAGGTGTTTGGGAGGGCTGGGCCCACTCATTCCTGAGGCACCCCAGAAAGGTGGGGTCAAAAGTGAGGAACTGGCTGTCTTTACAGTCAAGCGACAATAACCCAGAGAAGACGGAAGGTTGCCACTACCTGTTTCACGAGGGTATATCCATGGAGAGGCAGAACCGAGGTGGGAAGGCAGGAACTCCAGGCTGCTACATTGTGTGCCATGCCCACGGCCTCCTGATTGGCCCAGGCCCAGCCTCCAGGAGGTGTAGAGTGAGCTCACACCACACCACCAGGACACGCTGCCCGGCTTGGCTCAAGCCCTGGTCAATGGTGGCCCTCAGCTCTTGCAAATCCTTTTCTCTTTAAAAACTGTCGGATAAAAATACTAAAGCAAAGACGTTTAGTAGAAGAATTAAGGAAGAACCCCAAGGAGGTTTGGGCAGTACACATAAGAGTCTCTGGGAGAGTGGGGGGCCTGCAAATGTTGAGGAAGGAACTGCTGACTGCTCCCACCGAAAGGAGCAGGGTTTATTTATAGAGATGGAGGACCCCACTAAAGTTCAAGGAAAGGCACTCCAGAGACAGTGGGGTGGGTGGCTGGCTCTGGAGACAGGGGAAAAGAGAGGCGTGCACCTTTGCAGGACCGGAGGGCGTAAACACCCTGCACATTTAGAGCACGGTCGGGAGATTGGTGATTGTACGGCTTGGTAGGCAGAATTTTTTGCGTGGCTGGCCGGGGTTTTAATCTGTGCGCTCCACTTTGTGGATTACCTTTTTGGTTTCAAGTCATTCACGAGGGCAGAGCCAGGGCTCGGAGTTTCTGAAGGCACTTCCCCGGGGTGCTTACAGCTTTAAAACAAAAACAAAAGGCAAAACCAAACAAAAACCAAGGCACAGAGTGCTTGGAGGTTCCTCAGGCTGCTTCCCCACTTGAGCGGTGCGCGCTGGGATATTGTCAGGAAGGAATTTGGAGTCATCCCTTAGTGGGCGAACTGGTTTTAACTATAAAATTCTTCTACCGAAGTTTGGTGCCGGTGCTACACAGCCCCCTGCTAACTTTTGAAAGCCCTGCTGCCACTGGCACTTCACCGTCACAATGGGCGTGGCAATGTTTCCAAACAGAAGAACCCAAACGAAACAAACAACGCAGTAAGGGCGCTTCAGCCACAGAGAATGAGATCCGATTATACTAGTGGTGAGATTGCCCTCACCACATTTTGTGAGAGCTTGAGTAGTAATTCTGCTGGCAGAGGTCAGAGTCTGCGGGAGAAGTCAGATTATTCAAAGTCTTCAAGAGCTTCAATTATTTGAAATACGTTGGAGAAGTTCTAAAGTATGGATTGTGGAGCCATCTTCCCACGTGACTTAAGTTTCATGGTTGTTCCCTTATTTCAAGCTCATTGACTTCAACCGCCCTATGAGCAGTCACTTTAGAATACACCATGTTTTATTAGAACTGGTGATGTTATTTCTGGAGAGCAAGTCAGAAATATGTTTCCCCCGTCCTTACTTGTCACTTCACACTTGAGGCAGGTAATCTGTAGCTTGGGGTGATCGTTTGAAGTTTCCACCAGTGGGCATTGGTACACTGCTACGAAATGGAAACTGGACTAGGCGTCATCCCAGAAGTTCAGGTTGATTTAGTGTCTGTCTGTGAGAGTGCTCAAATGGGGCCTGCTGTGATGATAATTTGGCTCCCTGTTAGAGTTGCGATAAATCTGGGCCTGGGGACCAGCAGTGTGGACCCCAGTGCCAGGTGCCCAGGCGATTTTTGCCTAGCACAGGTAGTATTTCACAGGCACATTACCAATCACTCTAAAACCAACAGTACCCAGAGAGAGGCGGAGGTCCCAGAGTCTAACTCTTAGCTTTTGGCGACCCAGTTTAGAGAGGCACGGCCAGGTGAAATGTTTTTTCCATTCTGGACGAGAAGGTATGGTTGTCCCACCACTTTCTTTTCTTTTTCCAATAAATTATTTTGTGCTACCATAGTAGAGATATACGAATTCACGAAAGTGTTACTAATTTGGGTTTTGGTCAAACAGAGTGTTCCAGCACCATCAACACCCTTACGTGCCTCTCCACCAAGCATTGCACGGTTCCTCCTCCCCCCCAGCCGCCTCCATGGCAGGGTCTTCAAACATTTTTCCCTGCCTCTTTATCTCTTTCTCTTTTCCTTCCCTTCCATGTGCGGATTACGAACACAGTAAGGATTTGTGCTGTGTATCTTTTTCCTATATTTAATGTAGTTCTGGAATTGGTATTAGTACTTTCAATTCTTTGCTTTATGTTCCATTTCTGTCTTCCACCCCCTGGCTGGCTTTACATGTTTACATGGAGTATTTTACAGCTTTGACGAAACCTCCCACCATACATATTTTGAGTGGATGTTGAAAGTGTCAGAGATTCATGTCATCCATTTTGCACTCTCTAAGCTGATATTCAGTATATATATATATATGATGTAATACTACTGCCAGTATAGCCCATGCTGTGTACTATATTATATATTTATGTTTTATCACTATCACTATCTTCCTGTTCATGTATATTTGCTTTTCAGTGGGCACCTTCAGTAAATATCCTTATAATCCTGTCTCATGCTAAACACAGGCTCAAGGGCATCTGCTTCCTCCGGGAGCATAAGCAGTACAGTCTGGGAATGACTATAAGTAGCCCACTGTGCATTGGCATATCAAATATGACCACGGGAAGCTTGCCAGGCTTGCTATGTGAAGGTGGATACTCTTGTAGTCACATCTAAATACATCATTATGATGAACCGCACTTGGCAGCTTGAGGCCACACGAGCGGGCTGTTAAGATCATGCTGCTGGTGAGTTGTGGCGAGGAGAAGTATTAACTACGGAGGGTGGCAGTAACCCTCATGGTGGGAGGTGTCTACAGTATTTCGTGAGCCCTGCTGGAATGGCGGCCCAGAGAGCTGGGAGCCGCCATCCCTCCGTTTACTTTGCGCGAAGCGAGCTGAGGCCGCGGAAGCGAGTACTTAAGCTCTGTCATGTCTGGCAAGTCCTCTGGATCGGCTGCCCAGGCAGTTTGGAAAAAAAAAACTTTGCTGCACGAGGTGATTGTCGTAATGATCCAGAATAGCAATCCAGCGACTCATCTGCTTCTGGGTGGGTTCAGATTCTGTTGAAAATTTGTGTGTGGAGAAGTGCGGCCGAGTAGGGGGCGTTGTCTGCCCCAGTCGAGACTCTGCTGGCTGGCTGGCGAGGCCAGGGACTGAGCCATGCATCCCATAGAGCTCATGAGCAGCTGGGCGCAGGGAAACAATGGCAGCTCTGCCCCATGTCTGTGATCTTACGAGACATGTTTATATATTATGGTATGTAAATGCGCCTGCTCCATATGCCTGTACAGGAGAAATAAAACATTTTGTTACTGGATTTCAGCATATGCACCCTTTATTGGAACGCTTACCCGAGCTCACCTGCATCTTTAGAACAACTGGACTCAATGACTTCTCTGCCACTTTCAATGCATTACTGGCATGGGAAGCATATATTGAGGATCTGATGGTGCAAAGCGCAAAGAGCAATTAACATCATTGGTCTGACTGGGAGCAGGAAGAAATCAGTCGCATCAGTACTGTATTTGGCACGGAGAAAAATTGTTCACTTGGAACATGTGGCGAAAGAAAGTCGGTGGCGTTGGGTGTGCCAAATAACAGAACATGGCTACAGCTCAACGGCATTAATGATTCGTTTTGGTGCTACAACAAGCCGAATGAGACGAAGAAGCGATTGCACTTGAGAGGAGATGCTGGCCCGCTGGCAGCAACAATTTCATCTTCATTTATCTCTGGCACAACATCCCTACTTCAAAGAAAGAATTAAAAATTCTACATGGAGTGGGGTTTCTATAAAAAAAAGTTTGCGTTTATTGATAAACTTTGCTGCGCCTTGCTTTCCATATAATACTCTTTTTGCAAATAGAGATGGTTTTTGCCCATTTCCTAAACTTTGGGATATTTGTTGCCGTATCGCTTTCCAGTCCACCATGGTAGTCGCACCCTTTACAGTCCAGACTCCACTTCCTTTGAAAGACTTTCCTCTGTGTTGGCTTTTATCCAAACCAAAAGCTGGAGGAGTAGACACGACAAAGCAAGGGTGCTTTCAGTATGATACTCTCAAGTGAATTCTTTTCTTCAAATGAAGTCGGACTTTGAGGCACGGCACCCACACCAATACTGTTGTCTCCTTATCATGCAGTATGAAGCCATCAATGCTTCTTGTCAGAATGCAGAAACACACACACACACACACAGCATCTGCGAAGAATGAGTGTGTGAAGTGATAGGTGAATGATAAGGCACAAGTTTCATAGACAGGGGTGTTCAGATACTGTAGTATGCAAGGGTCCCAGCTGCTGTTTCTTATTGCTACATGTTTGCCCTAGTTTGTTAAGAAGTTGCATGCACAAACTCCAAAGCATCTTAGCAGAATTTGCATTTCACATTAGATTAAGCTAGAATTATACTTAAGTTTCAGTGTTAAGGCTTCATCTTCAGGAAAAGGCGAAAAAGATGAAGATGAAGTGAAATTCTACATGGAATTGGAGGAGTTCTATAAAAAAGATCACACCTTCTACAAGATCATAGTCGGTGATTTTTAATGCCAAGATAGGACGAGAAGATCGGCTGAAGAACTCCACATCGGGACCCATGGCCTAGAATGGAGCGAACAGGGTGAGAGACTATCTGAGTTCATCATGTCCACCAAGACCATTCATGGGAACTCACAGTTCCAGAAGGCTGAAGCGAAACGTTGGACATGGGAATCTCCTGGTGGACAGTTCCACAATGAAATTGACCACATCATCTTCAATCGGCGGTTTTGTCTGACCGATGTTGCTGTCGTCCCCAAATTCCAAACAGGATCGGACCACCGTCTCCTTCGTGCAAAAATTCTACTTCCCATAGCGGGGAGAAAAGGCTGCAAAGTTTAAGAAGAGAACTCCCAGAGCGACCACCAACTGGGAACTCTTTGGCACCATTGCGGCAACATGGGAAGATACCATCATTGATGACATCGATGAAGAATACAACCCGACTGGTTCAGCACCTCCATGATTGTGCGAAGGAATGCCGAGAGAGAGGAAAGACACAAAAGGACGCTTGTCTTCAGAAACTCTTGAGCTCATTTGCCAATGTGGCAAGGCGCGAGCCTCAGGAGACCAAATGCTAACGTCCAAGCTTGCTAAACGGTGCAGAGAAGCGATAAAAGCAGACCTCAAAGACAGAAGAGCAGAAATACTGGAAGATGCAGCAGAAGCCGGGAAAAGCATTCCGCACTGCCCGCCTGTCCTTCGCCAACTATAAGACCAAGATGACTGCCCTCCGGCGCCTGATGGATCTATCACATCTTCCAGAAAGGCAATGGAGAAGATTATCCAGGACTTCTACTCAAATCTCTTTGATAGCCACATCCACCTGCCCACATACCAAATTCCACAGGATGGATATGTCATTCCCAACGTTCTCCCTTCTGAAATCCGACATGCCATCTCGTCGGTAAAGAAGGGAACAGCACCAGGCCCAGACAAAGTCAGACCCGAACACCTGAAGAATCTGCCGTCGGTACTCATCAATACACTAGCTCGGCTCTTCACACGCTACCTGTCCGAATGCAAGGTGCCCTCCCAATGGAAAACCAGCAGGACAGTTCTACTGTTCAAGAAGGAGACATTCACGACATCGGCAACTATCGCCCCCATCTGCCTGTTGTCTGTCATCTACAAGCTGTTTACAAGTCATCCTGAACAGGATTAGCAGAACACTAGATGAAGGACAACCATGCGAGCAAGCAGGCTTCCGGAAAGGATTCAGCACAATCGACCATATCCACACAGTAACCAAGCTCATTGAGGTTTGTAGGGAGTACAAGATGCCGCTCTGTCTCACGTTCATTGATTTACAGAAAGCCTTTGATTCTGTGGAGACTGAAGCAGTCATCGAAGCCCTAGCCAAACAGGGTGTTCAAACCCAATACATCAAGATCCTTCGTGAGCTGTATTGCGGATTCACCACCAGGATCTCACCATTCTACAAAGTGATCATTGATGTCAAAGAGGGGTTCGACAGGGTGATACCATTTCACCAAAACTCTTCAGCGCCACCCTCGAGAACATCATGCGACAATTAGAATGGGAAGGAATGGGAGTGAAGATAGATGGTCGGCAACTACACCACCTCCGCTTCGCTGATGACATCGTTCTAATAACACCAAACATTAGCCAAGCGGCACAAATGCTGGCTGACTTTGACCGGGAATGTGGAAAGGTAGGTCTACAGCTGAATCTGAAGAAAACTATGTTCATGAGAAATGAACTAGTTCCAGAGGCCCCCATTCACTCTCAATGGAACAAACATCTCTGAATGCAGCAGTTATGTGTACCTAGGTCGAGAAGTCAACATGATGAGCGACCTAAAACCTGAGCTGCGCAGGAGGAAGAGAGCGGCATGGAATGCCTTCAAAGGCATCGAAGAAATAGCTAAAAAGGACAAAGAACCTCCGGCTCGGGGCACATCTCTTTGACTCCACCGTTCTCCCTGCATTAACATACGCCTCAGAGACCTGGGCCCTATGGAAGCAGGATGAGAATGCTATTCGGGTCTCCCAGAGAGGAATCGAAAGAGCTATGCTTGGAATATCACGTCTCACTCAAGTGAGTGAAGGAATCCGGAGTTCTGACCTCCGTCGCTATTCCAGAATCAGGGGCGCTGTCTCGTTTGCCAAGGCATCGAAAATCAGATGGGCTGGACATGTAATGCGATTTGGAGACAACCGCTGGACTAGAGCCGTTACCGACTGGATCCCAGGGGATGTCAAAAGATCACGTGGCCGCCCACCTACAAGATGGTCAGACTTCCTTGTCAAGACCCTGAAGGAACGGTTTGAGGCTCTTCATATTCCTGAATCAACCAGATGCCATTGGGCTACATTGGCACGTGATAGGGTCCAATGGAAATGTTACTGGCGCCCGCTCGAGGCAAATCGATGAATAGCGGGATTCAAGTGATCAAGTGATATATTGTAAATATGTAAATATATTTATATATATAAATATATACTCTCTATATATATATATATATCCCGAAAGGATTCATGTATGTGAGTGGAGGGGAGGGTGGCAAGGAGTAGTGCACCCGAGTGGCACTCGGGGCTATTCCTGGATCAGGAATTATCCTAGCCATGCTCAAGGGACCATATGTAGTGTCCAGGATTTAAACCAGGGTGGGAGGCAGAATCTCACTTGCTGAAGCAAGCGCCTTGCATCTGTGCCATCTCTTAAGCCACTGCGTGTAGTCATTCGATCTCAATCTTTGACTTGAAATATCCATCTCTAGTTTCTTCCGGGAAACTATGGTCTTCAGTTTTGACCTGTGACATGAAGAATCCTGGGGGTGAAATATGGAAGGCAGGTG
>JAJIBD010022365.1:277500-616653 GCA_021461705.1 Cryptotis parvus | reverse complement strand
GAAATTCTACATGGAACTGGAGGACTTCTATAAAAAGATCACACCTTCTACAAGATCATAGTCGGTGATTTTAATGCCAAGATAGGACCAAGAAGATCGGCTAAAGAACTCCACATCAGACCCATGGCCTAGAATGGAACGAACAGGGTGAGAGACTATCTGAGTTCATCATGTCCACCAAGACTCATTCAGGGGAACTCACAGTTCCAGAAGGCTGAAGAAAAACGTTGGACATGGGAATCTCCTGGCGGACAGTTCCACAATGAAATTGACCACATCATCTTCAATCGATAGTTTTGTCTGACCGATGTTGCTGTCGTCCCCAATTCCAAACAGGATCGGACCACCGTCTCCCTTCGTGGCAAAAATTCTACTTCCACAACTGGGAGAAAAGGCTGCAAAGTTTAAGAAGAGAACTCCCAGAACGACCACCAACTGGGAACTCTTTGGTACCATTGCAGCAACATGGGAAGATACCATCATTGGCGACATCGATGAAGAATACAACCGACTGGTTCAGCACCTCCATGATTGTGTGAAGAATGCCAAGAGAGAGAGAAAGACACAAAAGAACGCCTGTCTTCAGAAACTCTTGAGCTCATTCGCCAACGTGGCAAGGCGCGAGCCTCAGGAGACCAAATGCTAATGTCCAACCTTGCTAAACAGTGCAGAGAAGTGATTAAAGAAGACCTCAAAGACAGAAGAGCAGAAATACTGGAAGATGCAGCAGAAGCTGGGAAAAGCATTCGCACTGCCCGCCTGTCCTTCACGAGCTATAAGACCAAGATGACTGCCCTCCGACGCCCTGATAGATCTATCACATCTTCCAGAAAGGCAATGGAGAAGATTATCCAGGACTTCTACACAAATCTCTTTGATAGCCACATCCACCTGCCCACATACCAAATTCCACAGGATGGCTATGTCATTTCCAACGTTCTCCCTTCTGAAATCCGACATGCCATCTCATCAGTAAAGAAGGGAACAGCACCAGGCCCAGACAAATTCAGACCCGAACACCTGAAGAATCTGCCGTCGGTACTCATCAATACACTAGCTCGGCTCTTCACATTCTACCTGTCTGAATGCAAGGTACCCTCCCGATGGAAAATCAGCATAATAGTTCTACTGTTTAAGAAGGGAGACATTCACGACATCGGCAACTATTGCCCCATATGCCTGTTGTCCGTCATCTACAAGCTGTTTACATGAGTCATCCTGAACAGGATTGGCAGAACGCTAGATGAAGGACAACCATGCGAGCAAGCTGGCTTCCGGAAAGGATTCAGCACAATCGACCATATCCACACAGTAACCAGGCTCATCGAGGTTTGTAGGGAGTACAAGATGCCGCTCTGCCTCACGTTCATTGATTTACTGAAAGCCTTTGATTCTGTGGAGACTGAAGCAGTCATCGAAGCCCTAGCCAAACAGGGTGTTCAAACCCAATACATCAAGATGCTTCGTGAGCTGTGTTACGAATTCACCATAAGGATCTCACCATTCTACAAAGAAGTGATCATTGATGTCAAAAAGAGGGGTTCGACAGGGTGATACCATTTCACCAAAACTCTTCAGCACCACCCTGAGAACATCATGTGACAATTAGAATGGGAAGGAATGGGAGTGAAGATAGATGGTCGGCAACTACACCACCTCCACTTCGCTGTTGGCATAGTTCTAATAACACCAAACATTAGCCAAGCGGCACAAATGCTGGCTGACTTTGACCGAGAATGTGGAAAGATAGGTCTACAGCTAAATCTGAAGTAAACTATGTTCATGAAAAATGAACTAGTTCCAGAGGCCCCATTCACTCTCAATGGAACAAACATCTCTGAATGCAGCAGTTATGTGTACCTAGGTCAAGAAGTCAACATGATGAACGACCTAAAACCTGAGCTGCACAGGAGGAAGAGAGTGGCATGGAATGCCTTCAAAGGCATTGAAGATATAGTTAAAAGG
Source organism: Cryptotis parvus (assembly GCA_021461705.1). Lineage (NCBI taxonomy): Eukaryota > Metazoa > Chordata > Mammalia > Eulipotyphla > Soricidae > Cryptotis > Cryptotis parvus. The sequence goes on along the minus strand of JAJIBD010022365.1, from coordinate 614,688 downwards.
ACAAAGAACCTCCGGCTACAGGCATATCTCTTCGACTCCACCGTTCTCCCTGCATTAACATATGCCTCAGAGTCCTGGGCCCTACGAAAGCAGGATGAGAATGCTATCCGTGTCTCCCAGAGAGGAATCAAAAGAGCTATGCTTGGAATATCACACCTCACTCAAGTGAGAGAAGGAATCTGGAGTTCTGACCTCTGTCGCTATTCCAGAATCAGGAACCGCTGTCTCATTTGCCAAGGCATCGAAAATCAGATGGGCTGGACATGTAATGCGATTTGGAGACAACCGCTGGACTAGAGCCATTACCGACTGGATCCCATGGGATGTTAAAAGATCACGTTGCCGCTCACCTACAAGATGGTCGGACTTCCTTGTAAAGACCCTGAATGAATGGTTTGAGGCTCTTCATATTCCTGAATCAACCAGATCCACTGGGCTACATTGGCACGTGATAGGTTCAATGGAAATTTTACTGGCTCCCCCTCGAGCAAATCGATGAATAACGGGTTCATGTGATCAAGTGAAGTGAATTGCTACTAGTTTTTGGCATATGAAACAGGTAGCTTGCCAGGCTCTGCAATGTAGGTGGTATACTCTCAGTAAAAGGCTCTCATCTCAATGCATCTTGCAAAGGAAAAGAACCTCTATAGTGACCAAGTACATAAATGAAATATAGGACTAAAATTTTTCCACAAAGAAGCTCATTCAGTTCTGCAGACAAATGCAGAGGGAGAAGGAAGAACAGAGACGCTGCCCAGACTAGGGCCCTGGGTGATGCTGCTGACCTGCTCCTGCTCCTCCTGTTCATCCTATATCACAGTCTGCTCATTCCAGGCACTCAGTTTCTCTTAAATTACCCAACTTGGAAACTCAAAAAAAGTTTATCCTCTTGAAAAACAATGAAGAAAATGAGTGCTCTGTGGGGCCATGTGGGAAGACAAGTCAGGCAGGGCTGGAATCAGTGGCCACTGTCAGGACCCAAGAAAGCCACAGTGAGTGAGAATCACATTGACCTGTTGAACAAGGACTAAATTCAAGTTACAGGAGAAGTGAGCACCAGAAGGGTCACCACAGAGATAAAGCAACACGTACCCCAAGAATTGACGACATTGGGACCAGAGTGATAGCCCAGTGGGTAGGGCTTTTGCCTTGCACTGCGTTTGGCCTGTGCCTGCCCGGGTTCGATCCCCAGCATCCCATACGGTCTCCCGAGCACCACCAGGATTAATTCCTGAGTGCAGAGCCAGAGTAACCTCTGAACATTGCTGGGTGTGACCCAAAAAGCAAAAAAAAAAAAGAATTGATGACATTGCACTAGAACTTTCCACCAATCCCTGTCAGCTCCAATCATATGATAAAGTTTCAATGACAATGTCCCATCATCAATTTGCATTGCCTCTTCTGATTACTGGATTACAGTGCATTCATTCATAAGGAATAAATATATAATAACAACACAATCTGGTAGAATCACAGAAATACAGTTTTATACTTTTTATATTTATTTTTTAGGTAACATCATTTACAAAGTTGTTGACAATATAGTCTCAGGCCTACTATTTTCCACTTCAATTCCACTATCTGTAAAAGAAGAATACAGAAATATTTTTGTCATTTAGAAAATGGTACATATGGAAGTATATTATAAAGGTAAAATTTGATGTTTGGATATGTAATGTTATATTTTAATTTTATTACATTATTAAATGTCAATAATTTGTCTTCTGGAATATATGTTCTCCATGTTGTAAGCAAATAAAATATTAGACATCTATTCCACACCATTAAATTTTTTTTAAGATTTTTCCCTTTTTATCATGTGTTTTAATTTCATTCATGTATGTTATGTGCTATGTAAACAGTGATATTTAACTTTGTCTTTTTCAATACCTATCTCAATGATTTATTTTTCTTGCCTAATTGTTGGGAAAGGATTTCTAGGACTACACTGATTACATGTGGATAAAGGAAACATTTTTGCTCTGTGCCTGATCTTAGAAAGAAATATTTCAATATTTCACAGTTAAGTATAATAAAAGAACAAGGTATTAGACCAAAATTCATGAAACATACATCAAGTACATATAACCAGAGTTGTCCGTCATATAGATCTCAAACGAATCTTCAATTATTTTAAAATGGTGGCAAAGTAAACAAAATAAAAGGTAAAGAAATGAACTACATCAAACTAAAAATATTTTCTATGGCCACAAAATGCCAAAGCTAAAATTATAAGACACATAGGCCAGAGTGATAGTCCAGCGGGTAGGGCATTTGCCTTGCACACGGCCAGCCCATGCCAGCCCAGGTTCAATCCCCGGCAACCCATATGGTCCCCTGAGCACTGCCAGGAGTAATTCCTGAGTGCAGAACCAGGAGAAACCCCTGAGCATCACCGGGTGTGACACAAAAAGCAAAAAAAAAATTATAAGACACATTATTGAATGTGAAAAAAATATTTTCACATTAATTCAGATAAAGGCTAACATCCATTATACACAAGACTATAAAAACGCATAAAAACAGTAAAAAGTACCAAAAATTCCAGCAAAAATTGGGAAAAAAAGATAAGCAGTTACCTCCTAGAAAAGACATTAAAAAAACATGCAAAGGACACAGGTCGTGAAGAGTTTTCATTGTTTTCTGATATCTGGGAAATGCAAAAATAAATAAATAAATAAATAAATAAATAAATAGATAAATAAATAAATAAAATGACAGTCAGATAACATTTCATACCATTAAGAATGAATGGCACAGGGGGCCGGAGCAATAGCCCAGCGGGTAGGGCGTTTGCCTTGCACGCTGCCGGCCCATGCGGGCCCGGTTCGATCCCCGGCATCCCATATGGTCCCCGAGCATCGCCAGGAGTAATTCCTGAGTGCAGAGCCAGGAATAACCCCTGAGCATCGCCGGGTGTGACCCAAAAAAGCAAAAAAAAAAAAAAAAAAAAAGAATGAATGGCACATATAAAAAATGACTGGAATAACCAGTGCTTTGAAAAATTAACCCTTGTTCACTGTTGTCTATTTCAGTATGCTGTCTATTTCCATTTTTATGGAAAGCATTATAAATGTTTCTCAAAAAATTATATCACTGTATCACTGTCTTCCCGTTCATCATCGATTTGCTTCGAGTGGGCCCCAGTAACATCTCCATATGTCCTGTCTCATGCTAGTAGAGCCCAAGGCATCTGCTTGCTCCAGGAACATAAAGAGCCTCAATCCATTCCGGAATGAGGTCTATAATTGTTACTGGTATTTGGCATATCAAATACAACACGGGTAGCTTGCCAGGCTCTGCCGTGCAGGTAGCATACTATTGTAGGCATCTCTAAGTCCAGCATTTATTGATGAACCGGCGTGGCCGCTGATAGGCTGGTCTGCTGGGTGGAGGTCTGACGAGAGAGAAGTCCGGATGTGGAAAATGGAGGCCCTCATGGAGTGGGTGGTTGTCTGGCTTGTTGCGAGGCTCTGCTGGGGTGGTGGGCCAGGGCTAGAACCCACCATCACTCCCGGACACCTCGTGAGCGGCTGGTCACAGGGAGAGCCAGTAGCAGCTCTGCCCCATGTCTGCGAGTCTCTGGACCGGCATTCCTGATTCAACCATGACACCAAGTTTGAACAAATGTGCCAAGATGTTAGTTTTGATTTGTGTTGGGGATCTCCTTTCCTTTTTCTGAGGTCTGTCCACCAATCTCCACCAATCTCTCCACCAATCTCTCAAACAACCCTCCAATTCAGCAATAAAAATAATAATCATGCGATCACAGTGAAAATAACTACTTAATATATGTCATATATCTTTATTTATATTCTATAGTTTATGCCAATTGCAGTCCTATCTAACTACATATTTTGAGATCTTAAAGTATATATATTATTTTTATAAATAATGCAAGCTGTCAGTCTCAGACTGTCAGTCTCAGTCTACTGTATATATATATATATATATATATATATATTACATGTATAGTATATATAGTGCTTTCTATATATAGTATATATACTATCGTATATATGGTATATACAGTATATATAGTAGTATATATAGTGCTCTCTATATATAGTCTCTATATATAGTATATATTTATATATAGTAAGCATACTATATATACTACAGTATATACTATATTCTGTATATACTATACTATATATATGCTATATGGTATATGTAGTATATACTAAATATGCTATATTTATATGTATTTCTAAGAATGATCATGATTCAATATGTCAAAACCAGTAACAATAATGGACTTCATTCCCAACAATGGAGATATTACTGGTGCCTGCTCAAGCAAATCGATAACAGTGAGATAACATTTCACACCATTGAGAATGAATGGTACATATGAAAAATGACCGGAATAACCAGTGCTTTAAAAAAATTAGCCCAAAGACGTTTTTCCCTTCAGACCTAAAGAATAAAATTGAGAATCCAGACATAGTGACTGGACAATTAACTTATGGCAAAATGGTACTCATATAAGCATTAACATAAAATAAGAATATCTTCAACAAATGGTGTTGGAAAGGAGAAGAAGGAAGAGGAAGAAGGAAAAGTAGAGGAAAAAGAAGAAAGAAGAAGGAGGAGGAGGGGAAGAAGGAGGAAGAGGAAGAAAAGAAGGAAGAAAATGAAGAAAAAAAAGAAGATGAAGAAGAAAAGAAGACGATTACAAGGATGACAATGACGACCATGGCGAAGATGACGACAACGGCGATGAAGGCGGCGACGATGATGAAGAAGAAGAAGAAGAAGAAGAAGAAGAGAAAGAAAGAAGAAAAAGAAAGAAGAAGGAGGAGGAGGAGAAGAAGAAGAAGAACAAGAAGAAAAGAAGAAAATAAGAAGGAATCTAGGCCTATATATAATACCATACATAAACATTAATTCAAAATGGATCAAAATGCTCATATTAAGCCTGAATCTATTTAGTATAGGAAAACATAGGGAAAACACTCCATAATATTGACTTCAGAGGTATCTTCAATGGTTTACTCCATTGTCAAAGAAAACAAATAGGTCTACATCAAATTAAAATGTTTCTTCTCTGTAGTGTTGGAGAGATAGCACAGCAAATAAGCCTTCTATGTGGCCAACTGGAATTCAGCCACTGGTTTGCTGAGCGTAGAACCTAATCTCTACCAACAAACCCCCAATTCCTAAAAAGATTTCTAATTTTTTGAAAGAAACAATGGCCAAGATAAATTATCAAATGGGAGTTCAATTTCTAGTCTTTGGAGGAATGTCCATATTGTTTTTCCAGAAAGGCTGTACCAGCCAGCATTCCCATTTGACCCAGCCATACCACTCCTGGGAATATACTCTGGGAAGCCAAAAATACGCAGCGGAAACACCATCCCTACTTTTATGTTCATAGCAGCATTATTCACAATTGCCAGAATCTGGAAACAACCAGAGTGCCCTAGAATCTATGACTGGATAAAGAAGCTTTGGTACATCTACACAATAGATGTACCTATGCATTTTTCCTATGCAGCTGTTAGGAAAAAATGAAGTTATAAAATTTGCCTATAAATGGATAGACATGGAGAAGATTATGTTGAGTGAAATTAGCCAGAAGGAGAGAGACAGATACAGAATGACTGCATTTATTTGCATGATATAAATATATATGTACATATTATGATACCAATATCCAAGGTCAAGTGAAACATGGATCAGGAGGTCTTGTCAAAGGTGGAAATTATCACAAATGTGTGGGACTCAGAGGCTAGGTAAGACAGAAAAATAGAACAGTGTGCTAACAATTGTCAAAAGCACTAATACCAACCTAGAACTGAGCATTAAATACAGGCAAAAAGATACACATGACAACCCTTTAATGTATGTTCTGTAATCCATAGTCTGGAAGGGAAGGAAAAGAAAAAAGAGAGAAAGGGAAAGAAATAAAGAACCTGTCATGGAGGCAGGCTGGGGAGGAGGGGAGGGAACTGGGGTACGTTGGTGGTGGGAGATGGGCACTGGTGGAGGAATGGGTGCTGGAATACTATACGACCAAAACCCAAATATGACCTTTTTAATTGTATGTCTTTGTAATTGTATATCTCATGGTGGTATAATAAAATACTTTAAAAAAATCTGAAAAAAAATTGTCAAAAGTGCTGATACCAACCTAGAACTGAGCATTAAATACAGGCTAAAAGATACACATGACAACCTCTTAATGTATGTATTGTAATCCACAATGTAGAAGGGAAAGAAAAGAGAAAGAGAGAGAGAGAGAAAAGAGAAAAGAAATTAAGAACTTCCCACAGAGGCAGGCTAGGGAGGGGGAGGGAATCGGGAACATTGGTGGTGGGAAATGGGCACTGGTGGAGGGATGGGTGCTGGAACATTGTATGACCAAAGTCCCAGATGTGAACATCTTATGAACATCTTTGTAACTGCATATCTCACGGTGGTATAATAAAATATTTACAAAAAAAGAAAAAAAGATGAATTATCAAAATACTGATTGGAGAAAATTCTCACAAGCCATCCATCTGGCACAGAATTACAATAAAAGATACATAAAACACTCATAAAACTAGTCCTGGCCCGCCACCCCAGCAGAGCCTCGCAAGAAGCCAGAGGAACCCCCACACCACTCCTGGTGGGTTCTGGGGGTCTTGTAGTGTGCCAGTGTTCAAGCCTGGCTGGCAGGAAACAAAGCAGAATACTACAGCTGTATTATTGTTCTTGGCTCCAGTGATCATGGTACATTAAAGTACATATAAAAGTGAGTCACTACCATATAGACTCACCCACAGGCCTTGCTCTACCGAATCCCTATTGAATCTCTCAAGAGATGTACACAGCTTCTTTTGGTGAATCTATGGAATTTATTATTTTGGAATTGGGGGCGGATTTATGGAATCGCTGGTCCCTGCTTCGCAAAAAATATGATATACCCTTGTCACTTGTCTCTTGTGTCACTTGTGTTCCCGTTGCTCATTGATTTGCTTGAGCAGGTGCCAGTAACGTCTCCGTTCATTGGAAATGAGGCCCATTATTGTTACTTTTTTGGCATATCAAATACACCATGGGCAGCTTACCAGGCTCTGCATTTGCATTGCTCTGGGTTCATTCCAGGGGCCCAGTCTTAAGAAGGTGAAATACCAGCAGCCACACCTACACCCAACCATGTAGTCACACCAAGGGCACATCTTTTTGACTCATAAATATTCTTTTCAGAAAATCCAATCCATGAATAATTTCAGGTACCCAGTGCCCACATGGAGTACTCTGGTGTTTTTTGCAGTCAGGGTGGGTAGCTTCTCCCCACCTCTCATACTTTTTAGAGCTAAGCAGCAGCCCACCTCCAATATCCACCCCCATCAAAACTCAACGGCCCAGACCACAGATCCTGAAGTATCTGGATTGCAGGACTCCTAAAACAGCAAATAGCTTAATAAATTCGTACACTAGGTCTTAAACCTGTAGTCAGATATAACAATTTTCATGTAATTTGATTTTTTAATATTCATTGAATTTGATATTGGAGGTTTTTTGTTGGATGGAGGTTTTTCGTTGGATCAACTTTAATTCTGGAATCGTGTCAACCATATCAGAAGGCGCCCGGATGGTATAGCGGGTTCTAGTCATGGCTCGCCACCCCAGCAAAGCCTTGCAAGAAGCCAGAGGAACACTCACACCATGAGGGCCACCATTTTCCACATCTGGACTCCCCTCTCATCAGTGCTCCACCCAGCAGAAGAGCTGATCACAGCCCAACTCATGTGGCGCAAAGCGGCAGCACAGTTCATCAATAAATGCTCAAGATTAGAGATTACTACAAGAGTATCCCACTAGCAGGGCAGAGCTTGGCAAGCTATCCCTATTGTATTTGATATGCCAAATACCAGTAACAATTATAGACCTCATTCCCATGATCTGATGGAATGGTTTGAGGCTCCTTATGTTCCTAGAGCAAGCAGATGCCCTTGGGTTCTACTAGCGTGTGACAAGAAATATGGAGATGTTACTGGTGCCCACTCGAACAAATCGATGACAATGGGAAGACAGGTGATACAAGTGAAGTCAACCATTCTGACTTTTTCAATATGAAAATAAATTCTTAAAAAATGTTAAGAATGTATAAAGCTAGAAACAAAACCTGGATGTTATTCTTCTATATGACCACTATATAACACTTTTGTGAAATTAGTGAAAATAAACTTTTCTTCATTTAGTTCTGCATATTAAAATATGAAGAATCCTCAAATAAAAAGAAATGAAAGTTTCTGAATGCTACAAAATATTCACCTGGTATTTTTTTTTGTTTCAAGAGAAAGCACATGAGTAAATAAGGTATAATTTTTTGTCTAGAGCCTTCGCAGACAAGGCTGTCTCTCCACCCAGCAGACTAGCCTATCATATCCTGGCTCATGTGGCCTCTTGCAGCCACGCGGTTCATCAATAAATGCTGGATTTAGAGATGATTATGCTACCCACACGGCAGAGCCTGGCAAGCTACACTTGTCGTATTTGATATGCCAGATATCAGTAACAATTATAGACCTCATTCCCATGACCTGATGGAATGGTTTTGAGGCTCTTTATGTTCCTGGAGCAAGCAGGTGCCCTTGGGCTCTACTTGCATGAGACAGGACGTATTGAGATGTTACATTGGTGCCCGCTCGATCAAATCGATGATGAACGGGAAGACAGTGATACAGTGAATTTTTTGTCTAGAAACAAATATCATAGTCTAGGGCTTTTCATTCCTGTCTGAACATAAAATTTCTGTTTAATTTTAAAATTTTTCTATGATTCTATAAAATCCAAATAAATGCTTTATTTCATCAATAAATGCTTTATTTATTTATAAATATATATATATAAATATATATATATAAATATAAATATATATATATTTATTTATTTATAAATGTTCATCAATAAATGCATTATTTGGAGGTGTTTAAAAGAGTTTGCCTCCCACTCGACAAGCCTGGCAAGCTTCTCGTGTTGTATATGATATGCCAAATTCCAGTAACAATTATGTTAGGTCATTCCCATGACCTAATATAATGGTTTGAGGCTCTTTATGTTCCTGTAGCAAGCCGATGCCCCCTGGCTCTACTGGCATGAGACAGGACATATAGAGATATTACTGGTGCCCGCTCTAGCAAATAGATGATCAACGAGAAGATCGTGATCGTGATCGTGATCTATAAAATCCATATGTACATGCAGACACATACCACACATTCATACAAGCACATGAGTATGGTGAACCAATTTTTAAATAAGTCCAGATTTATTGTGTGATAGAAAGGGATAAAGTCTGGGTAAATTTCATCAAATTCTTTGCATCAATCTCAGACTTGAACAATTTTCCAATATAATTCCTTGGCATATAACAGAAAAGAGGAAAATTCAATATCATCAGCATCAAATTAAATTGAAAAAGGATTAGCCATGGATTTAGCAACAAAATATTGAGAAACCAGATTCCTATACCTTTGTGGATCAGGCGAATAGCAAAAAGTAATTATATATTCATCATTCAGAAATCATGATTTCTATGAGTCTATTTTTTATATTATGTGTCAATTCCTTTTCTAATAACATATTTGAGATCATAGGGTGTATATAAAATATTCTAGTCTAATAGTGATTATGGTAACATTTCAATAAGAGTGCTTTCCATCTTTCCTTTTTTTTGTTTTGGCAACAACTCCTAAAATATTACCACATTAATAGTTGTTCATTTACATCTATTATTTGCCAATTGTTTTGTTACCATACTATTTTTATGTTTATTGTACTGATTTTAAAATCAAATATATTATCAATACAATTCAGTGATATTATTTAGATACAAATGTTTTTGTTAAAGTTTCAGATTTATTTATGGCTTCTGTTGAACAACTTCCTTTTCAAAGAAGTTATGCACAAATGCAGCCATATTTCATGTATGTTTTAGATGTTATTTATACATAATATTTTACCATTTAAATCTTGGTGAACTTGTTCAGTACTAAATTATTCATAACTGGTATCTTAGGTAAGTAAATATTCAAATAAACATTTTCAAATATATATCAATTAAATAAATAATTTATTTGCAACAATAATAAATCATTCTTTTATCATTTCCTATTGAAGTTCAGTATCTTCAGATGGATATGCATGAAATTTTATGCTGATAGTATGTCTACTTTATAAAATGTTTTGCAATATTTAATTTTTCTTTTTTAGCATTTTCTGTTGTATTAATTATTCTATTTTTTTAATTGTATTATACCACTGTGAGAAATACAATTACAAAACTGTTCATAAATAGGTTTCAGTCATACAGTGTTCTAGCACCCATCCCTCCACCAGTGCACAATGTCCCCTGATTTCCTCCCTCCTCCCCAGTCTGCCTCTATGGCAGGCACTTAGCCTTCTCTCTGTCTCTCTCTGTCTCTCTCTGTCTCTCTCTCACTCCCCCTTCTCTTATACATTGTGACTTGCAATACATACATTTAGGGGTTATCCGAGCCAATATTTAATTTTTCAATGTAAAATTTTGCTTATAATTTTTGTTTATAGATTTAATTGATAATTGTATACACACTATTAAATTTTATGAGTGTATGCATATATGCCTCACACTCACATGAAGACTACTATATCAAAACGATCCATTTATTTTGATAAGAATATCAAATTATACCAGAGTTTAAACTCTGGTAATCACCAGAGTTAAGCAGAGTTTGTTTTAGGTTTTTAAGTAGTTCATTTACTTGACTATCGAAAGAGTTCACTGTTGGAGTTTGGGGTTCCTAACAGAATCAGGGTCCGTAGGGTTCCCTGGTCATGCTAGGGCTGACAACTGCCCACTCAGGCTGATGAACAAAGATCATGAGCCCAGTTTGGAAAATCCAAATGCTTTACTTTTTCCAACTTCACTCCACACCAAATACTATGCACACAATATCAGTGGGCAGATTCACTCACACACCACCCAGACCTCCAAACTGCAAGAGTTAAAATCCTCTGCTAACCGGGCACAGTGCTTAACCAATGGGGTATGCTTATTACTCCCACAATGAGGTAGATACAGACTTTGGTACAAAGACCTGGGTGGGGGGTGGACTACGCCTCTTCTTCTCAAGGCTGAAGTGATGCTAATATAGAACAATGCTCTTCTCCTTCCCAGCTAATAAATAATAATTTCAATAATATTTCTAGTGCTTTTATATAAACACAGTAAGAGGGACAGGCAATATTACTACTCCTGAGATTAAATATATAAGGTGATCTTTAATGGGGACATCACATCACTTCAGATGATCCATGCCAGATTGATCCTTTCATCCCCCTCAGGGTTCTGTCTCCAATAACAATGGTCTTGTTCTGTCCCAAGACGAATCTTATGTGCTCTGCTCCACTGAAAGGCTTATCTTGGGTCAAAACAAAAGCTGCTGTTTCTGACCTTTGTTCTAACTTTGGGTCATAGCAGGGTTTACTCTAAAAAGTTGTCCCATTTCATAGCCAGGGTGGGCTCTTTTTTCTGGTACCATGTAGTTCTTCATAGAGACCTTCTTAGGGGTAAAATCAATCTGAATGGTACTAAGGTTTGTGGTTGGAAACATAATGGAAACCCAGGAGTAAATAATTTAGAGTTAAAATAACTCACAACTGAACTGGTGGACCATCTTTTCTTTTTTGTGTTTATCACTTGTATCACTTGTCTTCCCACTGTTCATCAGTTCATCAATTTGCTCAAGTGGCACCAGTAACATCTCCATACATCCTGTTGTGTGCTAGTGTAGCCCAAGGGCATCTGCTCACTCCAGGAACATAAAGAGCCTCAAACTATTCCATCAGGTCATGGAAGTGAGGTCTATAATTGTTACTGGTTTTTGGCATATTAAATACAATATGAGTAACTTGCCAGGCCCTGCCATGCAGGCAATATACTTTCAGTAGTAGGCTCTCATCTCATGCATTTACTGATGAATTGATCTCTCAATGGGGAGAGATCAGCTTTTCTCTTGGGTGGAGCTCTGATGAGTTATAGATTCTGGATGTTGAAGATGACTGCCCTCATGGTGTGGGGTTCCTCTGATTTCTTTCAAGGGATGGTGAGCCAGGGCTAGAACCCGCCTTCCCTCCCTAGGCACCTCATGATCCGCTGAGCACAGGGAGAGCTGGTAGCAGCTCTACCCCATGTATCTGAATCTCTGGATCAGGCATTCCTGGGCTTGAAATAGGCTCGGCTATAGGGTGGGACTCTGAGGAGCAGGGCTTGAGATCAGCTTTTCTTTTGGGTGGAGTTCTGAGGAGTTGTGGAGTCTGGATGTTGAAAATGACTGCCCTCATGCCCTTTTGTGTTTATAGAAGAAACAAATCCCTTTGACCATAACATATGCAAAAGGCATATAGAAAGGAGAAAAACACACCCTCATTAGCAATGCAAAAATTCCAGGGCTAATAAGAGGGGTGTAACCCAACAGTACAGGAAAGAGAAACCTCCTCATGAGGACAATAGATACACAGATAATATTTACTCTGGAAAACTAATATTGAGATTTTTGCTTTTGAAAATTTTACTCTGTATATAAAACCAAAATATTTTTTCATTTGATAGGATCAAATGGAAATGTTACTGGCACCCACTTGAGCAAATTGATGAATAACGGGATGTCAAGTGATCAAGTGATATAAAACCAAATTATAAAATTTTAATAAAAATTGTGGTAATTATAATAAGATATGGATAGATATATTAATAAGAAGGTATAGATAAATTATAATTTTGTTTATAAATTCTTAGTTTGTGTGGAATAAAATTTCAAAAATAAGATTCAATATATCAGTCTTAGCAATAAAATTGCTTGATATATCTCATTAATAAAGTAATAAATATTTACTATCAAGCAACTAGTTATTGTATTTGCTTCCCTTGATTATCAGTATGTAAAACTACTTCGTCTTTATAATAGGAAGCAGTGTTTTTTATTACATCAACTTTTTTTACATAAATTTTATCAGTGATAGGTAATTTCTATTGATCAATAACAAAACATTACAGATGTGCTTCTATTTGTCTTTCAGCCAATCGGAGATTAAGAAGGACTATGGCTAATGCCACCATGAGTAGGTTTCTTCTCATGGGGTTTTCTGCCAAGCCTGAGCTAAATATGTTTGATGCAACCTTGTTCTTAGTCTTATACTTGTTGACTTCAATGGGCAACATCCTCATTATCATCTTCATTTCCACAGATGACAGTCTAAACTGCCCTTTGAAGAGACTTTGAATAGTCTCTCTGCTATATTCTGTGACTGAACCAAGGTCCATTAGCAGTTCATCCTTGAAGAATGGGAATTGTACATTGTAGAAATTTCGTGTCACTCTTAGCTGCCGCTGAGTTGTCTAAACAAACACACAATGAAGTCCTTGACCACTACGTGATCATCTCCCTTCCATGCATTGTGAGGTCATTGTGAAAGTCAAAACCAGCATTATGACATCATCACAAATGTCAAAAGCAGTGTCCATGGAGTCGCTGGTTTCTGATTCAGTGGGGCCACATCTAGAGTTATCCTAACAGCAGCTAATTACACCATCCATTTCTGTGGTCCCAGTACCACTTACCAGTTCTGTGATGATCCATAGAGTCGGATACTCTTCTGCCTTAAGGATATCAGAGTGAGGCCGGGTTCAAAATCTCTTGTTTTTAATGGAATTTCTGTGCCATCTTTATTGTATTGTCCTATGTGAATATTTGCTTCTGTGCTGAGGATGCCATCTGCTGAATCAGAGCCAAGGCATTTTCCACTTGCCTCCCCCACCTCCCCTGCTGTTTTATTCCTGTATCTACTAAGCTTCCATTATTTAAAGCCTCATTCTGACTCTCTGTCCAGGTCCAACACTTTGCTCACTATTATGTGTACAGTACCAAGCCCAACATTTAATCCAGAGATCTGTGATCTAGAAATAAACACATTAAGACATTTATAAGAAAGGTTTATTTAATAAGAAAAGAATGTTTGTTAGTTGAGACCACTTCTATTAATTCCCAGTTGAGAGCTGTACTCGCACTAACTAGGTGTGGTAATTAAGTCACTTCAACAGAAAAATGCGTTGCAAGAAAACCCAATACAATTGCAAGTTTGGACTCCAGGGTGTTACACAGAGTTGCCAATACCTACAGCTCCCATAAATTCTGTTGCTGACTGTGGGACTTGTCACCTTACCCCAAATGGCCAAAACATGGACTTGTTTAACTCTCCACGGTCTATATTTTAGCTAAAGGGTTGAGTGGTAGAGATACGACTTTCATCCAAGAGTCAACTTCTGAGACTGACAACTAGTCCATATGATTAGGTAAGAAATTACTGCTTGTACTCTGGAGAGTTTCCTTAAGTTCTATAAAGATATAAATAAATTACAGATTTTGAAAGCATAAAATGTATTATATATTTACTTAAAATGCAAATTAAATGCATAGATTTACATTATTTTCATTAAAAATATGAGGAGAAACTCCTTTCATCCCAGAAACATTTTGTAAAGTAGAAAAGGCCACTTACCTATCAATAACTTCCTATTTGGTACCTTTCACTCGAATTGCATACCTGCACACATGCTCAAGTACCATCATCCCAACTGAACAAATTTGGCATAGAGGTTAGCTTTGATGTGCTGCAGACCACCTTTTGAAATAATGTCTCTCCACCAATCTCAAACTTAAACAGTCTTCTAATTCAGCAATAAACATAATCATATAATCAAAGTGAGAATAAAGTATATATTACATGTCCTATTTCCTTATACTCCTTTATATATATACCAAAGGCATTCCTACCTAATTACATATTTTGAGATAATAAATACCAAAGGCATTCCTACCTAATTACATATTTTGAGAAAATAAAGTATATATAACATATTAGGGTTCTAAGAATCATCATGATTCCATTTCAGAAAAAAATGATTCAGAATCCTGTTTTCAGAGTCTTCTGAAATATAAGTAACTTAATCAATTTCAGGATTTCTCAATGGTCTTGCTATTGAACTAATTTTAAATAGACATAATATTTGTGGTTACCCATTATTCTGTTCCTTGATTTAAGAGCTAGTTAGATATTAAATTGATTGAACTACAAACTGTTCTCCAGAGAGCATGCAAAATTTTATTGTATTATTTGTATGCTTAGGTGATTTTCTAGCATTAACTAATGGTATTTGGTATATACATTTGAAATAAAGTTTCATAAATTAGTAGGAATTTGTTGGGTGAAAATGATATTCCATAACTCAAGTATTAATCAGAAAGCCCCAATAAATTACATTTAACTTATTTCAGTCATAATCTTATCTTTTAAGAAGATTCTTTGTACAGGATATTCTTCAAACTTTTTTGACTGGAAAAGAGGCTTTTGTTAAAATTTACATTATAGTTTATGTTAACCATTATGGGTGTGAGCATATCATAGTTTGTATGTAGGTACTCTCAATAAACACTGCTTTGAAAGTGTATCTTTCTGTGTGGGTCTAGAGACATAGCTCAGCAACCTGAGTACATGATTTGCAGACAGGAACGGAATCCCCCAAGCATTGTATAAATCAAGCCTTCAAACACAGAGTTATGAGTAGTCCAGAGCATTGCTGACCTATCACAAAAATAAAAGCAAATAACAAAAAAAGATTTTTTCTGGAGAAAATCATTCATTGTTAATTGTTATCTGTTGACATGTTGGTTATTCACTGGTTCGTATACTCTAGAAATTTACACTCTAGATATATATACTTTAGAATTTATACTCTAGAAATACACACTCTAGAATTTGGATTAGATCTTCACTTTTTTAGCTCCACTTCCTGTGTTCCTTCCTTTTCTCTCAGGCATTCACACAGTTTTCCCAGAGTCTAGGATAGCTGTGCTATTGGCTGTTTGTCCTCTGCTAAGGGTAAAACAAGCTAGTCATTTCTTTTCCTCCAAGAAAAAGATTGAGTAAGAATAAAAAGCCATATAAATTTTTCTCCTCATGCAGACAAAATTATGAACCACCAATTGTTGCCACTGCTTGGTTGTAGTTATGTCTAAATAGGAATGATAATGACAGTGAACGGTGTTTAGAACCTCATTAGTCAGTGGTGTATAGAGTTGGATAAGACATTTGATGGAGAGAGTGATTCTCCACAGATCACAAGGGGCCTGCAACCATTCAGAGTGACTCTCAAACAAAGGGGCCTGAGGGGGCTGTGCTGGTTGGGCCCTATGTCAGCCAGGAGTGATCAGTGAGCTCGGGACCAGCAATGCTTGTCAGGGAAGCATGTGCCTCCAGGGACCTAATAAAGATGGAACATGGGCATTACATAATATTATAGTTTACTTATTTTTATGTGCATTTACTTTTATAAAACTATCTGTGTGCTTATTTTTATGTGATTTTTTTGGGTCACACCCGGCAATGCTCAAGAGTTTCTCCTGGCTCTGCACTCTGGCGGTGCTCTGGAGGACCATATTGGATGCCAGGAATCGAACCGGGCCAGCATGGGCGGCCACATTCAAGGCAAATGCCCTACCCATAGGGCTATCGCTAGGGCCCCTTTTATGTGAACATTTTTGTTTTCTCTTAAGGAAGACAGAAACTTCCCAACATTTGCTCAGGGGACCTCTGGCCACTTCCACCATAATCTGCTAACCAGGTTTGCAATTCAGAGCTAGAATCCAAGAATGAGGTGCACCTAGGTTCTGGCGATGCTTTAGATGACTGGATCCAGTTTGGCAGTGCCCAGGGCCTCTAGAGCCCACATGCTGAAGCTCAGAAACTGCATGATGCAAGGGATCAAATCCAGGAGGAGGCTAAGCATGTGCTTTGCATGACAGAATCCCACTCTCTGTCCCTGTACAATATGGTTCTCAGCACCCCTAACTACAGAGCTGGGAATAGTGCCTAGCATCACTACAAGTGGCATAAACAGGCAAAAACTAAAAAATTCCAAACAATAACAAGTGAAAAATATGACAGGAAACAAGTACTAAACAACTGTTTATAATGTGTTCCATCCTCCTGATCCTTTTTAACCTATGTCTGAGGATCCTATATTGCTATCAATTATATAAATGAAATGGCAATGCTAAAATGCATAATATGCCATGATCAGTATCCATTCCTTTCAAGTAGACAAAATAACTAAATTACATGAGGTGGTTATCTCTCTACAAATCTATTTGCATTTATAAAGAAGTATTTATTTTGACTTTTTACCCAGATTCACAGCTTAGACTGATGTTGATTAAAAAAATAGTCTGTTTAACAGAATTCATCTTATCTTTCAGTCAACTATTTAAGAAATAAAGGACTATGGCCAATTTCACCATGAGTGGGTTTCTTCTCATGGGTTTATCTGCTAAACAAGATGAAAAAATCTTTTATGCTTCACCTTTCTTACTCTTATACTTGCTGGCTTTAACTGGCAACATCATCATCATTACCACAACTTCCATGGCTGACAGTCTCAACACACCCATGTATTTTTTTCCTGAAGCATCTCTCCTTTTTGGATCTCTGCTATATTTCTGTGACTGTACCCAGATTCATTTATGACTCTTTCATGCAGAGTGGGATTATTTCCCTCTGGGAATGCATAGTGCAGTGCTTCGCTTTTATTACCTGTGCTTCTGCTGAGATGTCCATGCTCACAGTGATGTCCTATGACCGCTATGTGGCCATCTGCCTTCCACTGCGCTATGAAATCATCATGAATGTCAGAACCTGTGTCCATGGAATCATCGGCGTCTGGATCAGTGGAGCCATCTCTGGAGTCATGCATACAGCAGCTACTTTCTCCATCCACTTCTGTGGTCCCCACATCATTCACCAGTTCTTCTGTGATATCTCCCAGATCATGAAACTCTCCTGCTCTAGTGAGTTTATGAGGGAGATAGACGTCACTCTTTTACGGCTTTGCTGTCATTTCTTTGTTTCATCTTTATAGGGTTCTCCTATGTGCACATATTTTCTTCTGTGCTGAGGATGCCATCTGCTGAGGGCAGAGCCAAGGCCTTTTCCACTTGTCTTCCCCACCTTGCTGTTGTCATATTATTTCTTTCTACAGGTGCCTTTGAGTATTTAAAGCCTCATTCTGAATCTCCCACTGCTTTGGACATGTTCCTCACTATTATGTATACAGTAGTTCCTCCAACATTCAATCCAGTGATCTACAGCCTGAGAAACAAAGCCATAAAGTTAGCACTAAGAAAGTTGTTTCAAAGAAGAAAATAAGCATCTCTTGTATTCATTCATTATTAGTACTCAAGTTCTATATATAATTCCTAATATGTAAATATATATAAATAAATTAAATTTTGTGTGTGTATTATGGAACCCACCTGGAGGTACTCAGGGCTTATTCCTGGCTATGTGCTCAGGGATCACTCCTGGTAAGCTAAGGGAATCATATCAGTTTCTGGGTTTCAAAGCATAATCAGCAGTATACAAGGTCAACCAGTATGCAAGGCAATCTGCTGTCCTGTTACTCTGGCGAAATAGATCAAAATTTATTTTAAGTGATATTTTCTTTTTGATGAAAGTCTTTTATGTTTGTGTTACCTGGAACACTAAAATAATCATACATAAAAATGAGTTGTGATTATGTTGTTTTACCCTATAAAATGAGATGTGTAAGTAATGCCAATTTCACATTGTTCAAAACTGTTGGGTTATAGATCTAAGCACTCCAGTCTTAACATTGAGTGTCCTTTCTCCTCCTGAAAGGAGTCTTGGTTAATTGAATTGCACCCATTCCATTGATAACAGGGTCACATCCTATCCCACCATGGCACTCAAGTTTAACTTTGACTTCTCCTTTGTGTTCTTCTTCCCCTACATGTTAGTCACAATTTTCTCCTGTTCAAACACAGATCTTTACAAAGCTAAAACCTTCAGATGACTTTGAATTTTGTATTTGTAAGGGAAATGTTGCTTTTCTCTTTCCTTTATGCCCTTTGCATGTTTTTATGTTAGACACAGCTTTTTGGATCGACACAGGAAAACAGGGACCTGAGCAACAGTACTGTGGGTAGGGTGTGTGCCTTACAAACAGCTGACCCGGTTCCATGCCTGGCATCCCATATGTTCTCTGTGCACTGACAGAAGTAATTCCAGAGTGCAGAGACAGGAGTGACCACAAAGCATAAATAGGTGTAACCTAAAAATAAATTAAATAAAAGAAGACAGTTAATGCTATTCTTTTGGAATAGAGGATTTTATTGACTCTGAAATATTTACTCTTGGGCATCCTTCATATTTACCTGACTTAAACTACAATTGTCCTTAGATTGACCTTGATTCATTATACCGCAAAGAATGGTTCTGTCACCGGACTTGGGTTGGCATAAGGCAAGCTATGAATAAGCTTCCATGGTCTCGATATGGGACAGGTTAAGTACCATGAGAAGTGTAATAAGTTAAGAGCCCAGTCATGGAACAAGCTCTGTCACGACCCAATAGTAAGCAACTGCTGTAGGACCCTGTTGAGGTTAGGAAAAAAATAACTTGGTTTGAGAATTGTAAACTGGAATATATAATGAGATGTCCCTAGGAAGAGCCACCCTTTACCATGAGTCCAGAAGACCATTAGCTTAATTCGAGGTATATATAAAAGTCTATATCTCCTACTGTGTTTGTACAAAATAACTATAAATATCATTAATAAATACATTTAATATGATTGTTTAAGTGGATTAATAGTAAAAGAAATGAGAAAATGATAAACCAGAAGATGGAATTTTCCCTTGGGTGGATCTCCTAGTAGTTTGTCCCAGGAAGGAAGGGGCTTTGTATCTGCTCATTGTTTCAGGATCAAAATTGCATCTGTAATGCCAACCCCAACCCTCTATGTCTCTATAACTAGCCAATTTGACTTGAATTAAAGAGAGAGATTACCAATGAGTCTTTGTCCCTGTTCCTTCTACCATTGGTAGGGGTGTAATTGTCTTTAGCTGAAACGCACCAGGGATTCCAGCAGAACCTCAACAGAAGACTATTTAATTTTGTTCCTGCAATAAATTAGGTGATGATAATAGGTATAATATTCACAGTTCATTTTCTAGTAACACTGAATTTGGACAATATATTATGTCAAAGAATTGATGATACCACTCAGATTCTAACATCACTAGCTATTCAGTTTTCTACCATTGCCCTTAGCACCAAACAGACATGAAAGAGTTTCCCTGAAAATGTTCCATATTACATTTGCTTTGCCTCTTCTGATTACTAGATTACGATTCATTCATAAGGAATAATATAATCTGGAGAACCACAGAATACAGGATTTATATATATATATCTTATATAAATGTATATATATTATACATATGTATGTATCGTTATATATGTATATATACATATATACATATGTATATATGTATATATACATATATAACATGTAAGTATATGTATTATATATACATTATATATACATATATAACATATGTATATATACATATGTATGGCACCATAATTTACAAAGTTTTTGGCAATATAGTCAGTCCCACAAGTTTCCACCTCCAATTCCACCACATGTAAAAGTATAATACTGAAATATTTTGTAATTTATATATTGTACATGTGGGGGGGTATATTAAATAAGGTATATTTTGATGTTGATAATGGTATTTTTATATTTTAAATTCATTATATTATTAATGTCAATATGTTGTGTTCTGTAATATGTTCTCCATGGTTTTAGGTTAATATATCACTTGACATCCCGTTATTCAACGATTTGCTCGAGAGGACTGCTCGAGCAAATCGAGGTTAATATAATACTAAATTTTTATGGCCGGTACTTTTCTTCTCTCTTTCTCTCTCTCTCTCTCTCTCTCTCTCTCTCTCTCTCTCTCTCAACAAATTTTGGCTTGCAATACATACACACACCATTTAGATATAATTACAGGTTATATGTCTAACTACTAAAAGAGTATCCCACCTGCATGACAGAGCCTGGCAAGCTACCCATGTCGTATTTGATATTACAAAAACCAGTAAAATTTGTTTTAATTTTAGAATTTTATTAATAGTATATTTACTCTTCCAGATGTTAATGATGTTTTTATTACTAGAACCATTTTATCAATTAAAAAATACTCTGGGATATAGGGATTATTTTAATTCAGTAAAGGAAAAAATAGACCTTTTTAATCACTATTTTTTTTATCTTTTTGGATTCCATATTTATTTATTTTTTTTTTAATTTTTTTATTATACCACCGTGAAACATACAATTACAAAGGTGTTCATAATTGGTTCTTGGTAATACAGTATTCCAGCACCCATCCCTCCACCAGTGCCCCATTTCCACCACCAATGTACTCCTCCCCCTCCCACCCCCAGGCCGCCTTAATAGCAGGTACCCCAGTTTCCCCTCTTTCTCTCTCTATCTCTCTCTCTGCCTCTGCATCTCTCTCCCTCTTATTTTACACATTGTGGCTAGCCCTGCAGATATTTAGAGTTTATCACTTAAGTCTCTTTGTGTATATTCAGTGGTGAGTTTTAATCTGCCATTACCATTTCTCATATTTAGTAAAACACTGGTATCTATTTATATCCTATTAATGAATGCAATCATTCTATATCTGTCCTTTTCCTTCTGACTAATTTCACTCAGCATGATAGTCTCCATGTCCATCCATTTGCAGGTAAATTTCATAATTTCACCTTTTCTGACAGCCGCATAGTATTCCATAGTGTAGATGAACCACAGTTTCTTTAGCCAGTCCTCTGTTCTCGGGCATTTAGGTTGTTTCCAGATTCTAGCTATAGTGAATAGCGCAGAGATGAATAAAGAAGTACAGATAGTGTTTCTGCTATGTGTTTTTCGGTCTCTAGGGTATATTCCCAGGAGTGCTATTGCTGGTTCAAATGGGAGCTCAATATTTAGCTTTTGGAGGAATGCCCATATTGTTTTCCAAAAGGGCTGGACCAGTCGGCACTCCCTCCAGCAGTGGATGAGAGTCCCTTTTTCCCCACATCCACGCCAGCACCGGTTGTTCTTGTTGTTTTGGATGTGTGCCAGTCTCTGTGGAGTGAGATGGTATTTCATTGAAAAACCAGTAAAATTATAGACCTCATTCCCATGACCAGAAGGAATGGTTTGAGGCTCTTTATGTTTTGGAGCGATCAGATATTGTTAGGCTACACTAGCAGGAGACAAGGATGTATGTAGCTGTTATTGGTGCCCGCTCGAGCAAATTGATGAACAACAGGAAGACAAATGATACAAGTGATGTCTAATTGCATTTGTTCTTTAGCTTTTCAAATACATTCCTGGATAAGTTTTGAAATCAAAAGGCAAATGTAATATAGTCTAGTCTAATGGATACTATGATACCATTTCAGAAATTAAAGTGCTTTGTAATCATATTTTTAAAGCCTCCTAAAATCTTACCTCATAGTTGTTCATTTATATTTAGAAGTAACAAACCTTTGTTGCTAAAATAATTTGATTTAATATGAATTTGCTAAGTTTATATTTCAGATTTATATGGTTCTTCTATTAAAAGTATTCACAAATAAAACTATGCTACTTATATGCCTTAGATAAATTTTTTCATAAGAAATATTTATATTTTGAATCTGTTGGACCTGTCTGGATCAAAATTGTGTTTGATAACTCTTAAATTCATATGTATGTCAGTTGTATGTTTTACCATTAATGACATACTATGGAAAGGTTTCTTTTCATTTTGTATAGGGAATTTAGTCATTTCATATCAGTATACTGAAATTTTATGTTAAAATTATTGGAACTTTGTAGCATGTAACATGGATCAGAGTGTTACAACATTCTGTTTTATTTTTATTAGACTACTGTAGATATACAACTACAAAGATGTTCATGTTTCGGTTTCAGTCATACAGTGTTCCAGCACCATGCCTCCACCAGTGCCCATTTCCTGCCACCAATGTCCCCTGGTTCATCCCCCTTCTCCTTCCCCCATAGAGGCAGGCACTTTGTCTCTTTTCTCTCTCTGTCTCTCTCTGTCTCTGTCTCTGACTCTCTCTCTCTTCCTTCTATACACATTGTGGCTTGCAAAACATACATTTAGAGGTTATCATGATGTACATCCCTTTGCCTACATTAAATACTCAGTTCTAGGGTTGTGCTATCATTTCCCACAATTATTAGTACACTGTTTCTTTCTCTGACTTACCTAACCGCTGACTCCCACACACTTGCAGTACATTCCACCCATGGACAAAACTTCCTGATCCATGTTTTGCCTTGCCTGGAATATTGGCATCATTCTATTTTTTTATATCCTGCATATAAATGTAGTCATTCTATATCTGTCCTTTTCCCTCTGGCAAATTTCACTCAGCATGAACCTCTCCATATGCATCTATTTATAGGCAAATTTCATAACCTCATTTTTCCTAACAGCTGCATAGTATTATTCCATGTGTAGATGTACCACAGTTTCTTTATCCAGTCATCTGTTCTTGGGCTCTCTGACTTTTTCCAGATTCTGGCTATTGTGAATAGTACTACTATGTACATAGAAGTGTAGATGGTATTTCTGCTGTGTGTTTTTGGCCTCCTAAGGTATATTCCCAGGAGTAGTGTTAGGTCAAATGGGAGCTCAATTTCTAATCTTTGGAGGAATGTCCATATTGTTTTCCTAAAAGGCTGTACCAGTCGACATTCCCACTAACAATGGATGAGAGGAATATACAAAATATTTCAGTATTATACTTTTACATGTGGTGGAATTGGAGGTGGAAACTTGTGAGACTGACTATATTGCCAAAAAACTTTGTAAATTATGGTGCCATACATATGTATATATACATATGTATATGCGTGTACATATATAATGATACTTACATATGTATAATATATATACATTTATATAAGATATATATATATAAATACTGTATTCTGTGGTTCTCCAGATTATGTTATTTCTTTATCCCCCATCCACGTCAGCACTGTTGTTGCTCTTGTAGTTTTGATTTGCATCTCCCTGATGATTAGTGATGATGAGTTTTTTTTGTCATAGGCCTTTTGGCCAGTTTCAAAAGTGTAGTCCCATATGTTTAGCTTTGCTTCCAATTGTTTTGTTAGTGGTATTTCATCTTTGAAGATGCCTTTTGTTTTAATGTCGTGGAGAGTTTTTTTTTCTATTTTCTTCAACATACTTTATGGATTCGGGCTGATATTGAGATTTTTAATCCATTTTGATCTGACTTCTGTTCATGGTGGTATCACTGTATCATTTGTCTCCTGTTGTTCATCGATATGCTCGAGCATGCAACAGTAACACCTTCATACATCCTGTCACATGCTAGTGTAGCCAAGGGCATCTGCTTGCTCCAAGAATATGAAGAGCCTCAAGCCATTCATTCAGGTCACGGGAATTAGGTCTATAATTGTTAGAGTTTTTGGCATATCAAATACGACACGGGTAGTTTGCCAGGCTCTGTTTTGTGGGTGGGATAATCTCAGTAGTTGGCTCTCAGTTTATGCATTTACTGATGAACCCTGCAGCTTTTTGACACATATCTGTCCAGTTTTCCGAGCATCACTTCTTGAAAGGGCTTTCCTTGCTCCATTTTGTACATTTTGCTCCTTTATCAAAGATAAATAATCATGTGTTTGAGGATGTGTGTCTGTATACTCAACTCTATTCCATAGTTTCACAAGTCTGATTTTACTCCAATACCAGGTTGTTTTGTAGTACAGTTTGAAGTTGGAAAAGGTGATGCCGCCCATCTTCTTTTTTCCCAAGAATTGCTTTAGCTATTTGTGGGAGTTTATTATTCCATACAAATTTAGGGAGTGTTTGGTCAATTTCTTTGAAGAAGGAACAGTTTGTTTTAAAAGTTTCTTTTAATAAAAAAAATTTTTTTTTTATTTTTTGGGTCACACTCAGTAATGCTCAGGGGTTACTTCTGGCTCTGCACTCAGGAATTACTCCTGGCTCGGGGGACCATATGGGATGCTGAGCCGGCATGGGCTAGCCGCATGAAAGGCAAATGCCCTGCCCGCTGGGCCATCACTCTGGCCCCTGAAAAAATAATTGTCTTTTTATTTATAGACAAGTCAAGAAAGTTTATATTAAAATTTTAATAAATAAACATTCAGCATTAAGATACATGCATCTGTTTAGAATTAAACAACTGCAAACATCCAAATTTTTGTGTACTACAAAAAATTTATTTATGCTATTTGGGTCATACCTAGTGATGCTTAGGGCTTAATGCTGGCTCTATCACTTGATCACTTGATCACTTGATATCCCATTATTCATCGATTTGCTCGAGCGGGTGCCAGTAATGTTTCCATTTGACCCTGTCACGTGCCAGTGTAGCCCAATGGCACCTGTCTGTTTCAGGGATATTGAGAGCTTCGAATTGTTTGCTCAGGGTCCTGATAAGGAAGTCTGACCATCTTGCAGGTGGGCAGCCACGTGATCTTCTGGCGTCCCATGGGATCCAATTGGTAACGGCTCTAATCCAATGGTCGTCTCCAGATCACATTATATGACCAGCCCATCTGATTTTTGATGTTCTGGCAGATGAGACAGGGTCCTTGATTTTAGAATAGTGACAGAGGTCAGAACTCCGGATTCCCTCTCTCACTTGAGTGAGGTGTGATATTCCAAGCATGGCTCTTTCGATTCCTCTCTGGGAGACCCGAATGGTATTCTCAACCTGCTTTTGTAAGGTCCAGGTCTCTCAGGTGTATGTCAATGCAGGAAGAATGGTGGAGTCAAGGAGGTGTGCCCGTAGCCGGAGCTTCTTTGTTCTTTTAGCTATTTCTTCGATGTTGTTGAAGGCAGTCCATGCCTCTCTTTTCCTCCTGAGCAACTCAGGTTTCAGGTCATTCATAATGCTGACTTCTCGATCTAGGTACACATAGCTGTTGCATTCAGAGATGTTTGTTCCATTGAGAGTGAATGGGGCCTCTGGAACTAGTTCATTTCTCATGAACATAGTTTTGTTGAGATTCAGCTGTAGACCTATCCTTCCACATTCTTGGCCAAAGTCTGCCAGCATTTGTACTGCTTGGCTAATGTTTGATGTTATTAGAATGATGTCTATTCTAAGGTATTACTCCTGGTGGTGCTGGAGAATCCATATGGGGTGCTGGAGATCAAACCTGGGGTCAGCCTCATGCAAGGCAAATGCCTAACCCTTTACTATCTCTCCAGCCCCTAAACCAGTTTCATGCAGACTAAACAATAAATAGCTACTAAGTTAGAAGAACCTAGTAAAAGTGATGAATTGCCAACTTATATAACCCCTCACTGCATATTGAGCTAAGACCATAGATAAAATAGTAATAGATTGCAGGTGAAAAATAAGAATCACTCATTGTTGCAGTACACTGTTGCCCAGAGCCTCTCCATCTTGCCTGAAGTTACCTCCTACAGGCCACTTTGTAGATAAAGGGTGGAAGACATTTAGATATGTGGCAGTATATCTTACCATGTATTCTATGTTAGCTGATATAAATATTTTCTCTCATGCTACCCCAATCATCATGGGACAAGATAGATCTTTTTTCTAATTGTTTTTTTCTTTTTTTGGGTCACACCGGCAATGCTCAGAGTTTACTCCTGGCTCTTTGATCGGAATTACTCCTTGTGCTGCTCAGGAACCATATGGGATGCCGGGATTGAACCCAGGTTGGCCACATGCAAGGCAAATATCCTATCAGCTGTGCTATCACTCCAGCCCCTTGATCTTACCAGTATATTTACCTGACCACTTTGGATCTCTAAGTAATTAGACCAGAGAGGAAGGCTGTTTGCCTCCAATCAAGCAAACATGGCTCTCTAATAAGTCTAAAGGTTAACACCAAAAAAAAATATGAAGACGAGAATCTTGTGAAGGCTTGGAGATATACATAGCTGGCTATAAATATCCATTGGTATAGATATATGCCTTTGTATTCTGAGATACAGTTCATCTCAGATGCCCCTCCCCCATCTACCAAGGACCTGCAGCCTTGGCTGGAGTGATATAAACATATCAATGGGGCTAGTTGAGGTCCTGGGAGAAGTCCCCTGAGGGGGATTGACCATAACTGCTTTCCATTGTTGTGGGTAGTCTGAACTGAAAAGTTATAAAAGCTGTACCCCTCTATGTATTTTTTCACCTTCTTTTTTTGCCTTCTCTCCTCTCCACCTCTCCATTGTCTTCCCTGTTGGGCTTTAGCAAGTGATGGCAGCCATATTAGCCTAGGATTCTAAACCTACACAAGCCTGGGGCCCAGCCAGGAACCTAAAGTCTGGGGTTTTCCCTATTGTTGGATTTTATGCCAGAAAAAGTCTGAGTAAAGTCTTTTGAAACTTTGCTGTATTCTCGCATCTTTTTCTGTCTACTAGCCGCCAATTCCCTGGGGCAGAAAGGGATTGCTTGATCCTGCCTTGAATTTTGTTGGGGTGCCGAGAGTTCTCTGACAATTCATTAGTTTATTGGACAACTATTGAATAAAAAAACCCTTTTGATCTCAGTAGAAATAAAATGATTGGTGTATACAAAGTAAAATGAAAATATGAACTATTAGCTCATATGAAACAGCAAAATTACTACCAAGAGGAAAGTTCATGGTCTATGGACTAAATCAGGAAAAAAGAAAAACTCTCAACATTGAAAACTCACAACTCAGAAAACAGAAAAAACAACAAAGATTAAATCCAAAATCAGTAAAGTGATGTAAATATAAAACTTCAATAGGAAATGATTAAAAGTGGAGAAGAAAGTACAAAAGGCACAAAACAAAAATGACTGATTCTTTAAAAGATTGAAAGCTGAAAAATCCTGTTAGGATCATGAGAAATTCCACCTCTCAGAACTCAACAACGATGAAATAAGAAACTTAATCAACACGAAGCCTAAACAAATCAATTACAAACATGACGAATTGACACAATAAGCAAGCAATGCTCAGAAGTCAGGTGAGCTAGTTCTATTAAACCTTCAAGAAGAGCTATTATCTATTCTTATCAATGTCTTTCATAAACTGGGAAGTTTAGAATTCACCAAGGAGTTTCAAGGAGAACATTAACTTAATACCAAATGCAAAAACAATACACCAAAATAAACTGCAAATTGAATGCAAAAGTATAGAAAGTTTCCCCTTTAAGATTAGACAAAGGTACATACACTCTTACTAATGTTCAAAGTAGTATTTGAATTACTCATGATAAAATTAGACATAAAAATGACATGAATTCAAATTTGAAAGCAAACTAGACTCTCATTTGCAATTGAGTTGTCTCTTTGGCAATGAGAGAATACACAAAAAACACTAAAGCTTCAGGGAAGTTCTGTAAAAAAAAACAGCAAGGCAAAGTAATAGGGAGCACAAAAATTAATATGTAAAAATTTGATTTTCTATGAAAGAGGCACATTAAAATATGTTAAAAAAATTTTAACCACATTTACAATTTACTTCAACAAATGAAGTACTTTTAAGCATCTCAACAAAAGTGTAAAGACTATACCCCAGATTTTAAGTAACAAAGAAAATAGAAAAAAATATACAAAGAAATGGAAAAAATTCCATAGGCATGAACTGAAGGATTAACCCTGTACTAATAACTGTCTACCTGAGGCATTAGAGGAATTTAATGCAAATCCTTTCAAAACTAAAAGCAAGAGATTTTGACTACAACAACCAAATTATAAAATGTTCTTGTTGATAAGAGTTCAATAAACAAACCACTGAATCAATAACACTGAAATCAATAGACTAAAATTTTAACAACCAAACTTAGAAAGGTGCCCGTCAAGAAGGGTAGAATATGGAGGGAACCTGGGTACACTGGTGGAGGGAAATTGACAGTAATAGTGGGATTGGTGCTGCAATATCATATGTCTTAAACTCAACTGTAAGTATCTTTGTCAATCTTGGTGCTTTATTGAAAAGTCTTTAAAAAAACCTATTGCAGCTGAAAAAAGTTATGCCTATCAAGGGGGCAGACTGGGAGGAAGGAGAAAACCTGGGAATATTGGTAGTGGGAAGTAGACGCCTATAATGGGCCAAGTGTTCTAGAATTATATGCCTTAAAATGACTATTACTAATTTTTGAAAATCAAAGTATTTCTATTAAAATTTATTTTAAATTCAGATGTTATTCTTCAATGACACGGGACAATATTACTAAATATATATGAAACCACAAACACACCAATAGTCACACAACTAAGAAATATGATGTTAGAGACTGGTTCCCACACTTCAAACTATAATGCAAAACTATAATAATCAAGAGTGTGATAATTGATTAAAATACACCTTTGAATCAATAGAATAGAATTGAGAAACCAGACATAAATGCAAGAACAAATGAAGGGACAGATAATTTAATGATTAAACACCTTTACTAAAAGAAGGAAAGTTTTAAGCAAATGGTGGAAAACTGGTTCACTTTTCAAAAAAAATAAGTGGATCCATGTCTCGCATCATGTTACTAACATTATTTCTCCAAATGTATACAAACAACCTTAAGGTTAATCCTGAATCCATGAAATATGTTGAGGAAAAGGTAGGCAGAAGTCTCCATAATATTGACTTCAGAGGTGTCTTCGATGGTTAGTTCCATTGATTAAGCAAATATTGGTCTCTATAAACTGAAAGGTTTCTGCCCAATGGGTTCTGAGAGCTAGCACAGCAATGAGGCATTACTTCTGGCCTTGTAAGTGACCCAACCTGCATTTGATACCCATTTGACACATCACTTTTTTTACATCTAGCTGAGACTTGAAAAAATTTCCAATTATTTGTTATTTAGCAGAAGAAATTAAATTTATTATCATCAATACTGAATTAAATTGTTGCAGGTTCATTCATGGATTTAGCAATAAAATGGAGAAATCATATTCCTGTAAATCTATAGATCAAGGGAATAAATCTATTAATCAGCAACAAGCAATTATATATTCATTATTCAGAAATCATAATTGCTATATACCCTATTATTTATATTAGTACCAGTCAATTCTAATACAGTTCCATAAATTATATATGTATGTAATATATATTTAATATACATCTACAGTATATATTTATATATATTACTCTAAATAGTATTCAGATGACATTTCAAAATAGTGTTCTGAAAAAGCCTTCTACTCTTACTATGCAAATAGTTGTTCATTTAATCTATTATTTGTCCAATTTTTGTCATCATACAAATTTTATTTTTTAATGCATTCACTTTAACAGCTCTAGTGCAGTGGTCTAGTCTAGTCTAGACCGCTGGACTAGAGCCGCTTACTGACTGGATCCCACGGATGTCAAAAGATCACGTAGTCGCCCACCTACAAGATGATCAGACTTCTTCGTCAAGACCCTGAACAAACGATTTGAGGCTGTTCGTATTCCTGAAGCAACCAGATGCCATTGGGCTACAAATGGAAATGTTACTGGCGCCCGCTAGAGCAAATTGATTAATAACGGGATGTCAAGTGATCAAGTGATCAAGTGATTAACTTTAAATAAAAGTATATTTTCAATACCATTCAGTGATATTATTTAGATCACGATCACGATCACGATCTTCCCGTTAATCATCTATTTGCTAGAGCGGGCACCAGTAAAATCTCCATATGTCCTGTCTCTTGCCAGTAGAGCAAAGGGCATCGGCTTGCTACAGGAACATAAAGAGCCTCAAACCATTATATTAGGTCATAGGAATGACCTAAAATAATTGTTACTGGCATTTGGCATGTCAAATACAACACGAGCAGCTTCCTAGGCTTGCCGTGCGGGAGGCATATTCTTTAAACACCTCCAAATAAAGCATTTATTGATGAACCGCGCGGCGCGCTTGCGGCCGCTCGAGCCGGGCTGTGATGGGCTGATCGGCTGGGTGGAGTTCTGAAGAGAGGGGAAGTCCGGATGTGGAAAATGGCAGCGCCCATGGAGTGCGTGGGGGGGTTGTCTGGCTTGTTGTGAGGTGCTGCCGGGGTGGTGGGCCAAGGCTAGAACCCACCATGCCTCCCGACTTCCTCATGAACGGCTGGGCACAGGGAGAGCAAGGAACCGCTCTGCCCCATGTCTAAGAGTCTCTGGACCAGCATACCTGGGCCGGATTGAGGAAGAAACAGCTGCAGGGTGGGTGTCGATGATCCGGGCTGTGATGGGCTGATCGGCTGGGTGGAGTTCCTGAATAATTTGGAGCTATTCAGGAATTGCAGAGAAATGCATTTTCACAGATATTATTTAAATACGAAAGATATTGTAATGATTACAAACTTCTTTATAGCATCTATTGTATGCCCTATGTGTGCTACGTGGCCATCTCCCTTCCATGCACTATGACATCATCATGAATGTCAAAATCTGTTTCCATGGAGTCACCCGGCTTCTGGATCAGTGGGGCCATCTCTGGAGTCGTGGCAACAGCTGCTACTTTCACCATCCACTTCTGTGACCACAGCACCGCTCACACGTTCTGTGATGTTCCATAGAAAGGAAACCCTTCAGCGCTAAGGACAGTAGAGTGAGGCTGGATTCACCATCTTTCTGTTTCTATGGGCATTTCTGTGTCATTTTTTTAAAATATTTTATTATACCACCGTGAGATATACAATTACGACGTTGTTCATGTTTAGAGGTTTCAGTCACATAGTGTTCCAGCACTCAGCCCTTCACCAGTGCCCATATCCCACCACCAATGCCACCAATTCCCTCCCCCACCCATAGCCTGCCTAAATGACAGGTTCTTTATCTCTTTTCTCTCTCCCTCTCTCTCTTTTCCTTCTCTTACATGTTGTAGTTTGCACTACATACACTTAGAGGCCATCATGTGCATTTTTTGCATGGATTTAATGCTCAGTTCTAGGTTGGTTCTAGTTTGGTTGATCCGACTGGATCCCACGGGATGTCAAAAGATCACGTGGCCGCCCACCTACAAGATGGTCAGACTTCCTTGTAAAGACCCTGAAGGAACGGTTTGAGGCTCTTCATATTCCTGAATCAACCAGATGCCATTGGGCTACATTGGCACGTGATAGGGTCCAATGGAAATGTTACTGGCGCCCGCTCGAGCAAATCGATGAATAATGGGATTCAAGTGATCAAGTGAACAAGTGATCTAGGTTGGTATTAGCCCTTTTGACATTTATTCACACATATTCCCTTCTCTGTCTTACCTAACCTCTGACTCCCACACGTTTGAGGTAATTTCCACTTTAGGTAAGACCACCTGATATATTTATGTCATGCAAAAAAAAATGCAGTCATCCTATATCTCTCTTTCCTTCTGACTAATTTCACTCAACATGATCCTTTCCATGTCCATCCATTTATAGGCAAATTTTATAACTTCATTTTTCCTAACAGCTGCATAGTATTCTATTGTGTAGATGTACCACAGTTTCTTTATCCAGTCATCAGTTCTCGGGCATACTGGTTGTTTCCAGGTTCTGGCTATTGTGAATAGTGCTGCTATGAAAATAAAAGTGCAGATTGTGTTTCCGCTGTGTGTTTTTGGCTTCCCAGGGTATATTCCCAGGAGTGGTATGGCTGGGTCAAAAGGGAGCTCAATTTCTAGTCTTTGGAGGAATGTCCATATTGTTTTCCAGAAAGGTTGTACTTGTCGACATTCCCACCAACAATGTATGAGAGTCCCCTTTTCCCGCATCCATGCCAGCACTTGATGCTTTTGCCCTTTTGGATATGGCCAGTCTCTGTGGTGTGAGGTGACATCTCATTGTTTTGATTTACATCTCTCTGATGATTAGTGATGATGAGTATTTTTTCATATGCCTTTTGGCCATTCGAATTTCTTCCTTGTCAAAGTTTCTGTTCATCTCTTCTCCCCATTTTTTAATGGGGTTGGCTGTTTTCTCCTCATATAGCTGTACCAGTGCCTGATATATCCTGGATATTAACTCCTTCTCAGATGGGTATTGGGTGAATATTCTTTCCCATTCTGTGGCCTGTCTTCCTGTCTTGGTCACTGTTACTTTCGAGGTGCAGAAGCTCTTTAGTTTTATGTAGTCCCATATGTTTATCTTTTCTTCTAGATGCTTTGTTAATGGTGTTTCACCTTTGAAGATGTCTTTAGCTTCAGTGTCGTGGAGGGTTATTCCTATATTTTCTTCAACGTACTTTATGGATTCAGGAGGAAGAGAGCGGCATGGAATGCCTTCAAAGGCATCGAAGAAATAGCAAAAGGACAAAGAACCTCTGGCTCTGGGCTCATCTCTTTGACTCCACCGTTCTCCCTGCATTAACATACGCCTCAGAGACCTGGGCCCTATGAAAGCAGGATGAGAATTCTATTCGAGTCTCCCAGAGAGGAATCGAAAGAACTATGCTTGGAATATCATGCCTCACTCAAGTGAGAGAAGGAATTGGAGTTGTGACCTCCGTCACTATTCCAGAATCAGGGACGCTGTCTGTTTGCCAAGGCATCAAAAATCAGATGGGCTAGACATGTAATGCCCATCTAGTCTACTGCTAGACTAGAGCCCTTACAGACTGGATCCCACGGGATGTCAAAAGATCACGTGGCCGCCCACCTACAAGATGGTCTGACTTCCTTGTCAAGACCCTGAAGGAACGGTTTGAGGCTCTTCATATTCCTGAATCAACCAGATGTCATTGGGCTACATTGGCACATGATAGGGTCCAATGGAAATATTACTGGCGGCTCCTCAAGCAAATCTATGAATAACGGGATTCAAGTGATCAAGTGACTTTATGGATTCAGGTCTGATATCGAGATCTTTAATCCATTTTGATCTGATTTTTTGTGCAAGGGGTTAGACACAGGTTCAAATTCATCTTTTTACATGTAGCTGTACAGCTTTCCCAGCACCACTTGTTGAAGAGGTTTTCCTTACTCCACTTTGGACTCTTTGCACCTTTATCAAAGATTAACTGATCATGTCTTTGGCGATGTTTTGTATGTCCTATGTGAACCTATTCCGTTCTGTGCTGCGGACTCCATCACTGAGGACAGAGCCAAGGATTTTTCCACTTGACTCCCCACCTTACTTGTCTTATTCCTGATTTCTACTGCACTTCCACTATTTAAAGCCTCATTCTGACTCTCTGACCAAGTCCAACACTTTGCTCAGTGGTCTATCCATGGTAGTGACCCCATTATTCGTTCCAGAGATCTGTAACCTAGAAATAAACACAATAAGACAACTCAATGTTTCTTTAATAAGAATGTTTCTTTAGTTGAGACACTTCTATTAATTCCCAGTTGACAGTTGCACTTCCACAAACAGGTGTGACAATTAAATCACTTTATTCATTTATTAATTTATTTATTTATTCATCTATCCATCTATCTATCTATTTATTTATTTATTTATTTGTCTGTTTTTTGGGTCACACCTGGCAATGCTCAGGGTTTACTCCTGACTCTACACTCAGAAATTACTCCTGGCGGTGCTCAGGGCACCATATGGGATGCCAAGGATCGAACCAGGGTCGGCTGCTTACAAGGCAAATGCCCTACCAACTGTGCTATCACTCCAGCCCCAATTAAATCACTTTAGCAGAAAAAATGTCTCACAAGAAAACCCAATACAGTTACAAGTTTGGACCACAGGGTGTTTCACAGAGTTGCCAATACTCACAGCATCCTGGAACTCTGTTGCTTCCAATGGGACTTCACAACTAATCCCAAAAGTGAAAGCACTGAAAAGGACTTCTATTTTACTCTCCACAGTCTCCATTTTAGTGAAAAGAACTGAGCAGCATAGAAAGACTTTCTGCAGAGTCAGCCACTGAGACTAACAGCTTGTCCACGTGGTTAGGTAAAAAATTTCTGCTTCTGCTCTGGTGAGTTTCTTTAGGTTATAGAAAGAACTAATACAATAAAGTGGAATATAAATAAATGACTGATTTTGAGAGCATAAAATGTATCATACCTTTGCTTGAAAATTCTAAACTAGGGGCCAAGGCGATAGTCTAGCAGGTAGGTTTTTTGCCTTGCATGCAACCCACCCTTGTTTGATCCCTGGTATCCCCATATGGTCCCCTGAGCACCGCCAGGATTAATTCTTGAGTGCAGAGTAACCCCTGAGCATTGCCAGGCATGACCCAAAAAAGGGAAGAAAATTCTAAACTAAAACACATAAATTCACAGTATTTTCATTACATTTATGAAGAAAAAATTGCTTCCGTCCACAGAACCACTTTGTGGAGTAACAAGATCACATCCCTATCAATTCTTTCTATTTGGTACCTTTCACTCAAATATACAAACAGATGCACACCCCTTCCATCGTCAAGTACCATCACCCCAAGATTGAACAAATGTGCAAAGAATTTTGCTTAGATTGTGCTGGAGATCGCATCTTCTGGGATAATTTCTCTCCATAATCTCAGACTTAAACAACCTTCCAATTCAGCAATAAAAATATGTTCATACACTCATAGTGAGAAATAACTGAGTATTATATGTCATAGTTCTTTATATTCTTTCCTTTATACCAATTGCATTTCTAACAAGTTACATATTTTGAGATTTTTAAGTATATATAATATATCCAGATTCTAGAATGGCCATGATTCTGTTCAGAATCCTATTGTCAGAACCTTCTGAAATGTAATAGTTCATTAATTACAGCATTTGCCAATGTTTTTTGTTATTGAACTAATTTTAAATAGATATAATATTCTTGAGTACTGGATATTCTTCTGCCTTAATTTAGATGTTATTTAGATACTAAATTTGTGGAACTACAGACTGTTCTCAGGTGACTTTCTAACATTAACTAATGGCATTTTTTATAAAAATTTGAAATAAATTATTTTAACCTAATCAGAATTTGTAGGGTAAAAAGTATATTGCAATACTCGTGTATCAGTCAACTGAAAGCCCAAGGAAATTGTATTTGAATTTATTTCAGTCAAGATTCTCTTTTAATATTACTCTTTAGACAGGACGATCTTTCAAGATTTTTAGACTGGTAATTAGGCTTTCATGGCAATTTACAAGATGTTTTATGTGAATCATCAAGGTTGTCAGCATATCATTGTTTGTATAAAGGTACTGCCAAAACACACTGTTTTAGAAATTATATTTTTCTGTGTCCAGAGAGAGACAGCTCAGCAGGCTGGGCACATGATTTGCAGGCAGGAAGCTACAAATAACAGCAGAGATCAACAACCAAGAATATCACGCCTCACTAAGTGAGATAAGGAATCTGGAGTTCAGACCTCCGTTGATGGTCCAGAGTCAGGAACACTTCTTGTATGCCAAGGCATCAAAAATCAGGTGGGCTGGACATGTAATGCAATTTGGAGATGATCGCTGGACTAGGGCCATTACTGACTGGATTCCATGGGACTTCAAAAGATCACATGACTGCCCACCTACAAGATGGTCAGGCTTCTTCGTCAAGACCCTGAACAGTTTGAAGCAAGCAGATGCCATTGGGCTACACTGGCATGTGATGGGGTCAAATGGAAATGTTACTGGCACCCGCTCAAGCAAATCAATAAATAACGGGATGTCAAGTGATCAAGTGATCAAGCATACCAGGTTTAGCCCAACATGACACTGCCAATCCTTTATTCCATGTTCCAGGCTCCTATACTTTGACTCTGTTTAATCTATGTTCAAGGATTAAATGCTTTTATCATTTGTAAAATTGAAATGGCTATATAATAATTTGTGGCCACACATTAAGTGATTTCCTAAGCCAAAAGAAAGAAAAGGATTATGCCATTAAAACAGTCAAATTGGCAGTGTGCCCACTCACTGTCCTCCTCAGGCTGTTCCCTCTATAAAGACCACCCCTTTTTCTCAGTTGCACTTCATATTTCTTCTTAGCAAACCCTTTTTGATTTTCCACTCCAAAGCTGGTTCTGAAGAACTCTTGAGATGCTGAAACCCAACTGAGGCCTCAGGAGAGGAGTCTTACCTTGCATCTTGCCTCTTTTACTTCAACTAGACTCAAAGAACATCTGGTCTACACTAACTCAGCAGCACCCCCAGGACCCCAGAGGCAGCCATGAGTTTTTGTGTGTTTATGGTTTTGTTTTGTTGTTATTGTTTTGGTTTTGTTTTTGAGAAACCCAATTTCTCTTTTCCTCATGCAAATCAACATTGTCCTGGGGTCAAGGCCTGACCCTTCTGAGTAGGTTGGATTTTGTTGCATGATTTGCTCCACAACATTGATCAAACAGGAATGCATCTGATACTTCCACTTGCTTGCAGCTACTGAAACACTGACCTGGAAAGTTTGCTTAAGGAGAAAAGCACATTATAGTGTCCTCCCTGGAGGCAGGAAGATGCTGATGTAGCTTGGATGTGGCACTTACTTCTCTCAGAAGGTATCCCTACGTGGGCTGCAGTGCAGGAATGGGAGGCAGGGAGCTTGTCATCCTTCACAGAACCTGCATGCACAATTCCTGGGCAGAGCATGGACTTCCTACCAGAACATGAGCTTCTGTTCTTGGATTGCTAGTCTCAGCACTGAAGGAAACATGCCACCTCCCTTCATATTTCTTTTTCTGTTTTCACAAAACAAGTGCAAACCAAGCCAAGGTGGCAGGTTTGGTGTGGCCACGGAACAGGATTATGCAACGCTTCTAAGTTTAGCAACTTAACCCTGCTACCTGCACTACTATCTTGGGCTTTCCACATGCCCAGTAAGTAGCCCTGGGAAAATGTCTCTGTTTCATATAGCCAATGAGAGTAATAGTACCTACCTCATCGGATTTTTAGAAATACTGAACAAGTTAATACTTAGATGCTTTCAATAGTGTATGGATGTCATATACAGAATAATACTCCCAGCCTGTAAGGCACGAACCAGAGAAACAGAATTACAGGGCAGAGCTGCTACCAGCTCTCCCTGTTGCCTACGGTTCGTCAGTAAATATAAGAACTGAGAGCCTATATACTACTAAGAGTATCCCATCCGCACAGCAGAGCCTGACAAGCTACCCATGTCATATTCGATATGTCAAAAATAGAAACAATAATAGCTAGCAACAATAATAAAACAGTAACAATAATAATTGCCATGACCTGAACAAATGGTTTGGGCTCTTCATGTTCCTGGAGAGAGCAGATGCCCTTGGGCTACACTAGCACACTATAGGAATGAATAGAAACATTACTGGTGCCCTCTTGAGCAAATCGATGAACAGCAGGAAGACAAGTGATACAAGTGATATGATGATTTATGATTTTTCATAAGCAACATTCATACCTTTAACTAATTTGCTTGAGATGGTTATCACTACACAAACCTTCTTAGTATTTTTTGGTAAGGAGGTCATTATACTGTCTGCTTACAAAGCTTTATAGCTTAGAATGATGCTACAAAATATTTTGTTCAGAGATTTCATCTTGTCTTGTGGTCAACCACAACAAGAATCAAGGACTATGGATAATTTTACATGAGTGGGTTTCTTCTCATGATTTTTCTGCCAAACCTGAGCAAGAACTCTTTTATGCTTCTCTGTTCTTAGTCTTATGCTTGTTGCCTTTAACTAGCAACATCCTGATTATAACCAGAATTTCCATGAATGACAGTCTCAACTCACCCATGTATTGTTTTCTTGAAGAATCCTCCCTTTAGTTTCTCTGATGTACCCAAATTCATTTACAACTCTTTCGTGCACAGTGGGAATATTTGTTGTCTTATTATTTCTTTCTACAGCTGCCTTTGAGTATTTAAAGCCTCATTTTTAATCTCCAACTGCTTTGTACATGTTGCTCACTATTTGTATACAGTGGTTCCCCCAACATTCAATACCATGACCTCAAGCCTGAGAAACAAAGACATACAGTTAGCTCTAAGGAAGGTATTTCAGGTTTTATTTTTTATTTATTTTTTTTTTGCTTTTTTGGGTCACACCCAGCGATGTTCAGGGATTACTCCTGGCTCTGACTCAGGAATGACTCCTGGCACTGCATGGGGTACAATATGGAATGCCGAGGATTGAACCCAAGTCGGCCACATGCAAGGCAAACTCCCTACCTGCTGGACTATCTCTCTGGCTACTGAGGAAGGTATTTCAAAGAAGAAAATAATTCTTTACTTGAATGCATTTACTTTTGAGAGATTAATCCAATATATAATTGCTGATATTTATAGAGCTTATTGATAAATTAATTTTTGCATGTGCTTTGGACCACATCTTGTAGTACTCAGGGCATACTCATAGTTTTAGGCTCAGGGCTCACTCCCGATGAGCTGAGGGCACTACATCTGCTTCTGAGATTCAAAGCATAATCAGCAGTATGCAAGGCCAAGTAGTATGCAAGGTAAGCTGCTGTACTGTCGCTTAGCTCCAGTAGATCAAAATTTATATTAAGTGGTGCTTTTTTTATGAAATCCTTTTATGTGTGTGTTCTGAAATCCAACATGCCATTTCGTCAGTAAAGAAGGGAACAGCACCAGGCCAGATAAAGTCAGGCCCGAACACCTGAAGAATCTGCCATCAGTACTCATCAATACACTGGCTCAACTCTTCACACGCTACCTTTCTGAATGGAAGGTGCCCTCCCAATGGAAAACCAGCAGGACAGTTCTACTCTTCAAGAAGGGAGACATTCACAAAAATGTCAAATATCGCCCCATCTGCCTGTTGTCCGTCATCTACAAGCTGTTCACTCGAGTTATCCTGAACAGGATAGGCAGAACATTAGATGAAGGAAAACCATGCGAGCAAGCTGGCTTCTGAAAGGATTCAGCACAATCAACCATATCCACATGGTAACCAAGCTCATTAAGGTTGTAGAGAGTTCAAGATGCCGCCCTATCTCACGTTCATTGTTTTAAAGAAAGCCTTTGACTCTGTTGAGACCGAAGCGGTCATCAAAGCCCTAGCCAAACAGGGTGTTCAAACCCAATATATCAAGATCCATCGTGAGCTATATTATGAATTCACCACCAGGATCTCAACATTCTACAAGGAAGTGATCACTGATGTCAAAAGAGGGGTTTGGCAGGGTGATACCATTTCACCAAAACTCTTCAGCACCACCCTTGAGAACATCATGCGACAATTAGAATGGAAAGGAATGGGAGTGAAGATAGACTGCCGGGAACTACACCACCTCTGCTTTGCTGACATCGTTCTAATAGCACCAAACATCAGCCAAGCGTCACAAATGCTGGCTGACTTTGAGAATGTGGAAAGATAGCTAGCTCTACAGCTGAATCTCAACAAAACAATGTTCATGAAAAATGAACTAGTTCCAGAGGCCCCATTTACTCTCAATGAAGCAAACAGCTCTGAATGCAGCAGTTATGTGTACCTAGGTCGAGAAGTCAACATAATG
Source organism: Cryptotis parvus (assembly GCA_021461705.1). Classification (NCBI taxonomy): domain Eukaryota; kingdom Metazoa; phylum Chordata; class Mammalia; order Eulipotyphla; family Soricidae; genus Cryptotis; species Cryptotis parvus. The sequence goes on along the minus strand of JAJIBD010022365.1, from coordinate 574,441 downwards.
AAGGACCTAAAACCTGAGCTGTGCAGAAGGAAGAGAGAGGGCATGGAACGCCTTCAAGAGTATCAAAGAAATAGCTAAAAGGAAAAAGAACTTCTGGCTCTGGGCACATCTCTTCAACTCCACCATTCTCCCTGCATCAACATATACCTCGGAGACCTGGGCCCTATGAAAGCAGGATGAAAACGCTATTCAGGTCTCCCAAAGAAGAATAGAAAGAACTATGCTTGTAATATCATGCCTCACTCAAGTGAGAGAAGGAATCCGGAGTTCCCACCTCTGACAGTGTTCCAGAGTCAGGGATGCTGTCTCATTTGCTAAGGCATCGAAATGGGCTGGACATATAACGTGATTTGGAGATGACCGCTGGACTAGATCCGTTACCGACTGGATCCCACAGGGCGCCACAAGATCATGTGGCCACCCACCTATAAGATGGTCAGATTTCTTTGTCAAGACCCTGAATGAATGGTTTGAGGCTCTTCATATTCCAGAAGCAAGCAGATGCCATTGGGCAACACTGGCACGTGATAGGGTCCAATGAAAATGTTACTGGCGCCCTCTTAAGTAAATCGATGAATAACAGGATGTCAAGTGATCAAGTGAAGTGATCAAGTGATGTACTCTAGAGATTCATGATTAGAGCTTCTCGCCTTAGATTAGCCTACCTTTTCTACCTTCCTTTTCTCTCTCTCTCAGGCAAACAGTTTTCCCAGAATCTAGGTTAGCTTTGCTATTGTTTGTCTCCTCCTAAGAGTAAAACCAGCTGGTAAATTTCCTTTACTCCAAGGAAAGGAATTGATTAAGAAGAAAAAGCATCAGGAACATTTGTCCTCATGTGTGGTAAAATTATAAATCTTCATAATAAACCACTGTGTGGTTGTTTTGATGTGTAAATAGGAAAGTTTGTGACTAAAAACAGAGCTTAAAAGCTTATTTACAAGAGGTGTATTGAAGGAGATAAGTCTTTGGATGGAGAGGGTGGTTCCCTGAGGTTCTCATTGGGGCCCGCAGCCATTTCCAAAGATTCTCAAACACAGTGGTAAGCTGCTCCATTCTAGGGCTTGAATCTATAGAGTTACTAAGGTTTTCCAGTGTCAGGGAGCACCTATGCCAGCCAGGAGTGCTCAGGGACCTTAACACCAGCAATGCTTATGGGAGAGGCTTGTGCTACCACAGACCTAATAAGGATCTGGTACATTCAAGTCAAGCTCTCAGTACTATCATGTACTTTTATTTTTTGTGAGTATCTTTGGTTTCATTTACGGAGGGAAAGAACTACTCAATATGTACTCAGTGCACTCCTGGGCCACTCCTGCAATATTCTGCAAACCAGCGCTGCAGTTCACAGCTAGGGCCCAAGAAAGAGGTGCCCCTACGTTCTTGTCTTGCTGAGGATGAAAGGATCCAGTCTGGCAGTGCTTGAGGGCCTTCAGGGCTCACCTGGAAATGCTCATAAACTGCATAGTGAAGGGATTAAATCCAGGAGGAGGCTAAGTGTGTGCTTTGTATGCAGGGATCTCACCCTCTGTTCTGGCATAGCTGGTTCTCAGCACCCCTAGAACATTACTGGGAATGGCCCCTAGCATCACTGGGTATGGTCTAAAACCAGTCAACTCAAAAATTCCAAACTCACAAGTTAAAAGAAACCATGTAAGATTCAGCCAAAACATGTGACCATCAATTCTTTATACAATGTCCCAGAATCCTATATTTTGGTGCCTTTTTAATCTATGTCCTAGGAACCTATACAGTGATCATTTGTAAAATTGAAATGGCTATATGAAATTTTATAATTTTCTATAAACTATAACCATATCTTTCACATAGATAATGTAACTAACTTGCTTGAGATGGTTATCACTATAGAAAACTTATTATTTGTAAGGAGGAAATCATATTTACTTCTTTCAAAACTTTCCATCTTGTGTTGCAGTCAACTACCACAAGCAATCAGACTGAGGATAATTTCACCATGCGTGGGTTTCTTCTCATGGTTTTCCTGCCAAGTCTGAGCAAGAAATCTTTTATGCCTCTCTGTTTTTTAGTCTTATGCTTGTTGGCTTTAACTGTCCACATCCTCATTACACCAAACTTCCACAAATGACAACCTCAACTTACCCATGCTGTTATTCCTGAAGTATCTCAAGTTTTAATTTTTTAGAAATACGTAAAAAGATTCAGTTTCTTCAGATCAATGTGTGTGAAATTTTCTGCTAACCGTATGGCTTCTTTACAAAATATGTTTTGCAGTACTTAAAGTTTTCAATGCAAACTTTTTGCATATTATTTTTCTGTATCACTGTCTTCCCATTGTTCATCTATTTGCTTGAGTGGGCACTAGTAACATTTCCATTAGTCCTGTCACAAGCAAGCATCTGCTTGCTCCAGGGACAGGAGGAGCCCAAACCATTCTTCAGGTCATGGAATGAGGTCCATAATTGTTACTAGTTTTTGGCATAACTGGTAATTAAACCAAGAGCAGCTGCCAGGCTCTGCCGTGTAGGTGGTATAGTCTCAGTAGAAGGCTCTCAACTCGAGCATTTACTGATGAAACTTAAAGGGGGAAGGTCAGATTTTCTCTTGGATGGAGCTCTGAGCAACTATGGAGTCTGGATGTTGAGAATCACTGACTGCATGATGTGTGGTTTGCTCTGGCTTCTTGCTAGGCTTACTGTTATCAGTTAAAACCTGTCTAGAACTGTTTACTATGTATAAATGTGAAAGAAGTTGGGAAGAACCTTATGCTAAAGGGAACTGTGGGTCTGGCGTGGGTGGGTCTAGATTTATTTAACTGATAATTGATTTTAAAATTATTGAGTTTTAGCAATGTACTTATTTATGCCTCAATCACCTGACAGACCACTGTATCAAAATGACCCATTTACCCGACTCCTCCTCTACCTTACGCTTTCTCTTAAGTAATCACCAGAGTTTAAGCATGTGGATTTTTTTTTGTGGTTTTTAATTCGTTCATTTCCTTGGCTATCTAGAAATTACAAGAAAAAGAAATTTCATAAGGGCAATAGATAACCAGGTTATCTTTAACTCCAAAAACAGTATAAGAAAGAGCATTTAGGTTTTAAAATTTTACTCTGTATATAAAACCAAATTTTTAAATTGTAGTAAAAATATCACAGTACCTATCGTAAAATATGAATAGACACATTAATAAGAAATTACACATATATTATAATTTTGATTATAAACACTTATTTTGAGTGGAATAAAATTATGAGAATGAGTAAGATTCAATGTCTGTCTCATTAATAAAATTGCTTTATATATCATTAATGAAATAGTGTTTTCTATCAAGCAGCTTGCTGTTAAATTTGCTTGCCTTATCCACAATGTGTAAGAGAAGAAAGATAGAAAGATAGAAAGAGAACCAAAAAGAGAAAGAGAAAAGAGATAAAGAACCTGCCATAGAGGCAGGCTAGGGGAAGGGAGGGAATCTGGAACATTGGTGGAGGGAAACGGGCACTGGTGGAGGGACGGGTGCTGGAACACTGTATGACCGAAACCCAAACATGAACATCTTTGTAATTATATATTTCACCGTGGTATAATAAAATATTTTAAAAAAAATAAAATATACTTTCTTGGAAAATAAATAAATAAATAAATAAAGAGAGATTTGCTTAAATTGTCACCATATAAAATTATTTCGTCTTTATAATAGCAAGCAGTGTTTTTATTTTTTTGCATAAGCTTCATTAGTGATAAGCAATTTTTATTGATCAATAAGAAATAAATTACAGATGTGCTTTCATTTGTATTTTAGCCAACATCAATCAGAGATTAAGGACTTCAAGTAAAGTCACCATGAATGGATCTCTTCTCATGGGGTTTTCTGTCAAGCCTGAGCTAGAAATCTTTTATGTGTCTTAGTTCTTAGTCTTATACTTGTTATCTCCAACAGGCAACATCCTCATTATTGCCTTCATTTTCAGGGACAACACTCTCATCTGCCCCCTGTACTTTGAAGAGTCTCTTTCTGGATCTCTGCTATATTTCTGTGACCGAACCAAGATCCATTTGCAACGCATCTGTGCACAGTGGGAATGCTTCTCTCTGGAATGTATGTTGCAGTGTTTTGGTGTCACTGTGCTGCTGAGCTGTCCAAGGTCACACAGTGAAAACCTATGACTGCTACGTGGCTGGCTTCCTTCTATGTATTATGACGTCATCGTGAACGTCAAAACCTTTTCCATGGAGTCTCCGGCATCCGAATTCGTGGGGTCATCCATCTATGGAGTCGTGCTAACAGCTGCTACTTTCACCATCCACTTCTGTTGCCGCTGTACCGTTCATCAGTTCTGTGATGTTCCATAGAACCTAAAACTCTTCGGCGCTAAGGGCAGTACAGTGAGACTTGCTTCACCATTTTCCTGTTTTTACTGGCATTTCTGTGTCGTCCTTATTGTACGTCCTATGTGAACGTATTCTGTTCTGTTTTGAGGATGCCTTCTGTTGAGGGTAGAGCCAAGGCTTTTTCCACTTGACCTTCCCCACCTTGCACTTGTCTTATTCCTGATTTCTCTTGAACTTCAGTATTTAAAGCCTCATTCTGACTCTCTGACCAGGTCCAACACTTCGCTCACTATTTCGTAGTTGATAGTGACCTGAACATTCGATCCAGAGATCTGTAACATAGAAATAAACACACTAAGACAGATCTGAGAAAGGATTCTTTAATAAAAAAGAATGTTTCTTTAGTTGAGATGTTTATTTTAATTCCCAGTTGAGAGCTGCACTTCCACTAACTATGTGAGGTAATTAAATCACTTTGAAAAATGTCTTGCCAAAAAAAATACAATTACAGTTTGGACCCCGGGGAGATTTTCCAATACCTAGAGCACCCAGGAAATTTATTGTTTAAATGAATCTTCACACCTAATCCTAAAAGGTCAAAACATTGAAAAGGACTTTTGTTTTACTCTAACGACTACATTTTAATGAAAAGAGCTGAGTGGAAGAGATATGACTGAACCCTGTGACAGCTTCTGAGACTGACAGCTAGTCCATATGATGAGGTAAGAAATTTCTGTGTGTGCTCTGTGAGTCTCTTTAGAAAGAACCATATTGTAAGATGGAATACATATAAATTGCAGATTTTGAGGTTATCAAAAGAATCATATCTTTATCTGAAAATTATAAATGAAAATACATTAATACACATTATTTAATTAAAATATGAAGAGAAACTCCTTCAATCCAAGAAATATTTTGTATAGCAAAATAATCACTTCCCTACCAATGCCTTTCTATTTGGTAGCTTTCACGCAAATATACACACAGAGTCACATCCACACACATGCTCAAGCACCTTCATCCCAAGACTGAACAAATGGACAAGAGATTAGCTTTGATTTTGTGCTGAGGATCTCGTTTGTTGGGATAATTTCTGTCCACCAATCTCGGACTTAAACAACTTTCCAATTTAGTAATAGATATCATCATACAATCACAGTGAGAAATAAGTACTTATTACATAGCATATTTCCTTATAGTCTTTCATTTATATCAATTTCTTTCCTATCTAATTACACATTTTGAGATAAAAAGTATATCTAATATATCCAGTTTTACAAATGGTCACAATTCCATTACAGAAAAAATTATTCTAATCCTGTTTTCAGAGCCTTATGAAATTTTATATAAATAATTTATAATTTAAGATTTCTCAGTGGCTTTTGCTAGTGAGGTCATTTTATGTAGACATAATATTTGAAAACTGATTATTCTGCGCCTTAATTTAAGTATTATTTAGATACAAACTTGATTGAACTACAAACTGTTCTCCAGAGAGCACACATAAATTGCACTGTATTATTTGTATGCTTAGGTGACTTTCTGGCATTAATGGCCATTTGTTACATAAATTTGAAAAACTTTTCATAAATTGCTCTGTATTTGTTGGGTCAACTCATATGTCATAGCTCATGTATTTTTCAAATGAAAGCCCAAGTAAATTATATTTGCTTATTCAACAATATTCTTCTCTTTTAACAACACTCTTTGGGTAAGTTGTTCTTTCACGCCTTTAGAGGGGAATTAGGCATTCATGACAATTTACGTGATGCACTAAATACAAACTTTTTTTTTTATTTTTTTGGGTTACATCTGGCAATGCTCATGAGTTAGTCCTGGTTCTGCATTCAGGAATTACTCCTGACGGTGCTCACGAGACCATATGAGATGCCGGGATTGAACCCAGGTCGGCTGCATGCAAGGCAAAAGCCCTACTCGCTGGACTATGGCGCTGGCCCCAATACACACTATTTTAAAATTGTATTTTTCTGTCTCTCGGGTATATTCCCAGGAGTGCTATTGCTGGATCAAATGGGAGCTCAATATCTAGTTTTCATAGGAATGCCCATATTGTTTTCCAAAAGGGTGGTATAATAAAAAAAATTTTAATTGTATTTTTTCTGGGGCCAGAGAGAAGACTCAGCAGATAGTCATATGATTTGCAGGTTGTAAACTGGGAATTCCCCAAACACAGCAGAGATCAACCTCCAAGCACAGACTTATGTGGTCCCTGATCATTGCTGACCTACCCCAAAAAATGAAAACAAATGACAAAATAAGATGTTTACTAGGGAAAATATTCATTGTGTATTTTTAGCTGTTGATATGTTGGTTATTCACTGGTTTAAAACTCTAGAAAATCATGATTAGATTCACACCTTTTAATCTTACCTCCTAACTTCCTTCTTTCTCTCAGGCATTCATACATTTTCCCCAGAGTCTAGAATAGTTTTCTATTGATTGATTGTGTCCTCCTAAGAATAAAACTACCTGGTAATTTTCTTTCACTCCAAGGAAAAATACTGAGTAAGAAAAAAAGTAAGCAATAGGTAGTTTTGTCCTCAGGCACTTTCTATTATACACCTCCAATAGTAGACACTGGATTGGGTTGTAGTGATGTGTGAATAGGAAGGTTGATGAGAGTAAATATAGCTTAGAGGCTTATTTGAAAATGGTGGGTAGAATTGGATGAGACATTTCACGGAGAGAATGGAATACAGCCATCCCTAGTGATTCTCAAACACGGGGCAGGCTGTTCCATGCAAAGGCCTGAGGGTGCTGTGCTGCTCGAACCCTCCAGTTCCAGGAAGCTCCTATGCCAGTCAGAAATGCTCAGGGACCTCAGGACCAGCAATGCTTGGGGGAGGCATGTGCTTCCAGGGATCTAATTATAATCTGGAACATATAATGCATGCTCCCATTACTATATAACGTTTATTGTTATGTATGTTTATTTTATGAAATATTTATTAGAATTTTTGTTTTTATGTGAGTATTTTTGTTTTCACTTAGGAAAGGCAGAAACTACCCAATGTGTGTTCAGGAAAATGCTGGGCCACTTCCACGATATTCTGCTAACCAGGGCTGCAGTTCAGAGGAAGGGTCCAAAATGAGGTGCTCCTTGATTTCTGTCACGCCGGGATGATGGGTCCAGTCTGGCACTGCTTGAGGAACTCCAGGGCTAACCTGGCAATTTTCAGAAAGTACATGGAGCAAATTCGGGGTGGGAGGGCAAGAAAATTTGTTTGCATGTAGAAATCACACACTCTCTTCCTACATAGCTGGTTCTCAGAAACCCCTGAGAGAAGAGCTGGGAATATCCCGTCACAACACTGGGTATAGTCTAAAAATCAAATAACCCCCAAATTCCAAGCTCACATTTTAAGGAATGGAAAGAATCTCATTTCAGCACAATCATATGACCTGCCAATCTTTTAAACTATGTCCCAGGCTCCTATACCTTGTTGTGGTTTAATCACTATCTTTGGAATGTATACATTCATTGTTTGTAAAATTGAAATGGATATATAAAATTATAAAAGTTTTCATAAGCAACATCCATACATTTACATAGACAATGTAACTAATTCGCTGAGATGGTTCTCACTAAAATAGAAAAACCCAACCTTAACATTTATAGTGAGGAAATCATTATACTAATCGCTTACAAAAATTTTCTAATATAAAATGATGCCACAAAATATTTTGTTCAACAGATTCCATCTAGTTTTGCAGTCAACCACAGCAAGAAATCAAGGACTATGGATAATTTCACCATGAGTGGGTTTCTTCTCATGGGTTTATCTGCCAAACCTGAGCAAGAAATCTTTTATGCTTCACTCTTCTTAGTCTTATACTTGTTGGCTTTAATTGGAAACTTCCTCATCATCACCACAACTTCCATGGATGACAGTCTCAGCTCCCCCATGTACTTTTTCCTGAAGCATCTCTCCTTTTTGGATCTCTGCTATATTTCTGTGACTGTACCAAGATTCATTTACAACTCTTTCAAGCATAGTGGAAATATTTCCCTCTGGGAATGCATAGTGCAGTGCTTTGCTTTTATTACCAGTGGTTCTGCTGAAGTGCCCCTGCTCACAGTGATGTCCTATGACCGCTATGTGGCCATCTGCCTTCCACTGCGCTATGAAGTCATCATGAATGTCAGAACCTGTGTCCATGGAGTCATTGGTGTCTGGATGAGTGCAGTCATTGCTGGAGTCATGCATACAGCAGCTACTTTCTCCATCCGCTTCTGTGGCCCCCACATCATTCACCAGTTCTTCTGCAATATTCCCCAGATCCTGAAACTCTCCTGCTCTAGTGAGTTCATGAGTGAGATATATGTCAGTCTCATTACAAGTTTGCTGACATTTGTTTGTTTCATATTTATTGGATTCTCCTATGTGCACATATTTTCTTCTGTGCTGAGGATGCCATCTGCTGAGGGGAGAGCCAAGGCCTTTTCCACTTGCCTTCCCCACCTTGCTGTTGTCATATTATTTCTTTCTACAGCTGCCTTTGAGTATTTCAAGCCTCATTCTGAATCTCCAACTGCTTTGGACAAGTTCCTTACTATTATGTATACAGTGGTTCCTCCAACATTCAATCCCGTGATCTATAGCCTGAGAAACAAAGCCATAAAGTTAGCTCTAAGGAAGGTTTTTCAAAGAAAAAAAAGAAACACTTCCTTGTATTTGTTCAATATTGAGAGACAAGTTCAAACTATAGTTGCTAATATTTATATGGTTGATTAGTAAATTAAATTTTTCCCTGTGTTTTGCATCACACCTTGTAGTTCTGAGGGTTTATACTTGGCTCTAGACTCAGGGCTCACTCCTGGTGAGCTGAGGGAACCACATCTGTTTCTGGGATTCAACGCATAATCAGCAGTATGCCAGGCTAACCAGTGTGCAGGGCAAGCTGCTACATTATCACTTTACCCCGTAGATAAAAATTTATTTTAGGTTATTGCTATTTCAATGAAACTCTTTTTGTGTGTGTTCTTGGAAAACTAAAATAATCATATTTTGGACTACAGAAAAATAACTTGTGAATGTTTTAAGTATTACCCTATAAAATCAGATGTGTAAATAATGCCAATTTCACAGTGTTGAAAACATCAATTTAATTTTATTACCCTAGTCATTTTTGTTGTGATAATAGAATATATTTCAATATAACAGTCATATTTCATTTCCTAATTACACTAGATTTACATTAAAATTTATTTTTTATTTACACTAAGAATTTGGACAATATATGATATCCAAAAGTTGATGAGATTGCTCTAATTCTAACATCACTAGTTATTCATAGCTCCATAATTTCTACCAATCCCTTTCAGATCCAAACTGATATGACAAAGATTCCCTGAAATTAAACCATACTCCTTTGCTTTGCCTCTTCTGATTAATGGATTACAATGCATTCATTCATAAGAAATAAATATGTAACATCATAATCTTGGCGAAACATAGAAATACAGGCTTTTATTTTATACATTTATTTTAGGCACCATCATTTGCAAAGTTATTGACAATATAGTCTCAGGCCTACAGTTTTCAGCTCCATTCCCACCACCTGTAAAAGCACAATACTGAAATATTTGTCATTTAAAATGGTGCATGTGGAGATATATTATGTAAAGTATAATTCGATGTTTGGATAATGCAATGTTGTATTTTAATGTTATTTTATTATTAAATGCCAATATTTTGTCTTCTGGAATACATTCTTAATGCTGCAAGATTAATATAGTCTTTTTTTTTTTTTTTTTTTTGCTTTTTGGGTCACAACCGGCAATGCTCAGGGATTACTCCTGGCTCTGCACTCAGGAATTACTCCCGGCAGTGTGCTGGGGACCATATGGGATGCCAGGGATCGAACCCAGGCCAGCATGGGCAGACCGGCGTGCAAGGCAAACGCCCTACCTGCTGGGCTATCGCTCCAGCCCATAATATAGTATTAATATTTATTCTGGCATATTCGTACAATGCTTGCTTGCGCTCCTGGAGGCTTTCCTGCCGGGCCCAGGAGGACTTGGCAAATGTTAGCTGGGGTGTCACAGGGCCAGAGCTGGGGAACTTGGAAGCAGAGGCAGTGGGAAGGGACTGGGTCCCCTCGGTGATGTCTTCAGGCACAAAAGCTACGGACCCCTCAAGCAGATTAGTGATGGTCAAATGTACACAGCCAGTCCTGGCCAGGTCTCTCTGGATTCAGCCTCCCAAGCCCACTGGGGGACTGAGATGATCACAGCCCTGAAGGGGTCCGGCAGCAGAGGGAGGTTGAAATGAAGAGGCCTCAGCAATCCAGAGGTCTCTGGATGACACCCAGTGGCACATGGGGTAAAACCTCCTTGACTCGATGAGCCAGAGTTGTCAGTTGCGCGTCAGGAGAAGGGCCGGGGAGGCAGGGAAAAGAAGATGGGGCTGTGTGGGGGAGCGACCTTGGGTGTCTCTGTCGCTTCATGTGCTCTGCTTTGTCTGGCGGGAGTGAGTCGCGGCCCCGTCTGGCCCAACTCCTTGGCCACCAGCTGTTGGACGCGGAGGGCAAACTCCTCATTCCCCTCCCCTCGCTGGCGATGAACAGGGCGCAGCCACCTTACTTGGATACACCGTGAAAGGGACGAAAAGTGACCACAGCAGTTCCGAGATCCAGGAGGCATCCGACACCGTCACTGAGACTAGGGGTCTCTGGACTCGCAGGGTAAGAGGCTGAACCACATCCTGAATAGAAAATGGCCAGGAACTGAAGTGCAGGGAGACCCTCCCGGCCATTGGTGGCCTCTTCCTCGGGGAACAGCAGCAGAGGGACGGGTGCGGAGCTCGTGGACGCACAGAATCTCTTGAGTGACTCCACCAACTCCCCCGCCCATCCATCTCCATGAAGCCCCCGAGACCAGCACACAAAGCTGGGCGGGCTATTGAGTAGAGGCGTGGTACAGCTGGTGAGCAGGTTGACCATGTTGTGGTCGAAAGGGGTCACATGGTTGGAAATGAGGATCCGGACACGACGATCGCGGAGCGCCGAGTCCTCCTGCCCGGCCAGGAGCCCCAGCACCGCACACATGGTCCGCACCACGAACCTGCGCACGCAGTCTGGCAGCGTGCAGCTGACCAGGAAGACGTGGATCCCGAGAAAGAGCCGCAGCACCAGGAGGCAGAACCCGACGGGAGCATACAGGTGCAGCGCGAGGAGCAGGAAGCCGTCGCCCGGGAGCCGGTGCGAGTCAAAGAGCCGCTCCGGCCCCGGCGCCGGGGAGGTTCCATTGCTGCTGCTTCATGGGCATCCGGCCGCCGCCGTCGCCATCTTCGCGCCCCGCCGCAGGGGCTCCTGGGAAGGCGGAGTCTGTGGGCAGCAGCCCAGGGCGCCGGGGCCCGAAAATATTTATTCTACATATTTAAATTTGAAAGGTCCCCCTTGTATGTTTTAGTTTATTTTTATGTATATTATCATATAAAATGTAAATGTGATATTTAACTGTCTTTTTCCAACTTTGTAATCCCAATGATTTATTTTTCTTGCCTATATTTCATTGCAAAGATTTCTAGAGCTACACTGATTGCAGATGGATAAAGGAAAGAGGTTTTTTTTTGTTCCTGATCTTACAAATCTTCAATCTTTTGCCATTAACAAAAGAACATGATACTATACCAAAATTTATGAAATATATATCAAGCAAATATAGGCAGAGATCTCCATCATTAGGACATCAAAATAATGAATTATTTAATAATGGGTTTCAAAGTAAGTGAAACAAAGGTAAAGAAATGAACTACAGCAAATTAAAAATGAGTTGTTTTATAGCTGAAACTCTCCAAGGTTAAAATTAAGACACCATATTCAATTTGAGAAAATATTGGCACAATAATTTAGGTAATAGCTAGTATCTATTATGTATAAGGCTATAAAAAGGTTTACTGGTAAAGGTACCAGAAATTCCATCCAAAATAGGGGAAATAATAGATAATTCTTGAAGATGCCATAGAGAATTGCAGATGACCCACTGTCATGAAAATTGTTTATTATCTTCTCATATCAGGGAACTGCAAAACTAAATAAATGAATAAATATGACAGTAAGAAAGCCATTTTCATGCAAGTGAACATGGCATAGATAGATAAAATAAAAATAATAAACGAACCAGTGCTATGAAAAGACCTTATTCACTGTTGGTTGGAATGTTGTCTATTCAGTCTCTATGGAAACCATTATGAATGTTTCTGTAAAAGAATAAATGGACCTCTGGTATGATCCAGCATTTTGCTTCTGGGCTTCTATTCCCTTCAAAAAATAATAAAAGTAATAATAATAATTTAATGATAATAAAACATTGATGTAAAGACTAAGTGCAACTATGTTTATTTCAATGCTTACTACAATAGCCAGATTTGAAAACTTCCCAAATGTCCAATGATAGATGTAGGGACACAGAGGTTATTCTATAGATATTCTATGGTTTGCACCTATAATAAAAGATGAAATCTGCAATGTAGATGGAACTAGAAACTATATGAAGTAAAGTAAGTCACATAAATAGCAAATTATCTCACTTATCTGTAGTATGCAGAAGGCTAGCACAGACTATCAGTTACTATTGGATGGTACTGAACAACAACAAACCCTTGACTTGCATTACAAAAAATCAGATTACCAAAGTGAAGGAGAAAGATGGAGAAGGAAGAGGAAGACTACAGGATAGCAGGCAGCACAGTCAATCTTGTATACTTTACTTGGATACATAGGTTGGGTCTCTTAACTGTGTGTATCACTCTAAACTTTAATACAACTATAACTATGTTACATAAATTATATTCTACAATATTAAACTAAAATGACTAGAATATTTCTTTAATTGACATTAAACAATTCGTATTTACATCACTTGATACCCCGTTATTCATCAATGTGCTCGAGCGGGCGCCAGTAATGTTTCCATTTGACCCTATCACATGCCAGTGCAGCCCAATGGCATCTGTCTGTTTCAGGGATATTGAGAGCTTGGAATTGTTTGTTTAGGGTCCTGATAAGGAAGTCTGACCATCTTGCAGGTGGGCGGCCACGTGATCTTTTGGCGCCCCATGGGATCCAATCAGTAACGGCTCTAGTCCATCAGTCGTCTCCAGATCGCATTATATGACCAGCCCATCCGATTTTCTATGTTCTGGCAGATGAGACAGCGTCCTTGGTTTTAGAATAGCGACGGAGGACGGAACTCCAGATTCCCTCTCTCACTTGAGTGAGGCATGATATTCCAAGCATGGCTCTTTCGATTCCTCTTTGGGAGACCCTAATGGTATTCTCATCCTGCTTTCGTAAGGCCCAGGTCTCTGAGGCATATGTCAATGCAGGGAGAATGGTGGAGTCAAAGTATTTACATATTTTTAAAAATAATGGCAATTATAAGCTGGGACTTGTCACTTGTCTTCCTGTTCATCGACTTGCTCGAGCAGGCGCCATTAATGTCCCCATTTGTTGGGAATGAGGTCCATTATTGTTACAGTTTTTGGCAAGTCAAATACACCATGGGTAGCTTGCCAGGTTCTGCTGTGGCTCTGGGTTCTTCCCAGTCTTTTTCTGTGTTAGACCATCAACCATCCAGGGCCCACAGGGCAGAGCCCTGGGGGGTGTAGACAAGCCTATCTCCTGTCTGCCACCTGCCAAGGCAGCCCAGCACCACAGCCACACCTGCAACACCTCAAAGGACATAAACAAGCTGGAACATTATCCTAAAATCAAATGATAAACTAAATTATAATGCAGTCAATAAAACTAAATAAATTAATTTGTCTTGTGGCATATTCTGTAATCAAAACAAACTTATAATGTATATATTATTTGATTTAATGAATACAAATAAAGCTATATTTCCAGTAACAATGTACTGTCATTAAAGCATTTCGACAGAAAAATGTGTTGCAAGAAATCCCAATTCAATTACAACTTTGGACTCTGACGAGTTACACAGAATTGCTAATTCCCAGAGCACCCATGAACTATGTTGCTACCAATGGGTCTTCAACGGGCCCCAAATGGCCAAAGAACTGAAAAGGATTTTTGTCTTATTCTCCACATACTATATTTGAGTAACGATACTAAGTTGCAGAGTTATATATGACCTTCATACAAGTATCAGCTTCAGAGACTTACAGAGGGTCTTATAAGGTAAGACATTTCTGTATGTTGCCTGGTGAGTTTTCTTAGCATCTAAAAAAGAATGTTATTGTAAAATATTGTAAAATGGAATGCAAATAAATAACAGATTTCAAAGCATTAAATCATATCTTTACTTGAAAATTATAAACTAAAATACATAAATTCCCATTATTTTCATTAAAAATATTAAAAGAATCTCCTTCTATTCCAGAAACATTTTGTGGAATAACATGATCTCTTCCATACCAATATCTTTCTGTTTAGCATCTTTTTACTCAATGTACACACAGATGCACAACCACACACGTGCTCAAGCACCATCACCCCAAAATGAAGAAATGTGCCATGAGGTTATCTTTGGTGTGCTGGAGCCCTCCCTTTTTTGGGGATAATACCTCTCCATGAATCTCACTTAAGCAGCCTTCCAATTCATCAATAAACATAATCATACAATCAAGTGATAGAAAAGAACTTATTATATGTAATGCATTCCTATTCTCTTTACTTAATACTAATTGCATTCCTATCTAGTAACAAATTTTTAGATCCTAAAGTATGTATAATATATCTGGGCTCTAAGAATGATCACAATTACATTTTTAAATGATTCATAAAGTTCTGTTTTAGGAATCTTCTGGTATCTTTTCATAAAAATAACTGTTCATCAATTTTTATATTTCTCAGTGTTTATTCTAGTGACTAGCGCGACCGCACGATTTACCTTCAAATTGCTGTGAATATTCTACCCACCCCTCTGAGAGAGCCCCACAAAGTAATGAGAGTATAGTGCCCACGCGGCAGAGCCTGGCAAGCTGTCCGATGCATGTTTGATATGCCAAAACCAGTAACAAAAATGTTTATTTTCCTGACCCCGAAAGAGCCCTTAATACAGCAGCAGTAAGAAAGGCGAACAAGCAGTGCCTGATAAAATTTCACGGCCATCCTAGGCTGCCAAAACGAATAAGGACTAAAATGACTGTCTGTACTTTCAATGCACGTATACTGGCATCAGAAGCATATATTGAGGATCTGATGGTGCAAGCGCAAAGAACAAGTATGACATCATTGGTCTGACTGAGACGAGGAGGCATCAGTCGCATCATGCTGTAATTGACACCGGAGAAGAATTGTTCCTTGGAACATGTGACAAAAGATGCTTCGGTGGTGTTGGTGTCCTTGTCAACACGAACATGGCCATCAACATTGATTCATTTGAATGCCTAAAAACCAGATAGGACGATTACACTTGAAGAGATGTGGCCCACTGCCAGCAATTTCTATCTTCATTGTCTATGCACCAACATTGACATACAAAGAAGATGAAATTGAGAAATTCAACATGGAGTTGGAGGAGTTCTATAAAAAAGATCACACCTTCTACAAGATCATAGTTGGTGATTTTAATGCCAAGATAGGACCAAGAAGATCGGCTGAAGAACTCCACATTGGGACCCATGGCCTAGAATGGAACAAACAGGGTGAGAGACTATCTGGGTTCATCATGTCCACCAAGACCATTCATGGGAACTCACAGTTCCAGAAGGCTGAAGCGAAACGTTGGACATGGGAATCTCCTGGTGGACAGTTCCACAATGAAATTGACCACATCATCTTCAATCGACGGTTTTGTCTGACCAATGTTGCTGTGGTCCACAAATTCCAAACAAGATCGGACCACCGTCTCCTTCGTGCAAAATTCTACTTCCCACAATGGGGAGAAAAGGCTGCAAAGTTTAAGAAGAGAACTCCCAGAATGACCACCAACTGGGAACTCTTTGGAACCATTGCAGCAACACGGGAAGATACAACCATTGGCGACATCGATGAAGAATACAACCAACTGGTTCAGCACCTCCATGATTGTGTGAAGAATGCCGAGAGAGAAAGACAGTTTCTGTCTTCAGAAACTCTCGAGCTCATTTGCCAATGTGGCAAGGCGCGAGCCTCAGGAGACCAAATGCTAATGTCCAAGCTTGCTAAACAGTGCAGAGAAGCAATAAAAGAAGACCTAAAAGAGAGAATAGCAGAAATGCTGGAAGATGCAGCAGAAGTAGGGAAAAGCATTCTCAACGCCTGCCTGTCCTTCGCCAACTATAAGACCAAGATGACTGCCCTCCGACACCCTGACAGATCTATCACATCTTCCAGAAAGGCAATGTAGAATATTATCCAGGACTTCTACTCAAATCTCTTTGATAGCCACATCCACCTGCCCACATACCAAATTCCACAGGATAGATATGTCATTCCCAACGTTCTCCCTTCTGAAATCCGACATGCTATCTCGTCGGTAAAGAAGGGAACAGCACTCAGGCCCAGACAAAGTCAGACCTGAACACCTGAAGAATCTGTCATCAGTACTCATCAATACACTAGCTCGGCTCTTCACACTCTACCTGTCCGAATGCAAGGTACCCTCCCAATGGAAAACCAGCAGGACAGTTCTACTTTTCAAGAAGGGAGGCATTCACAACATCGGCAACTATCGCCCTATCTGCCTGTTGTCCGTCATCTACAAGCTGTTTACTCTGCCAGTCCCTGAACAGGATTGGCAGAACATTAGATGAAGGACAACCATGCAAGCAAGCAGGCTTTCGGAAAGGATCACAATAGACCATATCCACACAGTAACCAAGCTCATTGAGGTTTGTAGGGAATACAAGATGCCACTCTGTCTCACATTCATTGATTTACAGAAAGCCTTTGATTCTGTGGAGACTGAAGAGATCATCAAAGCCCCTAGACAAACAGGGTGTTCAAACCCAATAATCAAGATCCTTCGTGAGCTGTATTACGGATTCACCACCAGGATCTCACCATTCTACAAAGAAGTGATCATTGATGTCAAAAGAGGGGTTCGACAGGGTGATACCATCCCACCAAAACTCTTCAGCGCCACCCTTGAGAACATCATGTGACAATTAGAATGGGAAGGAATGGGAGTTAAGATAGATGGTCGGCAACTACGCCACCTCCGCTTCGCTGATGACATCGTTCTAATAACACCAAACATTAGCCAAGCTGCACAAATGCTGGCTGACTTTGACCAAGAACGTGGAAAGATATGTCTACAGCTGAATCTGAAGAAAACTATGTTCATGAAAAATGAACTAGTTCCTGAGGCCCCATTCACTCTCAATGGAACAAACATCTCTGAATGCAGCAGTTATGTGTACATAGGTCGAGAAATCAACATGATGAACCAGCTAAAATTGAGCTGTGCAGGAGGAAGAGAGCGGCATGGAATGCCTTCAGAGGCATCGAAGAAATAGCTAAAAAGGACAAAGAACCTCCGGCTCCGGGCACATCTCTTCGACTCCACAGTTCTCCCTGCATTAACATATGCCTCAGAGATGTGGGCCCTACGAAAGCAGGATGAGAATGCTATTTGGGTCTCCCAGAGAGGAATCGAAAGAGCTATGCTTGGAATATCACGCCTCACTCAAGTGAGAGAAGCAATCCGGAGTTCTGACCTCCCTCGCTATTCCAGAATCAGGGACGCTGTCTCGTTTGCCAAGGCATCGAAAATCAGATGGGCTGGACATGTAATGCGATTTGGAGACAACCGCTGGACTAGAGCCGTTACCGACTGGATTCCACGGGATGTCAAAAGATCACGTGGCCGCCCACCTACAAGATGGTCAGACTTCCTTGTCAAGACCCTGAAGGAAAGGTTTGAGGCTCTTCATATTCCTGAATCAACCAAATGCCATTGGGCTACATTGGCACGTGATAGGGTCCAATGGAAATGTTACTGGCAGCCGCTCGAGCAAATCGATGAATAACGGGATTCAAGTGATCAAGTGATTGTAGTGACTAATTTTAAATAGACATAATATTCTTGAGTATTCTGTTATTATTAAGATTATTCTGTGCCTTAATTTAAGTGTTACTTAGATACAAAATAGATTGAACTACACACTGTTCTCTAGATAGCTCACACAGATTTTACTGTACTATATTGTACACTTAGGTGACTTTCTAGCATTAACTAATGTCATTTGTAATATAAATTGGAATTAAATTATTTTAAACTACTCATAATTTGTTGGATGAAAATGATATAACTCATTTATTACTCAACTGAAAGACCAAGTAAACTATTTTAAGTTTATTTCCACAATATTCTTATGTTTTTGCAATATTCTTTGGACAGGATGTTCTTTCAAGCTTTAGATTGGGAATTAGGTTTCCGTGACAATTGATATGATGCTTTATCTTAAGTATCATGGCTGTGAGCATATCATGGTTTAGGTACTCTCAATATAGGTACTTTCATATAGGTACTGTCAATATACTGCTTTGAAATTGTGTTTTTCTGGAACCAGAGAGACAACTTAGCAAGTGGAGCACATGTTGAGCAGGCAGGAAACTGGGAATCATGCAGGTGCTGTGTAGATCAAGATCCAAAGACAGAGATATGAGTAGTCCCTGGGCACTGATGGTCTGTCACAGAAATGAAAAGAAAATACAAAGTAAGACTTTTTCTGGAGGAAAACATTCATTGTTTATTTTTATCTGCTGACATTTTGGTTATTCACTGATTTATATGCTCTAGAAATTTGGGGTTAGAGCTTTAGGACTTTTTAGTTTTGCCTCCTACCTTCCTTACGTTTCTTTCAGGCAATCACAAAGTTTTCCCAGTCTAATGTTAGTGTTGCCATTTGTTTGATTCTCCTTAAGAGTAAACAAGCTCCTAAATGTTTTTTACTCCAAGGAAAAATATTAAGTAAGAAGAAAAGGCAATTGACACTTTTTTTCCTCATGTATGACAAAATCTTAAATCTCTAATGGTGTTTTGGGTTATGGATTGGGTTATGGCGATGTGTGAATAAGAAAGTGGATTACATGATAGTGCCTAGAAACTTATTTGTGAGTGGTGTATTGAAGCATATAAGACTTGTGATGTAGATGGTGGTACCCAGCAATTCACAAGGAGCCTGCAGTCATTTGCAGTGATTTGGCTACTACACTCTAGAGTTTGAGGATACCTTGCTACTCCAGTTCTCCAGTGCCAGGGAAGCAACTATGCCAACCGAGAGAGTTCAGGACCCTCAGAAACAGCAATGCTAGAGGGGCGGCATCTAGTTTCCAGGAACTTAATAAGGATCTGGAACATGCAAGGCAAGCTCCAAGAACTAAACACCTGTAACTTAATTTTTATTTGAATATTTTTGTTTTCGATTATGCAGAACACAAACTACTCAATGTGCGCTCAGGGGACCCATGGACCATTTATTTGATATTCTGTTAACCAGGGTTGCTGTTCAGAGCTAGTGTCAATGAATGGCTGCAACTAGGATCCTGTCTTGCTGTGGATACTGGATACAGTCTGGCACTGCTGGAGGGCCTACAGGGCTCGCTTGGCAATGCTCACAGACTGCATGTTGCAAGGGGAAACTAATCCAGTAGGAAGCTAAATATGTATGTTGCATGAGGGAATTCCTTGCTGTGTTCCTGCACAGCTGGTTCTTAGCACCCCTGAGAACAGGGCTGGGAAGGTACCCTAAACATCACTGGTAGTGACCTGAAAAGCAAAAAAAAAAAAAAAAAAAAAAATTCTAGAAACCACAAGTGAACAATAAAACAAATTCAGATTCATCCAAACAAATAACCAAACAACCCTTTATATTATGTTCCATGATCCTGTACTTTGATTCTTTTTATGCTATGTCTGAGAATCCTATGCTGAAATAGCAATATTGAAGTGCATTATAATCCACAGCAGTATTAATTCATTTCAAATAGACAAAGTAACTAAATTACTTGAGATGTTTATTAATATACAAATCTCTTTGTATTCATAACATGGAAGTGTTCATTCTGACTTTTTAACCAAATTCACAGTTCACACTGATGTTAACAAAAAAAATTCTATTCAACAGATTCTATCTCATCTTGCAGTTAAGCAAAGCAAGGAATCAAGGTTTATGGCCAATTTCACCAAGAGTGGGTTTCTTCTCATGGGTTTTTCTGCCAAACCTGAGCAAAGAAATCTTTTATGCTTCTCTGTTCTTAGTCTTGTACTTGTTGGCTTTAACTGGCAACATCCTCATCATCACCGTAACTTGCATGGATGACAGTCTCAACACACCCATGTATTTTTTCCTGAAACAGCTCTCCTTTTTGGATCTCTGCTATATTTCTGTGACAGTGTCAAAATTCATTTACAACTCTTTCAAGCATAGTGGGAATATTTCCCTCTGGGAATGCATAGTGCAGTGCTTTGGTTTGGTTACTGGTGCTTCTGCTGAGATGTCCATGCTCACAGTGATGTCCTATGACCACTATGTGGCAATCTGCCTTCCACTGCTCTATGAAATCATCATGAATGTCAAAACCTGTGTCCATGGAGTCATCAGCGTCTGGATTAGTGCAGTTATTGCTGCAGTTATGCATACAGCAGCTACTTTCTCCATCTGTGTCTGTGGCCCCCACATCATTCACCAGTTCTTCTGTGATATTCCCCATATCCTGAAACTCTCATGCTCTAGTGTATTTATTAGTGAGATATATATTAGTTTCTTAATGGGTTTGCTGTCATTCGTTTGTTTCTTATTTATTGGATTCTCCTATGTGCGCATATTTTCTTCTGTGCTGAGGATGCCATCTGCTGAGGGAAGAGCCAAGGCCTTTTCCACTTGCCTTCCCCCACCTTGTTGTTGTCATATTATTTCTTTCTACAGGTGCCTTTGAGTATTTCAAATCTCATTCTGAATCTTCCACTGCTTTGGACAAGTTCCTTACTATTATGTATACAGTGGTTCCCCCAACATGCAATCCAATGATCTACAGACTGAGAAACAAACCCATAAATTTAGTTCTAAGAAAGGTGTTTCAAAGATGAAAAGAAGCCTTCCTTGTATTTATTCACTATTGAAAAACAAGTTCAATGTGTAATTACTAATATTTATATTATTGATCCACAAATTAAAATGTTTTTGTATGCTTTGGATCACACCTGGTGGTACTCAAGTTTTAGTACTTTGCATTCAGGGTTCACTCCAAGTGAGCTAGGAAAAGGTGCGATAATGGTTTCTAGGATTTGAAGCATAATCAGCAGAATGCAAGACCAAGGAGTAAACTGGCCTACCCCACTATCACTCTTTCCGAAAGATCAAAATTTATTCTAAGTGGTCTTTTATGTTTGATGAAACACTTGAATGTTTGCACTACTCAAAAATAAAATAATCATCTTGGGCTACATAAAAACAATTTGTGAATATTTTAATTAATACCCTACAAAATGAGAATAATGCCAATTTCCCAGTGTTGAAGATTGTTGGCTGAAGATCTAAGCATTTCAGGTTCAACATTGAATTGTCCTTTTTCTTCCTGCAGGAAATTTCGGTTAATGGAATTATAGCCATCCGTGCTAAAAGTGGCACCTACCAGCTCACCAGCGCACACACTCCTGTGTTTAACTTTGACCTCTCCTTCATGTTCTTTCTTACCTGTTAATCACAATTGTCTCTTATTCAGACACAGTAATTTACAAAGTTAAGTCTTCTGATGACTTTGGAATTTGAATTTGTAAGTGAAATGCTGCGTTTCTCTTTCCTTTTTGTCCTTTGCATATTTTGTTAGGCAGTGTGCTTTTAGTATAGACACAGGAAGACAGTTGAAATATTTACTGCTGAGCATCCTTCATGTTTCTTGATCACTTGACATCCCGCTATTCGTCAATTTGCTCGAGAGGGCACCAGTAACATTTCCATTTGACCCTATCACGTGCCAGTGTATCCCAATGGCATCTGGTTGCTTCAGGAATACAAAGAGCCTTAAACCGTTCATTCAGGGTCTTGGCGAAGAAGTCTGACCATTTCGTAGGTGGGTGGCCACGGGATCCTTTGACATCCTGTGGGATCCAATTGATCACGGCTCTAGTCCAGCGGTCATCTCCAAATTGCATTACATTTCCAGCCCATCTGATTTTCGATGCCTTGGCAAATGAGACAGCATCCCTGACTCTGGAACAGTGATGGAGGTCAGAGCTCCGGATTCCTTCTTTCACTTGAGTGAGGCATGATATTCTAAGCATAGCTCTTTCGATTCCTCTCTGGGAGACCCAAATAGCATTCTCATCCTGCTTTTCGTAGGACCCAGGTGTCTGAGGCACATGTTAGTGCAGGGAAAATGGTGGTGTTGAAGAGACATGCCCGGAGCCAGAGGTTCTTTGTCTTTTTTAGCTATTTTTTTCGATGGTTTTTAAGGCATTCCATGCTGCTCTCTTCCTCCCTGCGCAGCTCAGGTTAAAGTCGTTCATCATGTTGACTTCTCGACCTAGGTACACATAACTGCTGCATTCAGAGATGTTTGTTCCAGTGAGAGTGAATGGGGCCTCTGGAACTAGTTCATTTTTCATGAACATAGTTTTGTTGAGATTCAGCTGTAGACCTATCTTTCCACATTCTCGGTCAAAGTCAGCCAGCATTTGTGCCGCTTGGCTAATGTTTGGTGTTATTAGAACGATGTCATCAGCGAAGCGGAGGTGGTTTAGTTGCTGACCATCTATCTTCACTCCCATTCCTTCCCATTCTAATTGTCGAGCGATATTCTTGAGGGTGGCACTGAAGAGTTTTGGCAGGATGGTATCACCCCTGCCGAATCCCTCTTTTGACATCGATGATCACTTCTTTGTAGAATGGTAAGATCCTGGTGGTGAATTCGTAATACAGATCACGAAGGATCTTGTTGTATTGGGTTTGAACACCCTGTTTGGCTAGGGCTTTGATGACCACTTCAGCCTCCACAGAATCAAAGGCTTTCTTTATGAACATGAGTCAGAGTGGCAATTTGAACTCCTTACAAACTTCAGTGAGCTTGGTTAATTTGTGGATATGGTCGATTGTGCTGAATCATTTTCAGAAGCCAGCTTGCTCGCATGGTTGTCCTTCATCTAATGTTCTGCCAATCCTGTTCAGGATGACTCAAGAGAACAGCTTGTAGATCACAGACAACAGGCAGATGGGGTAATAGTTGCCAATGTCGTGGATGTTTCCCTTCTTGAACAGTAGAACTGTCCTGCTGGTTTTCCATTGGGAAGGCACCTTGCATTCAAACAGATAGTGTGTGAGGAGCCGAGCCAGTGTATAGATGAGTACTGAAGGCAGATTCTTCAGGTGTTCGGGTCTCACTTTGTCTGGGCCTGGTGCTGTTCCCTTCCTTACTGATAAAATGGCATGTCAGATTTCAGAAGGGAGAACATTGGGAAGGACATATCCATCCTGAGGAATTTGTATGTGGGCAGGTGGATGTGGCTATCAAAGAGATCTGAGTAGAAGTCATGGATAATCTTCTCCATTGCCTTTCTGGAAGATGTGATAAATCCATCAGGACATTGAAGGGCAGTCATCTTGGTCTTATAGTTGGCGAAGGACAGGTGGGCATTGCGAATGCTTTTCCCGGCTTCTGCTGCATCTTCCAGTATTTCTGCTCTTCTCTCTTTTAGGTCTTCTTTTATCGCTTCTCTGCACTGCTTTGCAAGTTTGGATGTTAGCAATTGGTCACCTGAGGCTCACGCCTTGCCATGTTGGTGAATGAGCTCGAGAGTTTTTGAAGACAGGCGTCTTTTTGTGGCTTTTCTCTCTTGGCATTCTTTGCACAATCATGAAGGAAACATCCTTCATGTTTACCTGACTTAAACCTTAGTTGCCCTTATCTTGACCTTATTACTTACACCACAAAATGAAGGGCCCATCATGGGACTTGGATGAACCCAAGGAAAGCTATGAGCAAGCTACCCTGTCCTTGATAGGGAACATATCAAGATGTCATATGACAACTTAAGCCATTAGAAGCAGAAGTTATGACGTTGGTTATAGAACAAACTGTCTTGAACCCAAAATAAACAACTGCTTTAGTACCCTGTTGGGGTTAGGAAAAACAAAACTGACCTGAGGAATGTAGTCTGGAATATATAATGAGATGTTCCCAGGATATGTCATCCCTTATCATGAGTCCAGAGATACAGTTTTAAGATTAATCCAGGTGTTGATAAAAGTCTCTATATCTACTGTGTTTATGCAAAATGACTATAAATATCATTAAAATGTAAATTTAATATGATTGTTTAAATGGATTACAAGTAAAAAGAAAAAAGGAAACAAGTCCCTAGATGGAATTCCTCTTTGGGGTGAATCCCTAGGCGATTGTCCCCTGAAGGGAAGAGGCTTTATATCTGTTCATTTGATCAAAGTTGAATCTTCTATCTGTACCCCCTAGCACCCTACCTTTATTGATGTCTCTATAACTAGCCAATTTGACTTGACTTAAATGGACACTTATTAAGAATCTATCTATGAACCTGTTTCTTCATCATTTGGTGGGAGGCGGGGGATGGTTGTGGGCTCCTGATGCACCAGTGAGCCCTGCCAAGCCACAACAGAAGACTTCAACTTAAATTTGTTTCTGTAATAATTTACATGGTGATGATGGAAAAGAGTTAGATATATAACATTCATTGTTTATTTTCTAGTTACATTGGAGTTTGGACAATATGTGATATCCATGAGATTACTCTGATTCTAACATCACAAGCCATTCAGAACTCCATAACTGATTGATATAAAATCCTCAGCTCCAAACAGACATGATAAAGTTTTCCTGAAAATGTCTCACACTCCATTTTCTTTGCCTCTTCTAATTACTGTATTAATATGCAGTTATTTATAAGGAATAAATATATAAAAAATAGTCTGGGTGAAATAAAGGTTTTTATTTTATATATTTATTTTTTAGGCACCATCATTTATAAAGTTGTTGAAAATATAGTCTCAGGCCTACAATTTTCCTTTTTTAACTCCATAAATGTCAATACTGAAATATTTTGTCATTTAGAAAATGGTATATGTGGACTTATTTTATGTAAGGTATAATTTGTTGCTTGATAATGTGATATTAAACTTTAATTTTATTATACTATTAAAAGTAAATAATTTGTATTGTGGAATATATTATCCATGTTGTTAGCTTAATAAAATCACTATCACTATCTTCCTGTTAATCATCTATTTGCTAGAGCGGGAACCAGTAATATCTCCATATGTCCTGTCTCATGCTAGTAGAACCCAAAGGCATCCGCTTGCTCCAGGAACATAAAGAGCCTCAAACCATTATATTAGGTCAAGGGGAATGACCTAATATAAATGTTACTATTATTTGGCATATCAAATACTACACGAGCAGCTAGCCAGGCTTGCCATGCAGGTGGCATACTGTTGTAGTCACCTCTAAGTAAAGCATTTATTGATGAACCACCCAGCCACTAGCAGCCGCACTAGCCGGGCTGTGATAGTCTGGTCTGCTGGGTGGAGTTGTGACGAAGGAAGTCC
Organism: Cryptotis parvus; assembly: GCA_021461705.1. Classification (NCBI taxonomy): domain Eukaryota; kingdom Metazoa; phylum Chordata; class Mammalia; order Eulipotyphla; family Soricidae; genus Cryptotis; species Cryptotis parvus. The sequence goes on along the minus strand of JAJIBD010022365.1, from coordinate 548,639 downwards.
GGATGTGGAAAATGGCGGGCCCCATGGAGTAGGGGAGGGTGGTCTGGCTTGTTGTGAGGCTCTCTAGCTTAATAAAATATAAGACATATATTCCACATATTCAAATTTTAAAGATATGTAACTTTGTCTTTTTCCAATTGCAATCAATGATTTATTTTTCTTCCCTATATTTTGTGGCAAGGATTTCTAGAACTACACTGATTACAGGTGGATAAAGGAAACATTTTTTGCTTTGTGCCTGATCTAGGAAAGAAATATTTCAATCTTTTGCATTTAACTATGAGCATGGTATTAGACAAAAATTCATGAAATATAAGTCAAGTAAATATAGCCAGAGCTTTCCATCATATGGACCTCAAATGATTCTTCATTTATTTGATAAAGGTGGCAAAACAGGTAAAATAGAAGTAGCAAAATTGAGCTACATCAATCTAAATGTGATTTTATGTCCAAACAACACCAAGGTGAAAAATAAGAGACACAATACTGATTGTGAGAAAATATTTTATTAATTCAGATAAAGACTAATATTCATTATATCACTTCACTTGTATTACTTGTCATCCTGTTGTTCATCAATTTGCTAGAGTGGGCACCAGTAACATCTCCATACTTCCTGCCACATGCTAGTGTTGCCCAAGGGCAACTGCTTGCTCCAGAAACATGAAGAGCCTTAAACCATTCCTTCAGGTCATGATAATGAAGTCTATAATTGTTACTGGTTTTTGGCATATCAAATATGACATGGGTAGTTTGCCAAGCTCTGCTGTGTGGGTGGGATACTCTTGTAGTAGCCTCTCATCACATGCATGTATTTGTGATACTGCTTTAGGACCTCACAAGGAGGGAAAGATCAGCTCTTCTGCTGGGTGGAGCTCTGATGAGCTGTGGAGTCCAGATGATGAAAATGGCAGCCATCCATAAGGCTATAAAAATGCTCCACAGTAAAAGTACCAACAATTTCAGGTGTTGCAGGACTCCTCTGAGAGCCTCTGCATCTGCACTGGATTGCCTCTTGCAGGTCACTTCGTAGATAGGAGGGTAGTTTAAATGTGGCAGTTTATCTGACCATGTATTCTGTACTGGCTGGTATAAGTATTCTCTCATGCTACCACAATCATCGTGGGACTGGCTAGATCTTACCAGCATATTTGCCTGCCCACGTTGGATCTCTAAGTAATTAGCCCAGAGAGAAATGCTGTTTGCTTCCAAGCAAGCAAGCATGGCTCCCTGATAACTCAAAGGCAACTAAAATACAAAACTACCGTGAAGTAGATGAGACTCTTGTGAAGGCTGGGAGAAATATTTAACTGGCATTAGTATAGTCTTTGGTACAGAGGCTTGCAATCTCAAAAAACCCCCTTCTCTACCCTATAAAGGCATTTCCAGGCAGATCTTGGCTCAAAACATTAGCATATAAAAGGGTTGAGGTGCTGGGAGAAATTACCAGAGGGCATTTGACCCTCCCTGCTTCCCATAATAGTGGGAGGTCTGAGTTGCAGGGGTATAAAATTAGGCTGCTTCCTCTCTGGCTCTCTCTCTCTTTTTTTGGCTCTCTCTTTGTGGGCTCACACTCTTCTTGGGAGTCTTGTCTTTGTCTCCTCTTAACAGGGCCTTAACATCTGGTGGCCGCCATCTTGGCCTACACGTGGCTGGGGTTCTAGCCGGGAATCCTAAGCACTGGGTTTTTCCTATTGTTGATTTGTATACCTGAACCTGTGATAAGTAAAGCATTTTAAAACCTTGCTGGATTGCTGAGTTTTCATCCATTCCCTGCCGGCCACGGAGGTAGAAGGGAACTCGCTTCCTGGCTCTGTTGGGGACCCAGCAGCATCCCCAACATTCAGTGAAATTGGAAAAATGATAAACTGATACTTCCATTAAGAAGACATACAAACATACAGATGACACACAGTGGCGGAAAGTGCTCATCGTCTCTGATATCAGGAAAAGACAAAAATAAATAAATGAAAATAACAGTAAGATAAAATTTCACACCAGAAAGAATGGCATATATAAAAAAGCCTGGGATAACCAGTGCTGTGATAAAAGAACCCTCATTCACTGATGTTTGAATAATTGCATATTGCAGTCTCCACAAAAACTATAATTAATATTTCTCAAAAGAGAAAGAATAGATCTTCAATATTATCCAGTTAATGTTATTACTGGTTTTGGCATATCAAATATGCATCAGACAGCTTGCCAGGCTCTGCCAAACATTAGCCAAGCAGCACAAATGCTGGCTGACTTCAACCGAGAATGTGGAAAGATAGGCCTACAGCTGAATCTCAACAAAACAATGTTCATGAAAAATGAACTAGTTCCAGAGGCCCCATTCACTCTCAATTAAACAAACATCTCTGACTGCAGCAGTTATGTGTCCCTTGGTCGAGAAGTCAACATGATGAATGACCTAAAACCTGAGCTACCCAGGAGGAAGAAAGTGGCATGGAATGCCTTCAAGAGCATCGAAGAAATATCTAAAATGACAAAGAACCTCCGGCTTCAGGCATATCTCTTCAACTTCAATAATCTCCCTGCATTAACATTCGTCTCAGAGACCTGGGCCCTACGAAAACAGGATGAGAATGCTATTCGGTTGGCTCAAAGAAAAATTGAAAGAGCTCTGCTTGGAATATCATGCCTCACTAAAGTGAGAGAAGGAATTCGGAGTTCCGACCTCCATTGGCGATCCAGAGTCAGGGACGCTGTCTCGTTTGCAAGGCATTGAAAATCAGATGGACTGTACATGTAATGCAATTTGGAGACAACCAGTGGACTAGAGCCATTACTGACTGGTTATCACGGGATGTCTAAAGATCACATGGCCACCCACCTACAAGATGGTCAGACTTCTTTGTCAAGACCCTGAGCGAATGGTTTGAAGCTCTTCATATTCCTGAAGCAAGCAGATGTCATTGGGCTACACTGGCAAGTGATAGGGTCAAATGGAAACATTACCTGTGCCCACTCAATCAAATCGATGAATAACGGGCTGTCAAGTGATCAAGTGACCAAGTGACGATCCAGCATTTCAACTTCAAGGCTCCTATTTCCTCCCAAACTAACAAACAAATACCCATTAATGTAAAAAATAAGCACAGCTATGTTCCTTGCAATGCATAATATAATAAATTGATTTGGGAATAGCCTAAAGGTCCAATGACAGATCAAGGGATAAAGAAGATTTTTATATCCATAATTAATGCTATATAGCTATAAGAAAGGATGAAGTCATACAGTTGGCTGCAATGTAGATAGACTCAGGAGATACATTTTAAATAACTCAGAATGTAAATGACAAATACCAGATGGCATCAATATCTCTGGTGTACAGGAAAAATAAGTCAAGGGTGTGAATTAACTTAGATTACCAGAAAGTGGGGAAGAAAAATAGATTAGTAGGAGGTAGACTAATGGTTACATAGGCAGTTGGTGGAGAATCTTGTGTAGTACTTTGCTTGTATGCATTGCTGGGGTACAGTAACTTTGATATTAACACTCTAAACTTGAATACTACAATACACACTTAACATTAATTATTATTAAATATTAAAATAAAAAAGACTAGGATTCTTCTTTGATTATTTGCCAGTAAACTATTCATATATACCTATTTTAAAACTAAAGGCAAATACAAGTTTGGACATTATCCTAGATCAATTAAAAATTAAATTATGATACAGTCAACAAAATTAATTACAAAATTAATTAGTCTTGAAGCATAGTCTGTATAAAACACAATTTATAATGAATTTATTATGTAATTCATTTGTATCACTTGTCTTCCCATTGTTCATCAATTTGCTGGAGCGGGCACCAGTAACATCACCATATGTCATGTTGCAAGCAAGTTTTCCACAGGGCCATCTGCTTGTTCCAGGAACAGGAAGAGCCTCAAACCATTCCTTCAGGTCATGGGAATGAGGTCCCTAATTGTTACTGGATTTTGGCATATCAAATAAAACATGGGTAGCTTGCCAGGCTCTGCCGTGTAGGTGGTATACTCTCAGTAGAAGGTTCTCATCTCGAGCATTTACTAATGAAACTCAAAGGGGAAAGATCAGGTTTTCTCTTGGGTGGAGCTCTGAGGAGCTGTGGAGTCCAGATGTTGAAAATGACTGACCTCATGTCTTCTTCCAGGCAGTGTCTGCTTAGTTCCTCCCCCTGTTGGAAGGGAGTGGTATTATTTTTGATGTTCAGTTTTACTGGTGTTTCATAGATCTTTGGTAGTGCTCTTTTGTCAGAGGTGAGCATTTTTTCCTATTCAGTATAATACTATTTTATCTTAGCATTGTTTCTTTCACGTATCCAAAACTTTGTGATTTTTTTTGGTGCGGGGTGGGGAGAGGGTGGTGAAGTTGGGAGTTGAATAAAACCCAGCAGTGCTCAGGGTTTATTCCTGGCTATGGGTTCAGCTACTTACTAGGCCAGAGTACCTTCCTTTCTATATTATCTCTCCAAACCCATAGAGTAGACCCCTTTTAGTTTAGTGTAGACCAATTTGTTTTCTTTGCCAATGGAGTTAATCATTGAAGACACCTCTGAAGTCAATATCATGGAAAGTTCTCTCCACATTTTCTTCTATGTATTTCATGGATTCAGGTTTAAGGTCAGTGTTCTTGATTCAGTTGGAATTAATATTTGAGTGTGGTTAGGTATAGACCTCTATTTTTATTTATTTTTGCAAAAAGCTAAACAGTTTTTCAACAATATTGTTGAAGACACTTTTCTTTTTTACATTAATGCTTATATCAGTAGATTTTTAAATCATAAACTATTCATTCACTCATCCTAGGGTTTATGTCTCAGTTCTCAACTGTATTCCACTGGTCCAAAAGAGACATTCTAATCAGTTAGCACACTCTATTGACTATTATAGTTTTTACATTATTGTTTAAAGTCAGGGAACCAGTAAATACCATCTTTTTTTTTCTTGGCATTGTTTTGACTTTGGGATTTTTTGAAGTTCCATACAATTTTAATAATATTTGTCCTGTGTCATTGAAGAAAACATTTGGATTTAAAATGGTTCTTTAAATGGAATTATTATGATTTACAAAAATTATTCATAGTTTGGGCAGGAGTGATAGCACAGTGGTAGAGCGTTTGCCTTGCACACAGCCGGCCTATGCCGGCCGGGTTCGATCCCCGAATCCCATATGGTCCCCTGAGCACCGCCAGGAGTAATTTCTGAGTGCAGAGCCAGGAGAAACCCCTGAGCACCACTGGGTGTGACCCAAAACGCAAAAAAAAATTATTCATAGTTTAATTTAGAGCATATAGTTTTCAAACACTAATCTAATATCATTAACCAGTGTCTGCTTTTCTCCACCAATTTCCCCAGGTTTCTTCCTGCCTCCCAGCCTGCCTCCTCAACAGGCACAATTTTTCCAGCTTCAATATGATTTTTAGATTTATTAAAGCACCATGTTTAGCAGTGATTCATAGTTGAGTTTAAGATATATAATGTTGCAGCACCAATCCCACTACCAGGCTTCCTGCCATCAGTATTCCCAGTTCCACCAATATGTCCCTGGCTAGCCTGACCTCTTGACAGGCACCTTTATGAGTTGGTTGTTGAAAATTTGGGTCTCTTGATTTCAGAATTATTAATTCTGTGGTTCAGGTATTTGGTTCTATTAACAGGCACTTTGCAAATTTGTTTTTTTGTAGTTGGAATTTCATGCTTTTAGTTTTGAAAGGATTTGCATTAAATTTTTCCAACAGACATTTGTATAAGGTTAATTAGTTCAGTCATGCATATGAAAATGTGCATTGTGAAAACAAAGCCAAGAATTCAAAAACTTCCAATATAAACAACCCTGGTATAAAATCTGTGGAACTTTGATATGAGGATATTGGGTAAGATGGATGAGGGCAAAGGGATTTGGAACAATGGTTCCAACAATGGTATAGAGACAGCTTCTACTGGGCATCATAAAAACATATTTATTCTGTTGGTAAAAAAATGAATCATGAAAAGAAAAATAAAAAAATTAAAACACTAAATATAAGGAATAAGGATTTAATATTATATAGAACTTGTAGCCTTGATGAAATAGCAGAAATAGAATATTGACTTTCATTGGCATTCAATAATATGGTAAAATTGAAATATTACATCAAATTATCTGAATATTTTACTTTCTATACTATACCTCCATAGATACTACTTTGTGAATGGCAAAAAAATTTCAGCATGGTAGTTCTACTGGTCCTGGGGTTGGAGGAGGTACACACTGTAGCACCCGTAAATCATGGTTCATAGAAAAGAAATAAACAAATAGGATTAAAACCTGCAGTTCTGTGGGTCTCTGTTGCAGGACACCTAAAAGCCTAGGCCTCTGCATCTGCCCTGAATTGCCTCCTGCCGGTCACTTCATAGATAGGGGGTAGTCTGAATGTAACAGTCTTATCTGACCATGTATTCTGTACTGGCTGGTATAAATATTCTCTCATGCTACCACAATCATCGTGGGACTAGCTAGATCTTACCAGTATATTTGCCTGGCCACATTGATAGAGATCCCTCTAAGTAATTAGACCAGAGAGAAATGCTGTTTGCCTCCAAACAAGCAAGCATGGCTCCCTGATAACTCAAAGGCAACTAAAATACAAAACTACCGTGAAGTAGATGAGACTCTTGTGAAGGCTTGGAGAAATATTAATTGGCATTAGTATTAGTCTTTGGTACAGAGACATGCCATCTCAGAAACCCCCTTCTCTACCCTATAAAGGCAATTCCAGGCAGATCTTGGCTCAAGAAATTAGGTGAGGTGCTGGCAGAAATCACCTGAGGGCATTTGATCCTTCCTGCCAGGGAAGTTACATTTAGCTTATAGCTTCTCCCAGCTCTGCTAGGAGGCTTTTAATTAGCTCTGGGTCCTTGTAAACAGCCAGATGGCCTCCTGAAGTTACTACATTTCTATAGAGATATTTTCCTGTTTTCATCTCTAGATAGCCCAGCCCAGAATGAGCTGGGCTGGGGAGTTTGGGCGGATTTCTAGCTATAAAATAAGCTGCAAGAAGAAAGAAGCTCTCTCTTTTTTCCCCCTTTTTGCCATTTTGGTTTCCCTTGGTGTGTTGCTTCTCCATCCTCTCCATTCTCTGTGGGACCTCAACACATGGTGGCAGCCATCTTGGCCTACACCTGGCTGGGGCCTAGCTGGGAACCCAGAGTCCGGAGGTTTTCCCTGCTCTTGGATTGTATATTGGAACCTGTGATAGTAAAGCTCTTTTAAAACTGCATCAGATTCCTGAGTCTTCATTTATTCCCCACCGGCTTTGGAGGTAGAAGGGAACTTCGCTTCCCAGCACTGTCAGGGACACCGGCAGTGCTCCCTGACAGGTCTCCCAGATTATTTTTTTCTTTAAATATTGGTTTCTTGGGGCCGGAGTCATAGCACAGCGGGTAGAGGGTTTGCCTTGCAAGCAACTGACCTGGGTTCAACCCTCACCATCCCATTTGGTCCCCAAACACAGCTTGGAGTAATTCCTGCGTGCAGAGCCAGGAGTAACCCCTGATCATTGCCGGCTGTGACCCAAAGAGCAAAAATAAAATTGGTTTCTTGTGGTGGCAAAGCAAATGGGATATAGGAATTTTACAGTGACTTTGGCATGTGTGATTGAAGCCTTAGGGAGTTGATAGACAATTATTGGACTCTGAATGCCTAATGAAGCTGAGAATCAGAGCATTTTATCAATTCTTGGATATCAGATATATGAAACATTCACTGTAACTAAGAAATTGGGTTGAATCCATAAAATACGTTGAAGAAAACATAGGAAAAACCCTCCGCAACATCTTGAAGCTAAGGACATCTTCAAAGAAGACACACCACTAAAAAAACAACTAAAAGAAAATATTTTCATATGGGAATACATGAAGCAAAAAATCTTCTGTACTTCAAAGGAAACAATGACCAAGATACAAAGACAGTCCACAGAATAGGAAAGAATATTCACCCTATATCCATCTGATAAGGGGTTAATATCCAGGATCTATCAGGCACTGGTAGAACTTTACAAGAAGAAAACAGCCAACCCCATCAAAAAAATGGGGAGAAGAAATGAACAGAAACTTTGACAAGGAAGAAGTTCAAATGGCCAAAAAACATATGAAAAAATGCTCATCATCATTAGTCATCAGAGAGATGTAAATCAAAACAACAATGAGATATCATCTCACACCACAGAATATATGGCACATATTCTGAAGAGCAAGAACAACAAATGCTGGCGGGGATGCAGGGAAAAGGGACTCTCATCCATTGTTGGTGGGAATGTCGACTAGTATAGCCTTTCTGGAAAACCATATGGACATTCCTCGAAAGACTAGACATTGAGCTCCCAGTTGACTCAGCCATACCACTCCTGGGAATATACCCTGGGAAGCCAAAAATATGCAGCGGAAACACCATCCCTACTTTTATGTTCATAGCAGCATTATTCACAATAGCCAGAATCTGGAAACAACCAGAGTGTTCGAGAATCAATGACTGGATAAAGAAATGTTGGTACATCTACACAATGGAATACTGTTGCAGGACTCCTAAGGGCCGCTGCATCTGCTCTGGATTGCCTCCCGCAAATCACTTCGTAGATAAGGGGGTAGTCTAAATGTGGCAGTTTATCCGACCATGTATGCTGTACTAGCTGGTATAAATATTCTCCCATGCTATCACAATCATCGTGGGACTAGCTAGATCTTACCAGCATATTAGCCTGGCCACATAGGACACATAAGTAATTAGACCAGAGAGAAATGCTGTTTGCTTCCAAACAAACAATCATGGCTCCCTGATAAAATATAAAACTACAATGAAGTAGAGGAGACTTGTGAAGGCTTGGAGAAATATTTAACTGGCATTGGTGTTGATCTTTGGTACAGTGACATGCCATCTCAGAAACCCCCTTCTCTACATTTCAAAGGCATTCCCGGCTCAAAACATTAGCACAGTAAAGGCCCTAGGTGAGATGCAGGGAGGGATTACCTGAGGGCATTGGACCCTCCCTGCTTTCCATAACAATGGGAGGAAGGTCTGATTTGGGGGGGGGGGGGGGGGTATAAACTAGCCGGTTCCCGCTCTCCCGGGCTTCTTCTTCCCGGTGGGATCTCGCCTTGTGAGCGTTTATTCCCCTTGGAAGTTTTACACGTGGTGGTCGCCATCTTGGCCTACACGTGGCTGGGGTTCTAGCCTGGAATCCTAAGCATCGGGTTTTTCCTTTTGCTGATTTGTATGCCTGAACCTGTGATAAGTAAAGCCTTTTAAAATCGCATCGGATTCCTGAGTGTTCATCCATTCCTCGCCGGCCGGAGATAGAAGGGAACTTCGCTTCCCGGCACTGTCGGGGACCCCGGCGGAGCGCCCCGACATTTGGCGTCCCTGGTGTGGGCACCACGAACATCGTCTGGTCTAATTATCATCGGACAGAGATCATCTGCCTCCGAACCATGAGTAAAATGATGGATATCTCAAGGTATAAATACATTGTATCTTTTATTGGCTCGGGAACCATACATAGCCCAGTCTATAAAGTTCCTTTCTGAGAACTACTCTATCTTTTCACAAATCATCTGGGTTCTTGCGATTTTTAAACTGTACCTTTGTGTAAGGACAATGTTTAATAGAGAGAGGGAAGAAAGTAATAAATTGAATGCAATCTTTTTTTTTCTTTTTTTTTTGGGTCACACCCGGCGATGCTCAGGCGTTACTCCTGGCTCTGCACTCAGGAACCACTCCTGGCGGTGCTCGGGGGACCATATGGGATGCCGGGGATAGAACCCGGGCGGCATGGGCCGACCGCATGCAAGGCAAACGCCCTACCCGCTGGGCTATCACCCCGGCCCCTAAATTGAATGCAACCTTAAGGGACGAGGTTTACTCAGCGATTGAAGAAATAAGTGAGGATCATAAAGCTACAGGTAGACTGGTCTTAAAGCTTGAGGACAGAATTATTAAACAAAGTTTAAAATTTGAAAAGAAATTAGAAGAACAGGAAAGTAAAATTATTAACCAGATTTTAAAATTTGAGGAAAAATTAGAAGAACAGGATTTAAAATTCAAAGAAAAATTAGAAGAACAGGATTTAAAATTCAAAGAAAAATTAGAAGAACAGGATTTAAAATTCAAAGAAAAATTAGAAGAACAGGAAAGTAAAATTGCTAAACAGGATTTAATATTTGAAGTAAAGTTTGAAGAGCAGAAGAAGGATATCGATAAAATCAGCACTATCTTAGAGGAAGAAATTGACAGACAGAGAGATAGAATAGATGGACAGAAAGAGGAGGTTTGGAAGTTACACATAAGATTGAAAGAACAAAAGGAAGAAATATATAGGAAACTTGAAAACTTAAACCAAGAAATGGATGTGTTACGCAGGGAGATTTCTGATTTCATAACTTATCAATCAGGACCTAGCGCATACCCAATACTGAGGCGTGAATCAACTAAAAGCCGTTCACAAACACGCCCCAAAACTGTAGACTTGAAAAAGGTGTATACATTCCCAGCAAAAAAATCTAAAAAGAATTCTAATGTGGCTGATAACTTAGAGGAGGAACAGGAAAACCCAGAGGAGGCAAATTCCCAAGCTGAAAATCTCTCCCATGTTAATACCCTCAATGGGGTAGATGTTCCTCTGCCAGATACTACAAGCTCTGATGAGGAAGAACGGGAGGAACAGATTAGCTCGAGTCAAAGAGCAAAGCACAGCAATCTTTCTCATGACCAATCTAAAGATAAAGTAAAACCGATTCATGAAGACTTAAAAAATTGAGGCAATGACCCCGTTTAGGAAGGCTTGCGACAGGTTTGGAATATCAAGTCCTTATACTTTAAAATATTTAGCTGATTGGAGCAAAAATGATCAGTGGGTATTGGGAGACTTTGAAACGGTAGCCCATACTTCTCTAAACAAATCACAGTACATGCAATGGCATATGTGGTATGCAGATGGGGTTAACCAGCATATTGACACTTTAAGAGAAAAGGAATCAGGCCATACTATAACTTTTGCCATGCTAAAAGGTGAAGGTGAATGGAAAAAGAAAGCAAAACAAGCAACATTACCTGAACCTATTTTAAAATTTGTTCGGGAGACAGCATTAAAAGCGTGGGAAAGAGTAGGTTCCGACCCAGAATTTCTAGGTAGCTATACGAAAATTTACCAGGGTCGTGATGAACCATACTTTGATTTTGTTGGGAGATTATGTGAAACAATCCAAAGACAGGTTCAAGACCCAACCACTCAAGAAATCCTAAAACGAAACTTAGCATATGAGAATGCTAATCAAAAATGTCGAGCATTACTATATGGTATTAAGGAAAAGGATGACCTCATGGGGGTATCTAAAGGCCTGTAGAAATGTCGGTTTAACCTCCCATAAAACACAGGATGATATAGAGGCTTATCCCATACAGCAGGAGGATCAGGAGAGGGATGAAATGTCAGACAGCTCTAGGGGGAGAAACAATAAACTTCAAAGGATAAACAATAATCGGAGAAACTATTCTAATAATCGCAGCTCCACCCCTCGGAGGGCCCCACCTGGACCATGCCCAAGGTGCAGAAAAGGAAAACATTGGGCCAGAGACTGTCGGTCTTGGAGGCGAAGTCAGCCTCAGGCTTCATCTGGACAGATAACCTGCTTTAGCTGCGGAAAGAAGGGACACACCCGTAGAGATTGCCCATCTTCTAAAACTATCAATACAGGGCAACATTCTAATAATCCCTTTATAGGAAATGTTACATGGACCCCCTCCCAGGTTCCACAAGCTCCGCAGGCTCAAATAACATCTATGCCTCCCCTAATGCAGGAAACTGGGTGGGGGGCCAGCCCCAGGCCCAGCTGAATCCAGGGGCACTCTCCTTCATTCCACCTGCCCAGTATCCTCCGAATCAGAATCCACAGAATTACAGTCAATAAATGCTCTCTGGCCAACCCCATCAGGCAGTGGCAGTCTCGCCATTCTCTGCCCTAAGACTGTCACAATATACCCAAGTCAAGACCCCTACATGCTAAAAACAGGGATAAAAAGGACCTGCTCCCCAGGTAGTATGGGTTTAATTCAGGGGAGCGATTGGCTGAAATTTAAGGGAATTATGGTGCCTTTCGGACTTCTGGATCCTGAATCTCATAGAGAGATAATACTGTCAATATCTGTGCCAACTAAATGGACTTTTAAAAAAGGGGAACCACTTGCTAAACTATTATTATTTTTTGAGGATCCGTGTAGTCAGTCCGAACACCCTACAGCTGGTGGCTTAAACAGTACCAACCATTCTGCCAAATTCATTGTTGGTTATGCAGCCACACAGAACCAAGCCCACCAGCCACCTGCTAACTATCTAGTTGGGTACACTGCCAGAATTTCTCAGGCCAAGCGGCCGGTTATACCATCGAAATTTATAAAAGGAAATTCAAAGGCATGTTGGATACAGGGGCAGACATATCCATAATCTCCACCAAGTATTGGCCCTCTAACTGGGCCCTAAAGAAAGTGTCCCATAGCCTGAGTGGGGTAGGCAATATCTCCTCCTCTCTTCTCCGACAGAGTGCCAGGTGGCTGCCGTGTATTGGCCCTGAAGGGAATGTAGCCATTGTCCAGCCTTATATAGCCCCTATGCCTTTAACTTTATGGGGTCGAGACATGCTGGAGCAGTGGGGGCAGTAATCCACATGCCTCGTCCAATTCCCGTCGAGCACCAATTCCAGCTCTCCATAATAAGCCTAACACCGGGGAGTAACCCTTTTTAATTGGGGCCGCTGTGGTTACCGCCCACTACCTATCCGCATTCAGTGGAAGTCTGACAAACCTATATGGACACCACAGTGGCCCCTCAATACCAAAAAGTTAGAGGCGCTAACAAATCTAGTGGAAGAACAGCTGAAATTAGGACATATTGAGGAAAGGTTTTCAGAATGGAATTCTCCTGTTTTTTGTAATACAGAAAAAATCAGGCAAATAAATGGCGTTTGCTGATTGACTTAAGGAATGTAAATTCTAATATGGTCCCCATGGGAGCCCTACAACCTGGGCTCCCTCTCCAGCAGCTATTCCTAAGGATTGGCCGCTAATTATCATAGATTTAAAAGACTGCTTTTACAGCATACCTATCCACCCAGATGATCGGAAAAGGTTTGCATTTTCAGTCCCTTCCATTAATCATAAAGGTCCTTTACGTAGGTTTCAGTGGACAGTATTGCCCCAAGGAATGACTAATTCACCTACGATGTGTCAACACTTTGTTGATGAGGTTTTGCGACCCATTCGTGCTAAATTTCCTGGTGCATACATCATCCACTACATGGATGATATCCTGCTAGCTTGTGACAATTCCAGAGATCTCCAGAATTTATATAATGATGTAATGACAGTTTAACCAGAGGCTGGCTTACAAGTAGCTCCGGAAAAAATCCAGATGCAGCCTCCATATGAATATTTGGGCTATGCTCTTGACCGCACTACAGTGCGTCCTCAAAAAAATTTCCATTAGTCACAAAGGGCTCAAAACCTTGAATGATTTTCAAAAACTGCTGGGGGATATCAACTGGGTGCGCCCCTCCCTTGGTATTCCTAACTGTGAGCTCAGTAACCTGTTCCACACCCTTGAAGGTGATCCTGCTTTAAATAGCCCAAGGCAGCTAACTCCTAAAGCTCAGAAGGAATTAGATTTTTTCATGGATCGGCATCAAAAATCTTACCTCTCCAGATTTAATCCCAGAGAAAAGGTATGGTTCTTGGTCTTCAACACTCCCGAGTCTCCAACTGCTGCTATAGCCCAATTATCTGGACCGTTAGAATGGGTTTACTTACATAACAAGCAGAATCGTACTGCTACACCTTACCTTGAGATGATAGCTAACCTTATAATTAAGGGAAGATCAAGAACCCAAGTATTACTTGGACATGATCCCCATGTAATTGTACTACCTGACCCTAAAAAAGAAATTGAAGCTGTTTTACCACTCAGTGAAATCCTTCAGAGAGCTTTAGCAGATTTTTCAGGAGAAATATCTTATCATTACCCAGCTGGAAAAACCTGGGAATTTCTGAAAAGGACACCTTTTGTAATTTCCACCATTGTCCGCTCCTCTCCCATTCCTGATGCTCCAGTGTATTATATTGATGGCTCCTCATCAGGAAGGGGTGGAATTACAGGTCCTTCGTTGACCACTACTGTACATACAAATTATAAATCTGCCCAACAAGTGGAACTCGCCACCCTGATACATTTACTATCCCATGTATCTGGCCCATGTAATGTGGTGAGTGATTCTGCATATGTAGTTGGTTTGTTTCCTGGAATTGTCACTGCTTCTTTAAATGCCCATAATCCTATAATTCAGGAGCTACTCCATAAACTACAAGATCTCCTCCGAAATAGAACATTCCCTATATATATCTCCCACATCCGTTCTCACAGCCGACTCCCTGGCCAATGGTTTGAGGAAACGAAGCAGCAGATCTCTTGGCAGCACCAGTATTTAAATCAGCTGAGGAAGAGCACCAGACTCTACATACAAATACCCGCCGCCTTCATGTACACCATGGCATCCCATGGAGACAAGCTAGACAAGTTGTCTGCAACTGTCCTGTCTGTGCTCCTTTACATTGTACATCTCATGTAGCAGGAGCAAATCCTCGAGGTTTACAGACAAACCAATTGTGGCAGATGGATATAACTCATACTAACTTATTTCCCAACAAACCTTCCCTTCATGTGGTCATCGATACATATTCCCGGTTCATATGGGCTGTTCCTATGACATCTGAAAGAGCTAAATCTGTTTGTTCATTTTTACTCCAGTGCTTCTCCGTCATGGGTATTCCCCATACCATAAAAACAGATAATGGTCCTGCTTACACCAGCAAAACCTTCAAATCCTTTTTGCGAGGAATGGCAGATCAAACATATTACAGGAATTCCATATAATCCACAAGGACAAGGAATAGTTGAACGTGCCCACAGAACGCTTAAAACTCAGCTGTAATTCATAGTCTCGAGGGGAAGGAAAAGAGAAAGAGAGAGAAATGGAAAGAAATCAAGAACCTGCCATGGAGCAGGGGTGGGGAGGGGGAGGGAACCGGGACGTTGGTGGTGGGAGATGGGCACTGGTGGCGGGATGGGTGCTCCAACACTGTTTGACCAAAACCCAAATATGAACTTTTTAATTGTATATCTTTGTAATTTTAAAAATTAAAAAAAAATTAAAAAAAAAACTCAGCTATTAAAGCAACGAAAAACAAGCATGCCTCCAATGGATTCTTTATCTTTAACATTATTCACCTTAAACTTCTTAAATATACCTCAAGGAGATCCCTATACCACGGCTGAACGTCACTTTCAAGAAGATATGCAAACTCAAAAAACAGTCAATTCACCTATCTGGGTGAAAATTGATGATAAATGGATTGCAGGTCACCTCCTCATTCGGGGAAGAGGCTATGCTTTCATTTCTATAGACGATAACCCTGCCAAGAAACTCTGGGTCCCTCTGAGACTTGTTAAGACTAGAATTCTCCAAGAATCAGAAAACAACTAATTCTTTCAATATAAAGTCTTAAATTTTAAATTGCAAGTTGCTGTTTAAACTTCCTGGATTGGTTCCTTTTAATAATGATCTTGTTTTGCAGTCTGTGATCATGGTTCATGTCTAATATCTTGCCTTACAGCCTAAATATTTTCTTTCTTACAAAAAAAAAGGGTGGAAAAATGGGTGGACTCTAATCACAGTGCTCATTACAAAAATGTTTGCTAAATCAATGAAAATTTGTTTTTCTAATGATTCTGTTCACAGGATGAGATATTCGAATCCAGTAAACCTGCGCTACAGTGCTCAATACTCCGAGACTCCTAAAACAGTGCTCGCTAAAAATTTAATAATTTGAAAAACTAATTTTTCCCAATGCTCTATTCACAGGAAAAGACACTTTCTCACCATCATTTGCCGGCTTTATATTCATGAAGCGCTTGACTCGTTACCATTTATCACCCTAAATGGGTCACATACACAGCTGTAAGATATTGATCGATCAAATGTATGTGTGCGTGTGTGTGCATGTGGTGGCCACCATTATGTTTGTGATTAATGTTGTGTCTATGTTATGTCTCAACTACTACCTTCTCAATTTCTGACCACTACAAACCTCTATTACATTCATCAACTCCACTGCTGATCCACTAGATTTATCAATTTTAAAATCATCAATTCTCATACTTATTTCCCTGCTCCACCCATGTTGGAGCTTCTTTATATTCTTCTCTCCATCCCAAACTTGGATCCCTACAAAGCCTTAAAATCCCTACTTGTGATTAACCTCGAAAAGTGTTTTTGTCTCGCCTAAGCTACAGGTACAGTTACCGGTGCCAATGTTCCTTGCTGAAGAAGCCCTGCAAGACGCCCACACCGATGTTCCAGACACCTGCTCCAGTGCTCAAGACTCCTGTTCCAGAGTTCAAGATATCACACCGATGTTCCGGACACCTGTTCCAGCACTAAAGACTCCTGTTCCAGAATTCGAGATACTTGTTCCAGTGTTCCTGAGACCCAATCCAGTGTTCCTGACAATTCAACGAGTTCCTGATCGCTGCTCTCCAAAGACTCATACTCATATGATCACCGCTATTGCTGTTCCAGAAGTATCCCCACAGACTTTGTTCCAGACACCCGACTTTACATAAAATATAGCAAATTAACTCTCACAAATTATGGACAGTGCAAACTATAGTCCATTATAATCAGACAGCTAGAAACACTTTGTCTTGAACTTTCTTTGGGTCCAAAAACAAGTTAGGATCCTAAAGTAACATGTATTATCATTTTGTAATTGGAATTGTTTTTTCTTATCTTAATTTTCTGTACATTACTAAATATTTCTTACCTTTTCAATTTTTATTAGTAAACTAATCAGGGGAGTTGTTGCAGGACTCCTAAGGGCCGCTGCATCTGCTCTGGATTGCCTCCCCGCAAATCACTTCGTAGATAAGGGGGTAGTCTAAATGTGGCAGTTTATCCGACCAGGTATGCTGTACTAGCTGGTATAAATATTCTCCCATGCTATCACAATCATCGTGGGACTAGCTAGATCTTACCAGCATATTAGCCTGGCCACGTAGTACACATAAGTAATTAGACCAGAGAGAAATGCTGTTTGCTTCCAAACAAACAATCATGGCTCCCTGATAAAAATATAAAACTACAATGAAGTAGAGGAGACTTGTGAAGGCTTGGAGAAATATTTAACTGGCATTGGTGTTGATCTTTGGTACAGTGACATGCCATCTCAGAAACCCCCTTCTCTACATTTCAAAGGCATTCCCGGCTCAAAACATTAGCACAGTAAAGGCCCTAGGTGAGATGCAGGGAGGGATTACCTGAGGGCATTGGACCCTCCTTGCTTTCCATAACAATGGGAGGAAGGTCTGATTTGCGGGGGGGGGGGTATAAACTAGCCGGTTCCCGCTCTCCCGGGCTTCTTCTTTCCGGTGGGATCTCGCCTTGTGAGCGTTTTATTCCCCTTGGAAGTTTTACACGTGGTGGTCGCCATCTTGGCCTACACGTGGCTGGGGTTCTAGCCTGGAATCCTAAGCATCGGGTTTTTCCTTTTGCTGATTTGTATGCCTGAACCTGTGATAAGTAAAGCCTTTTAAAACCGCATCGGATTCCTGAGTGTTCATCCATTCCTCGCCGGCTCCGGAGGTAGAAGGGAACTCGCTTCTCGGCACTGTCGGGGACCCCGGCGGGCGCCCCGACAGAATACTATGCAGCTGTTAGAGAAAATGAAGTTATGAAATTAGCCTATAAATGGATGGACATGGAGAGGATCAAGTTGAATGAAATTATCCAGAAAGAGAGAGACAGATATAGAATGACTGCATTTATTTGCATGACATAAATATATATATGTATATATATCATAATATGTATCATAATATGTACATATATGTACATATTATGATACCATGTATCATAATATGTACATATATAGATATATGTACATATTATGATACCAAAATCCAAGGTCAAGTGAAACATGTATCAGGAGGTCTTGTCAAAGGTGGAAATTATCACAAATGTGTGGGGAGTCAGAGGCTAGATAATACAGAGAATGGAACAGTGTGCTAATAATTGTTGAAAGTGCTTATACCAACCTAGAACTGAACATTAAATACAGGCAAAAGATACACATGACAACCTCTTAATGTATGTATTGTAATCCACAATGTGGAAGGGAAAGAAAAAATAAAGAGAGAGAGATAGAGAAAGAGAAAGAATTTAATAACCTGTCCCTGAGGGAGGACGGCTGGGGGGGGAAGGGAATCGGGGACATTGGTGGTGGGAAATGGGCACTGGTGGGGGATGGAGGCTGGAACATTGTAGACTGAAACCCAAACATGAACATCTTATGAACATCTTTGTAACTGTATATCTTACAGTGATATAATAAAATATTTTAAAAAATTAAAAAAAAGAAAAAGTGTCAATTATTGTTAGTCTTCATGAAATTTTATTTATAAATACTTGTTTTGAGAGGAATAAAATTTTGAAGATGAATAAGAGTCAATGCCTCAGTCTCATTAATAAAATTATTTTGAAAGGACATGACCAGCATTTATTTTATTTTATTTTTTTTTAAGTGTTTTATTATACCACCGTGAGATATACAAATAAAAAGATATACAATTAAAAGTTCATGTTTGGGTTTTGGTCATACAGTGTTTCAGCACCCGTCCCTCCACCAGTGCCCATCTCCCACCACCAACATCCCCGGTTCCCTCCCCCTTCCCCAGCCCTGCTCCATGGCAGGTTCTTTATTTCTTTCCTTTCTCTCTCTTTCTCTTTTCCTTCCCTTCCAGACTATGGATTACAGAACATACATTAAAAGGTTGTCATGTGTATCCTTTTGCCTCTATTTAATGCTCAGTTCTAGGTTGGCATTAGTACCCTCGACTATTATTAGCACCCTGTTCCATTTTCTGTCTTACCTAAACTCTGACTCCCACACGTTTGTGATAATCTCCACCTTTGACAAGACCTCCTGATATATGTTTCACTTGACCTTGGATATTGGTATCATAATATGTACATATATATTTATGCCATGCAAATAAATGCAGTCATTCTGTATCTGTCTCTCTCCTTCTGGCTAATTTCGCTCAACATAATCTTCTCCATGTCCATCCATTTATAGGCAAATTTTATAACTTCATTTTTCCTAACAGCTGCATAGTATTCCATTGTGTAGATGTACCAAAGCTTCTTTATCCAGTCATCGATTTTCGGGCACTCTGGTTGCTTCCAGATTCTGGCTATTGTGAATAATGCTGCTATGAACATAAAAGTAGGGATGGTGTTTCCGCTGCGTATTTTTGGTTTCCCAGAGTAGATTCCCAGGAGTGGTATGGCTGGGTCAAATGGGAGTTCAATTTCTAGTCTTTGGAGGAAAGTCCATATTGTTTTCCCAGAAAGGCTGTACCAGCCGGCATTCCCACCAACAATGGATGAGTGTCCCCTTTTCCCCACATCCACGCCAGCACTTGTTGTTCTTGCTCTTTTGAATATGTGCCAGTCTCTGTGGTGTAAAGTGGTATCTCATTGTTGTTTTGATTTGCATCTCTCTGATGATTAGTGATGATGAGCATTTTTTCATATGTTTTTTGGCCATTCGAATTTCTTCCTTGCTGAGGTTTCTGTTCATTTCTTGTCCACATTTTTTGATGGGGTTGTTTGTTTTCTTCTTGTAAAGTTCTACCAGTGCCTGATATATCCTGGATATTAACCCCTTATCAGATGGGTATTGGGTGAATATTCTTTCCCATTCTGTGGACTGCTTTTTGTATCTTAGTCACTGTTTCTTTTGAGGTGCAGAAGCTTTTCAGTTTCATGTAGTCCCATATGTTTATCTTTTCTTCTAGTTGCTTTGTTAGTGATGTTTCACCTTTGAAGATGCCTTTAGCTTCAATGTCGTGGAGGGTTTTTCCTATATTTTCTTCAATGTACTTTATGGATTCAAGTCTGATATTGAGATCTTTAGTCCATTTTGATCTGATTTTTGTGCATGGTGTTAGACACAGGTCCAAATTTATTTTTTTACATGTTGCTGCCCAGTTTTCCCAACACCACTTGTTGAAGAGGCTTTCCTTACTCCATTTTAGACTCATTGCACCTTTATCAAAGATTAAATGATCATGTGTTTGAGGTTGGGTGTCAGGATACTCAATTCTATTCCATAGGTCCACAGGTCTGTTTTTATTCCAATACCATGCTGTTTTAATTACTACTGCCTTGTAGTACAGTTTGAAGTTGGGAAAGGTGATGCCTCCCATCTTCTTTTTCCTGAGGATTGCTTTAGCTATCCTTGGGGGTTTATCGTTCCATACAAATTTCAGGATTGTTTGGTCAATTTCTTTGAAGAATGTCATGGGTATCCTCATAGGGACTGCATTGAATCTGTATAGAGCTCTAGGGAGTATTACCATTTTGACAATGTTGATTCTCCCCATCCATGAGCAGGGAATGTGTTTCCATTTCCTTGTGTCCTCTTTTATCTCTTGGAGCAGTGTCTTGTAGTTTTCTTTGTACAGGTCCTTTACACACTTGGGTAAGTTGATTCCTAGGTATTTGATTTTCTGTGGCACAATTGTGAATGGAATTGTTTCCTTAATATCCCTTTCTTCTCTTTCGTTATTTGTATATAGGAAAGCCACCGACTTTTGCGTGTTGATTTTGTATCCTGCCACTCTACTATATGCGTCTATTAGTAATTAAAACAGCATGGTATTGGAATAAAAACAGACCCGTGGACCTATGGAATAGAATTGAGTATCCTGACACCCAACCTCAAACACATGATCATTTAATCTTTGATAAAGGTGCAACGAGTCTAAAATGGAGTAAGGAAAGCCTCTTCAATAAGTGGTGTTGGGAAAACTGGGCAGCAACATGTAAAAAAATGAATTTGGACCTGTGTCTAACACCATGCACAAAAATCAGATCAAAGTGGATTAAAGATCTCAATATCAGACTTGAATCCATAAAGTACATTGAAGAAAATATAGGAAAAACCCTCCATGACATTGAAGCTAAAGGCATCTTCAAAGATGAAACATCTCTAACAAAGCAACTAGAAGAAAAGATAAATATGTGGGACTACATGAAACTAAAAAGCTTCTGCACCTCAAAAGAAACAGTGACTAAGATACAAAAGCAGTCCACAGAATGGGAAAGATATTCACCCAATACTCATCTGATAAGGGGTTAATATCCAGGATATATCAGGCACTGGTAGAACTTTACAAGAAGAAAACAAACAACCCCATCAAAAAATGGGGAAAAGAAATGAACAGAAACTTCAGCAAGGAAGAAATTCGAATGGCCAAAAAACATATGAAAAAATGCTCATCATCACTAATCATCAGAGAGATGCAAATCAAAACAACAATGAGATACCACTTTACACCACAGAGACTGGCACATATTCAAAAGAACAAGAACAACAAGTGCTGGCGTGGGTGTGGGGAAAAGGGGACACTCATCCATTGTTGGTGGGAATGTTGGCTGGTACAGCCTTTCTGGAAAACAATATGGACATTCCTCCAAAGACTAGAAATTGAACTCCCATTTGACCCAGCCATACCACTCCTGGGAATCTACTCTGGGAAACCAAAAATACGCAGCGGAAACACCATCCCTACTTTTATGTTCATAGCAGCATTATTCACAATAGCCAGAATCTGGAAACAACCCGAGTGCCCGAAAATAGATGACTGGATAAAAAAGCTTTGGTACATCTACACAATGGAATACTATGCAGCTGTTAGGAAAAATGAAGTTATAAAATTTGCCTACAAATGGATGGACATGGAGAAGATTATGTTGAGCGAAATTAGCCAGAAGTAGAGAGACAGTTACAGAATGACTGCATTTATCTGCATAACATAAATATATAGGTACATATTATGATACCAATATCCAAGGTCAAGTGAAACATACATCAGGAGGTCCTGTCAAAGGTGGAAATTATCACAAACGTGTGGGAGTCAGAGGCTAGGTAAGACAGAAAATGGAACAGTGTGCTAACAATTGTGAGGGTACTAATGCCAACCTAGAACTGAGCATTAAATAGAGGCAAAAGGATACACATGACAACCCTTTAATGTATGTTCTGTAATCCATAGTCTGGAGAGGAAGGAAAAGAGAAAGAGAAATGGAAAGAAATAAAGAACCTGCCATGGAGGAGGGCTGGGGGGAGGGGGAGGGAACCGGGGACGTTGGTGGTGGGAGATGGGCACTGGTGGCGGGATGGGTGCTGCTACACTGTATGACCAAAACCCAAATATGAACTTTTTAATTGTATATCTTTGTAATTGTAAAAATATAAAAATTAAAAAAAAAAAAAAAATAAAATAAAATCTTTCCCAGAAGAGCTGACTTCAGCAGACCTTGAAATAGCCACTGACCAGGTGTCTTCAGCCTGCTGTGGGCAGCGTGAGCTCATTCTCATGACATGAGTGATGACATGTTTTTATGCCCACTGTGATGTCTGCACCTGGCGGGGGTATGTTACTGTGGAACTAGAAGGCCAGAATGGCAGATGAAACTAC
The DNA here is from genome assembly GCA_021461705.1 of Cryptotis parvus. Classification (NCBI taxonomy): domain Eukaryota; kingdom Metazoa; phylum Chordata; class Mammalia; order Eulipotyphla; family Soricidae; genus Cryptotis; species Cryptotis parvus. The sequence goes on along the minus strand of JAJIBD010022365.1, from coordinate 526,022 downwards.
CTGCCCGATTTTCTCTGTACTTTTGCTTTGGGTTGGTAATAGGAATGCAGCACTCATCCTGCTTATGCATCCCCACAGTGGATAAATTGTTAACACCTCAGGGGCTCCACTAAAGACTTCCCAAGTCTCTTAAGTTTGTGAACCCTCAGCTATGAGTCTCTAACACTTGGATCCATTAAAGACTCTTACTTTTCTGCTGGCTTCCTATTTATGAGTTCTTTGGTTGACAGTTGGTGCTGATTAACAATTTTATATCTCATTAATAAAATTATTAACAATGTATATCAAGCATCTACCTGTTACAATTGCCTGCCATGATTGTCACAATAATAAAACTACATCTTTGAGGGGCCAGAATGACAGCACAGTGGGTAGGGCGTTTGCCTTGGATGCAGCCGAACCCGATTCCAATACAGTACCCGAGCACTACCAGGAATAATTCCTGAGTGCAGAGCCAAGAGCAATCCCTGAACATTGCCGGATGTGACCCAAAAAAGCCAAAATAAAATTTCATCTTTATAATAGGAGGTAGTGTTTTTCATTTCTTCATAAAAATAAACTTTAATATTGATAGGTAGCTTGAACAATAACAAAATAAAACATTTCAGCTGTCTTCCATTTGTCTTTCAGTTAATATTAGCTAGAAATTAAGAACTATGGCTAATTTCACCATGACTGGATTCTTATGGAGTTTCCTGCCAAGCCTGGCTAGAAATACTTCATCCATCCTTGTTCTTAATCTTTTAGTCTTATACTTGTTGACTCCAAGGGTCACATCCTCATGATCACCTTTGTTTTTAGGGTAACATTCTCAACTCCCCATGTACTTTGTCTGAGACTCTCCTTTTGGGTCTCTGCTATATTCCTGTGATTGAACCAAGGTCCATTAGCAACACATCCTTTCAGAGTGGAAATGCTTCCCTCTGGAATGCATGTTGCCGTGTTTTGGTGCCACCCTCTGTGCTGCTAAGCTGTCCATGCTCGTGGTGAAGTCCTATGATAGCTATATGGTCATCTCCCTTCCATGCACTATGACGTCATCATGAACGTCAAAACAAGTGTCCATAAAGTAGCTGGCGTCCAGATCTGTGAGACAGTCTCTGGAGGAGTGCAAACAGCAGCTACTTTCACCATTCAATTCTGTGGTCCCTGAACCAATCACCAGTTATTTTATGTTAAGTAACGTCTAAAACTCTTCTGCTCTAAGGATACTAGAGCGAGGCTGGCTTCACCATCTTCCTCTGTTTGCAGGCATTTATGTGCCATCTTTACCATATTGTTCTATAGACGCCTTTTGATGAGAGCAGAGCCAAGAATTTTTTTTCTACTTGCCTCCCCCACTTCGCTGTTGTTTTATTCTTGATTTTTACTAATCTTCCAGTATGCAAAGCCTCATTCTGAGTCTCTGACCAGGTCCAATGCTTTGCTCACTATTATGTAGAAGGCAGCGTCCCTAACATTCAGTCCAGAGATTTATAGCCTGAGAACTAAACACACTAAGGAAGCTCTAAGAAAGGTTTCTTTAATAAGAAAAGGATGTTTCTTTTGTTGAGATGCTTCTATTAATTCCCAGTTGACAAATATACTTTTAGTAACTAGGTATGGTAATTAAATGACTTCAACAGAAAAATATATCACAAGAAAACCCAAAACAATTGAAAGTTTGGACTCCAGGGTGTTACACAGAATTGCCAATACCCAGAGCACCTAGGAACTCTGTTGCTGCCAAAGGGACTTCACTCCAAACCCCGAAAGGCCAAAGCACTGAAAAGGACTTGTGTTTGACTCTCCACGACTACATTTTATCACTAAGGACTAGAATGGCAGAGTTATGACTTTCACCCGTGTCAACTTCAAAGACTAACAGCTTGTCCACATGATGAGGTAAGAAATTTCTGGGTGTGCTTTGATGAGTTTTCTTTGATTCTAAAAGGAACGATATAGTAAAATGGAATGCAAATATGACAGATTTTGAGGGTAGCAAAAAATTATATCTTTACTTGAAAATTGTAAGCTAAATTACACAAATTAACACTATTCCATCAAAAATACTGAGAAGCTCCTTCCATATAAGAAACATTTTGTGCAGTTAAATGATCACTTCTCTAACATACCCTTCTAGTTGGTACCTTTCACTCAAATACACACAAAAACGCACACACGTGTTATGTCATATGTTCGTACACTCATTAGTTTAAACCAATTGCATCCCTATCTAGTTACATATTTTGACATCCTAAAATATATATAATAAATCCAGGTTCTAAGAATGATCACAATTCCATTTCAGAAAAAAGTCAGAATCCTATTTTCAGGGCCTTCTGAAACTCTTCATATAATTAATTGCTCATCAATTCTAGGATTTATCAATAGTTTTTGCTAGTGAACTAATTTTACATAGACATAATATTCTTTTTTGTTTCTTCTAATTTTATTATGTTTTTACACTTTAAACATCTTATTTAAAAATTTTATGTAAACACTGATTTACAAAGTTGTTCAAAGTACAGTTGATAAGTATTATTCCAACACGAGTCCAAACATTAATGTGCCCTTAACTGCCATCAAATATCCTCATTTCCCTCCCACACTCCACCCCCATGCCTGCTCCCTTAGCAAGCACTAATTATATTCCTTATTACAACATATACATCAGAATGATATTGATAAGGTCATGACCTTTATACTGAGTTGTTGCCTGCGAATTGAACCATCTGTGTTATTGATTTCACTTACTGAGCTTATAATGTAGTGGACTTCTACTCAATATTTTAACAAAGATGTTAGGGTTATTTCTTACAAATATTCGATATTTCACCCTGAACCACCACCATTGCAACTATGGACCAATTTATTTCAAATTTTCCCGACCACTGCTTGAGCCTGTCCTAGTAGACACTCAACAATTATAAGTAATTTGCTAAATAAGGCCAAGAAATGTTTTCTTAGAAGAAAATTAATGAGGACTTCAATCACCACTGAGCCATTAAGCCCTTGTATAAGAAATTATTGCTATAGTCATAATATTCATGAGTATTTATTATTCTGTGACTTAATTTAAATGTTAGATACAAAACTGAAGTACAGACTGTCCTTCAGAGAGCATACACAAATTTTACTGCACTATTTGCATGCTTAGGTGACTTTCTAGCATTAATTAATGGCATTTGCTATATATTTGAAATAAATTTTTATAAATGACTCAGAATTTGTTGGGTGAAAATATTTCATAAGTCATATATTATTCAAGCCAAAAAAGTTATGTTAACTGTATTTCAGCAATATTCTTATCATTGAATAATATTCTTTGGACAAGTTGTTCTTTCAAGCTTTTAGATGGGGAAATTAGGATTTCAGGACAGTTTACATGATGCTCTATGTTAACCATCATGGCTGTGAGCATACTGTTGTTTGTATATAGGTACTCTCAATACCCACTGTTTTGAAACGACTTTTCTGGGGCCAGAGAGATAGCTCAGCAGACTGAGCACATGTTTTGCAGGCAGGAAACTGGAGATCCCCAAGCAAGGAAAAGATCAACCTCCAAGCACAGATTTAGGAGTGGTCCCCAGCATTACTGAACTATTGTTGGGACTGTTTGGGGTCCCCAACAGTATTGGGGTCCATCTGGTTCCTTGGTCACATTTGGGACTGGCCACCATTCCCTCTGGTCTATGAACAAAGAACGACAAGTATAGTCTACAAAATTTGAGGCTTAACTTATAACTCCATTCCACACCAACTGCTAACATACACTCTCCAACTCCATACCTACCAACAGCCTCCCCAACCCTTCAAACTGCAAGAGATATCTCTAGTGCAGAGACTGGGGGCAGGGTGTCACCAAAGGTAAAAGCCAACCCCCTCTTACCAGTGCAAAATCTCCAAGAGATCACACCTCTGCTTCCCAAGGCTATCGAGGTGCTAAGGCATTGTTTACTCTCTCCTAGGCTAGCAAGCAATCATTTCAATAATATTTTTAGTCATCACAATAAGAGAGACAGACATATGTAACTAGATCCGAGATTAAATATAGTAGGTGATCTTTCCTGAGACGATCATGTCATATGATCCAGATTCCCTTCCCTTTGCCAGATAAATCATTTCCAATCCTCCCCGGGTCCAATCTCCAACAACTACAGACCCGAGTGCAATGCCCCCACTGCAAGGCAATTCAAGGCTTATTTTAGGTCAGAGCCAAGCTATTTTGACCTTGCTCTAAACTTTGTCAGAACAAGGCTTACTCTAAAAGTTGTCCCACATCGAACCAGGGGAAAACTCTTTGCCTGATACCATCCAGTCCCTCATAGAGGACCTTTATGAAGAAGTATGAGGAATTGGATTCAATCTAATGGTATTTAGGCTTATAGTTGGAAAATATGATGGAAACCCAGGAATAGATCATTTAGAGTTAAAGAACTCACCACTCTACTGTCCTACTATTTTTTGTGTTTATGCAAGAACAAATCCCTTGCTATAAATATATGCAAAAGAAAGCTTGTAGAAAGAAGAAAAACAATCTTTCATTAGCAATAATAAACAGGGCTAGCAATTAAGCAAATAGTCCAACAACCTACCACAAACATAAAAACAACTAAATAAGATGTTTTTCCAGAGAAAGACACTCATTGTGTATTGCTATCTGTTGACCTTTTGATTATTCACTAGAAAATCAGAATTAGAGCTCCTTGCCTTTTAGCTCTACCTCCAACCTTCCTTCCATTTCTCGCAGGCAAGCACAGTTTTCCCAGAGTCTAGGTTAGTTTTGAGATTGGTTGTTTCCTCCCTGGATAATTTTCTTTCACTCCAAGGAAAACTGTTGAGTAAGAAGAAAAACCAAAAGAAACTTTTGTCCTCATGCATGACAAAATTATAAACCACCAATAGTGGCCTCTGTTGTGTTGTAGCGATGTTTGAATAGGAAGGTTGATACCAGTGAATAGAGCTCAGAAGCTTATTTATAAGTGGTATAAAGTATTGAGTAAGACATTTGATGGACATTGTGGTTCCCAGCAGTTCACAAGCAGCTTGCATTCATTCACAGTGATTCTCAAACACAGGGGTGGGCTGATTCATTCTATAGCATGACGGTGCTGTGCTGCTATGACCCTCCAGTGCCAGGAAGCACCTGTGCCAGTCAGGAGTGCTCAAGGACCTCAGGACCAGCAGTGCCTCCAGGCACCTAAAACATATATGCACGCTCTCAGTACTATAGTACTTTATATTTATGTGAATTAATTTTATACGACTTTATTTGAATGAGAGTATCCCGCCTACACGGCAGACCCTGGCAAGCTACCCATGTCGTATTCAATATACCAAAAGCAGTAACAATAATAGACCTCATTCCCATGACATGAACAAATGGTTTGAGTCTCTTCGTGTTCCTGGAGTGAGCAGATGCCCTTGGGCTATACTAGCACATGACAGGGATGAATGGAGACTTTACTGGTGTCCTCTCAAGCCGATCGATAACAATGGGAAGACAAGTGATACAAGCGATTTATTTGAAAGCTTATTTTTATATGAATGTTTCTGTTTTCATTTAGGGAAATACAGAAACTACCCATCCTGTGCTCAGGGACCCTGGGATCACTTCCATGATATTCTGCTAACCAGAGCTGAAGTTCAGAGCTAGTATCTAAGAATAAGGTGCACCTTGGTTCTGTCATGCTGGGGATAGCTGGATCCAGTCTGGCACTGCCCAAGGGTCTCCAGGACTTGCCTAGTAATGCTCAGAAACTACATGGTGCAAGGGATCAAACCCAGGAGGAGTCTATTGCATGTTTTGCATGCAGGAACCCCAGTCTCTGTTCTTGCACATCATGGCTCTGAGCACCCCTGAGAACAGAGCTCAAATGTCCCCTAGCACCATGGGGAGTGGCCTAAAATAATGAAAAACCAAATATTCAAAAAGAAAAAAGGAAACAAGTTCAGGTTCATCCAAAACGTGTGACAAAACAACACTTTATGTTACATCCCACACTCCTGTACTTTGATCCTTTTTAACCTATGTCTGAGGATCCTAAACATTTATATTTTTAAAAATGAAAAGGCAGTACTAAAACACATAATTTTCTACAATCAGTATTCATTCCTTTCAAATAGACAAAGTAACTAGATTACTTGAGATGGTTGTCAGTCTACAAATCTCTTTGTATTTATAAAGAAGTGTTTGTCTCCTTATCCAAATTCACAATTTAGATTGATATTAACAAAAAACATTCTGTTCAACAGATTCTGTCTATCTTGCAGCCAACCAGAGTAAGTTGTCAAGGACTATGGCCAACTTCACCATGAGTGGGTTTCTTCTCATGGGTTTTTCAGCCAATCCTGAGCAAGAAATCTTTTATGCTTCTCTGTTCTTAGTCTTATACTTGTTGGCTTTAACTGGAAACATCCTCATCATCACCAGTAACTTCCATGGATGACAGTCTCAACTCACCCATGTATTTTTTCCTGAAGCATCTCTCCTTTTTGGATCTCTGCTATATTTCTGTGACTGTACCAAGATTCATTTACAACTCTTTCAAGCATAGTGGGAATATTTCCCTCTGGGAATGCATAGTGCAGTGCTTTGCTTTTATTACCTGTGGGTCTGCTGAAGTGTCCATGCTCACAGTGATGTCCTATGACCGCTATGTGGCCATCTGTCTTCCACTGCACTATGATGTCATCATGAATGTCAGAACCTGTGTCCATGGAGTCATTGGCGTCTGGATCAGTGGAACCATCTCTGGAGTCATGCATACAGCAGCTACTTTCTCCATCCACCTTTGTGGCTCCCATATCATTCACCAGTTCTTCTGTGATATCCCCCAGATTATGAAACTTTCCTGTTTTAATGAATATGTGATTGAGATTGGAGTCACTGTCTTCATGTCTTCCGTGGCATTTCTTTGTTTCATCTTTATTGGGTTCTCCTATGTGCACATATTTTCTTCTGTGCTGAGGATGCCATCTGCAGAGGGCAGAGCCAAGGCCTTTTCTACTTGCCTTCCCCCACCTTGCTGTTGTCATATTATTTCTTTCTACAGCTGCCTTTGAGTATTTCAAGCCTCATGCTGAATCTCCAAGTGCTTTGGACTTGTTCCTCACTATTATGTATACAGTGGTTCCCCCAACATTCAATCCTGTGATCTACAGCCTGAGAAACAAAGCCATAAAGTTAATGCTAAGAAAGATGTTTAGAAGAAGAAAAGAACCACCTCCTTGAATTCATTCACTATTGGAATACAGGTTCAATATATAATTGCTAATATTCCATAATTGATTGATAAATTATTTTTTGTCTGTACTTTTTGGACCACACCTGGTGGCACTCAGGGCTTACTCCTGGCTCTGTGCTCAGGGATCACTCCTGGTGAACCAGGGGGACCATATTGGTTTCTTGGAGTCAACCATAATCAGCAGTATGCAAGGCCAAGCTGTACGCAAGGCGACCTGCTGTACTATCATTTGTCCCCAATAGGTCGAAATTTGCTTTAAGGGATGCTTTATTTTTGATGAAATCTTTATGTTTGCGCCACCTGGGATGCTAAAATAATCATACTTTGGGCTACAGAAAAATGACCTGTGAATATTTTAAGTAGAGTATGCTGCCCGTGACGGCAGAGCCTGGCAAGCTACCCGTGTCATGTTTGATATGCCAAATACCAGTAACAATTTTAGACCTCATTCCCATGACCTGATGGAATGGTTTGAGGCTCTTTGTGTTCCTGGAGCAAGCAGGTGCCCTTGCGCCCTACTAGCATGAGACAGGACATATGGAGATGTTACTGGTGCCCGCTCGAGCCAATCGATGATGAACGGGAAGACAGTGATACAGTGATACAGTGAATATTTTAAGTATTACTGTACAATATCACTTGTCACTTGTTGCTTGTCTTCCCATTGTTCATCAATTTGCTTGAGCGGGCACCAATAATGTCTCCATTCATTGGGAAAGAGGTCTACTATTGTTACTGTTTTCGGGATATCAAATACACCACAGATAGCTTGCCACACTCTGTCGTGGCTCATCCTACAATATAAGATGTGAAAATAACATCGACTTCACAATGTAAAGACATTAATTTTGTTTCCCTAATTTGTGTTGTGTTGATAGAAAAGATTTAGATATAACATTATAGTTTATTTCTTAGTTACACTAAGAGCTTGGACAATATATGATGCCCAAGAATTGATGACATGGCTTTGATTCTAACATCATGAGCCGTTCAACCATGACTTTCTGCCAATCTTTCTCAGCTCCAAGAAGACATGATGAATTTACCCTGACATATCCCATACTCATTTGCTTTGTCTCTTCAGATATGGGATTACTATGTCTGAAGTATATAGTATATTATGTGGAAGTATATAGTATATTGTGTGTAATACTACATATTAAGTATATAGTATATTATGTGGTCATTCATAAGCAATAAATAAATATTAACAAAATAATCTGAAGAACCACAAAAATATAGGCTTTTATTGTACATATTTATTTTTAGCATGATCATTTACAAAGTTGTTTACTGATGAACCACGGGCATTGTAGAGAGATTGGCTTTTCTCTTGTGTGGAGCTCTGACGAGGTGTGGAGTCTGGGTGTTAAAAATGGCTGCCCTCATGGTGCAGGGGTTCCTCTGATTTCTTGAAAGGCTCTATTGGGATGGTGGGCCAAGGCTAGAACCCGCCTTCCCTCCCAGATGCCTCATAATCAGCTGAGCACAGGGAGAGCCTGTAGTATCTCTGCCCCATGTATCTGTGTCACAGGGCAGGATATTAAGTAGGATATGTAAGTAGTGATATTTAACTTTGTCTTATTCAATTTTGATCTCAATGATTTATTTGTCTTGCCTATGATTTTTGCAAGGATTTCTAGGACTACACTGACTATTCATAGATAAATAAACATTTTTGCTTTGTGTCTGATCTTAGAAATATTTCAATATTTTGGAATTAACCTATAATAAAAGAACAAGTAATAGACCAAAACTCATGAAATATATATCCAGTAAACATAACTATAGCTGTCCATCATATGGACTTTGAAAGAATCTTCAATTGTGTGATAATGGTGGCATAAAAATAAATGAACTTATCAAATTAAAATAATTTCTATGGCCATAAAACCCCAAACTAAAATAAAAACATCCTATTCAATGTGAGAAAATATTTGCACAACAATTCAGTTATATTCATTACATATAAGGCTATAAAATGCTCAACAGTAAAAGTACAAAAATTCCATCCAAAATGGGGAAAAAGATAAACAGATAATTCCTGGGAAAAAAGACAACAGAATTACAAATGACCCACAGTCATAAAACATGTTTAGTGTCTTCAAATATTAGGGAAATGCAAAAATAAATAAATAAAAACGAGTATGCAATAACATCTTACACCAGTGAAATTAGTATAGAAAAAAAACTGGAATAACCAGTGCTGTGAAAAAGGAATCCTCATTCACTGTTGGTTGAAATGTTAATTGGGATGGTGGGCCAAGGCTAGAATCCACCTTCACTCCTGGTTGTCTGTTCAGTCTCTATAGAAAGCAATATTTCTCAAAAAAAGTTAGAATAGACCACCCCCATGATCCAGCATTTTAACTTCTGGTCTTCTATTTCCTCCCAAGTAGAAAATAAAAACATTGATGTAAAGACTAAGTGCAACTATGTTTACTACAATGCTTAATACAATAGCCAGGATTTGGAAACAACCCAAATGTCCAACAATATATAAATGTATACAAATATTATTATATATCTAATGCAATGCTGTGCAGGTATAAGAAAAGATGAGATATGGGGCCGGAGCAATAGCACAGCGGGTAGGATGTTTGCCTTGCACGCGCCAACCCGGGTTTGATCCCGGCATCCCATGTGGTCCCCGAGCACTGCTAGGAGTAACCACTGAGCATTGCCGGTGTGACCCAAAAAGCAAACAAAAAAAAAAGAGAAGATGAGATAATAAGTGTGAAATAAGTCAAAAATAAATAGCAAATACCAGGTGATCTCAATATCTGTGGTATACAAAAAAAAAAGATAAGACAAAACTGTTGATTACTATTGAATAGTATCGAACAATGAGAAACCCTTGGCTTTGCATTGCAAAACTCAGATTACCAGAAAGTGGGAGAGAAGAGATGGAGAAGGAAGAGGCGGACTAAGGTGACGTAGGCAGAGTGGAAATCTTATATACTTTGCTTGGAAGAATAGGGGGTGCCATAAGATTGTATAGCAATGCTCTAAACTTTATTATGGCTATAACCATGTTACATGACTATTAAAAAAGTGGCCAACGCACTGAAAAAAAACTAGGCTTTTACTCTCCACCGACTGACTACATTTTAGTGAAAGGAGCTGAATACCAGAGATATGATTTTCATCCTAGTGTGAGCTTGTGAGACTGACAGCTTGTTCATATGATGAGCTAAGAAATTGTGTGCTCTGGCAAGTTTTCTTAGGTTCCAGAAAGAACAATATTTAAAATGGAATGCAAATAAAAGAAAGATTTTTGAGGGCATTAAAGGATACTCTCTTTACTGGAAAGTGTAAACTAAAATACATAAATTCACATTATTTGCATTAAAAATAGAAAAAAAGAAACTTCTTTCAACCCCAAAATATTTGTGGAGTAAGATTCACTTCCCTATCAATGCCTTTGTATTTGGTACCTTTCATTCAAGCATACACACAGATGCACACTCACGTACTTGCTCAGCACCTTCAGCTCAAGAACGAACAAATGTGCCAAGAGATTTATTTTGTTTTGTGCTGGGGACCACCTTCATTCATTCATTCATTCATTCATTTGTTCGTTTGTTTGTTCATTCATTCATTTGTTTGTTTATTCATTTATTCATTCGTTCGTTTTATTCATTTGTTTGCTTATCTATATTTTTATTTTTCCTTTTTTGGGTCACACCAGCAATGCTCAGGGGTTACTCTGGCTCTGCACTCAGGAATTGCTCCTGGCAGTGCTCAGGCATCATATGGGATGCGGGGGATCAAACCTGGGTCGGCCGTATGCAAGGCAAATGCCCTACCCACTGTGCTATTGCTCCAGCCCCAGGACCACCTCTTTTTGAGATAATTTTTCTCCACTAATCTCAGGCTTAAACAGCTTTCCAGTTCAGCAATAAACATAATCAAAGAGTCACAGTGAGAAACAACTACTATTTCTTATTTCCTTATACTCTTTTAGTTTATACCAATTGCATTCCTATCTAGTTATATATTTTGAGATCCTAAAATATACATAATGTATCTAGCTCTGAAAATGATCACAATTCCATTTCTGAAAAAAATAATTCAAAATCCTATTTTTAGAACCTTCTGAAATCTTTTCATATAAATAATTGTTCATCAGTTTTAGGATTTCTCACTGGTTTTTGCTAGGACACTAGTTTTAAATAGACATAATATTTTCAAGTACTGATTATTCTGTGCCTTATTATTTAGATATAAAATTGAACTACTGACTTTCTCCAGAGAGCATACACAAATTTTACTGTGCTATTTGTATGCTTAGGTGTCTTCATAGCATTAATTAATGACATTTGTTGTATAAATTTGAAATAAAATTTTATAAACTACTTGGAATTTTTTGGTAAAAATAATATCTCGTAACTTATGTATTATTCAACTGAAAGTTCAAGTAAATTATTTTTAGTTTACAAATGATGTATGGGATTGGATAACACTATTGATGGAGGAAGTAGTTCCCACCAGTTCTCAAGGTGCCTGGCTGCCAGTTGCAGTCATTCTCAAACACGGTGGCATATAGGGCCTGGGAATGTGGTGCTGCTCAGGTCCTCCAGGGCCAGGGAGCACCTAGGCCAGCCAGTAGTGCAGATAATGTTTCTTCTGTGTGAAGAAACATTATTTTCTTCACACATATATGTTTCACAGATAATGCTTCACAGATAATGTTTCTTCACACAGAAGAAACATTATGGAGTCTAACATTTCAACACCCAGATAATGTTTCTTCTGTGTGAAGAAACATTCTTCTAATGTTTCTTCTAGTTCCTGGAAAATAAATATTTCAGTATCAACTCTAACCCTATTTCTAAGATTTCATGCAAGAATATAACCAAAGTAGATAAAGATTAATAAGGAATTTTCACTCAAAATCAGAGCCTGGCAAGCTATCCGTATTTATTTGTAATGCCAAAAACTAGTAACAGTTACGGACCTCAATTCCATGACCTGAGAATGGTTTGAGGCTCTTCCTGTCCCTGGAGCAAGCAGATGCCCTTGGGCTACTCTTGCTTGTGACAGGACATTTGGAGATGTTACTGGTGTCTGCTCGAGCAAATCAATGAACTACGGGAAGACAGTGATACAGTGATAGTGTGTGCTTTTGGGTCTCCAGGATATTTTTACCAGGAGTGGTATTGCTGGGTCAAATGGGAGCTCAATATCTAGTTTTTGGAGGAATGTCCATATTGCTTTCCAAAAGGGCTGGACTAGTCGACACTCCCACCAACAGTGGACAAGAGTCCCTTTCTTCCAGTATCCACACCAGCACTGATTGTTCTTGTTCTTTTGGATGTGTGCTAGTCTCTGTGGCATGACATGATACTTCATTTTTGTTTTCATTTGCATCTCCCTGATGATTAGTGATGAAGAGCACTTTTTCCATATGCCTTTTGGCCATTCGAGTTTCTCCTTTTTGGAAGTTTCTGTTCTTTGCTTCTCCCCATCTTTGATGAGATTGGCTGTTTTCTTCTTGTAAAGTTCTATCAGTACCTGATATATCCTAGATATTAACCCCTTATCAGATGGGTATCACTGTATCACTGTATTCCGTTCATCATCGATTTGCTTGAGCGGGCACCAGTAACATCTCCATATGTCCTTTCTCATGCAAGTAGAGCTCAAGGGTACCTGCTTGCTCCAGTAACATAAAGAGCCTCAAACCATTCCATCAGGTCATGGGAATGAGGTCTATAATTGTTACTGGTATTTGGCATAACAAATACAACACGGGTAGCTTGCCAGGCTCTGCCATGCGGGTAGCATATTCTTGTAGTCATCTCTAAATCCAGCATTTATTGATGAACTGCATGGCGAAATTGGCCGCGTGAGACGGACTGTTATAGGCTGGTCTGCTGGGTGGAGTTCTGATGAGGGGGAAATTCGGATGTGGAAAATGAAGGCCCTCGTGGAGTGGGGGGATGTCATCTAGCTTCTTGCGAGGCTCTGATGGGGTGGCGGGCCAGGGCTAGAACACACCATCCCTCCCGGGCACCTCGTGAGTGGTTGGGCACAGGGAGAGCCAGTAGCAGCTCTGCCCCATGTCTACGAGTCTCTGGATCAGCATACCTGGGCCGGATTTAAAAAAGACTGCTGTAGGGTGGATCTCGATGAGCCAAGCTGTGATAGGCTGGTCTGCTGGGTGGAGTTCTGACAAGGGGTAAGTCCGGATGTGGAAAATGGAGGCCCTCATGGAGTTAAGGGGGTTATGTAGTGAGTGAATATTCTTCCCCAGTCTGTGGGCTGTCTCTGTATCTTGGTCATTGTTTCTTTTGAGGTGCAGAAGTTTTTCAGTTATATAATCCCATTTGTTTATCTTTGCTTCCATTTGCTATGTCAGCTGTGTTTTGTCTTGAAGATGCCTTTAGATTTGATGTTGTAAAGCATTTGTCCTACGTTTTCTTCTATGTACCTTATGGATTCATGTCTGATGTTGAGATCTTTGATTCATTTTGATCTGACATTTGTGCAAGATGTTAGTAGAAGATCTAGGCTCATTTTTTACATACAGCTTCCCAGTTTTCCCAGCACAACCTGTTGAAAGGCTTTCTTTGCTCTACTCAATATTTCTTTCCTTTATCAAAGATTAAGCGATCATATATTGGAGAGTGTGTTTCTGGATATTCAGTTCTATTCTATAGGTCTACAGTTCTCTGTACCAATATCATGCCATTTTGATTATGACTGCTTTGTAGTAGAGTTTGAAGTATGGGAAAGTAATGCTTCCCATCTTCTTTATCCCAAGGATTGCTTTAGCCTTTCATGGAGTTATATTATTCCATATAAGTTTCAGGAGTGTTTGGTCAATTTCTTTGAATGATGTCATGGGTATCCTTGTAGAGATCGCATTGAATTTGTATAAAGTTCTGGGAGTATTACCATTTTGATAATGTTAATTCTCCCAGTCCATCAGCAGGGAATGTGTCTCCATTTCCTCAGGTCCTCTTTTATTTCTTGAAGCAAACTTTTGTAGTTTTCTTTGTACAGATCTTTTATATTCTTAGTCAAACTGATTCCTAGGTATTTGATTTTCTGTGGTGCAATTGTGAATAAGATTGTTTCTTTAATATCCCTTTCTTCCCTTTCATTATTTGCACATAGGAAAGCCACTGACTTTTGGGTATTGATTTTGTATCCTGCCACTCTACTATAAGAATTTATTGTTTCTAGGAGCTTACTGGTAGAGAGCTAAGCATTCTGTATCACTGTCTTCACGTTCATCATCGATTTGTTCGAGCGGGCCCCAGTAACATCTCCATATGTCCTGTCTCATGCTAGTAGAGCCCAAGGGCATCTGCTTGCTCCAGGAACATAAAGAGCCTCAATCCATTCTGGAATGAGGAGGTCTATAATTGTTACTGGTATTTGGCATATCAAATACAACATGGGTAACTTGCCAGGCTCTGCCATGCAGGTAGCATACTCTTGTAGTCATCTCTAAGCCCAGCATTTATTGATGAACTGCAAAGCTGCTTGCGGCCACGCAAGCCAGGCTGTGATAGGCTGGTCTGCTGGGTGGAGTTCTGACGAGACAGAAGTTCGGATGTGGAAAATGGAGGCCCTCATGGAGTGGGGGCCGTCTGGCTTGTTGCAAGGCTCTGCTGGGGTGGTGGGCCACGGCTAGAACCCGCCATCCCTCCTGGGCGCCTCGTGAGCGGCTGGGCACAGGGAGAGCCAGTAGCAGCTCTGCCCCATGTCTAAGCATTCTATAGGTATAATATTATGTCATCTGCAAATAGTGACAGCTTGACTTTTTCCTTTCCTTTCTGGATGCCCTTAATATTCTTCTATTCCTTGATTGCTATGGCTATTACTTCCAGTAATATATTGAATAGAAGTGGTGAGAGTCTGCAGCCTTGTCTTGTCCCCGATCCTAAGGGGAAAGCTTTCAGTTTTTCCCCATTGAGAATTGGGAGCTTGGAATAGATGGCTTTGACTATATTGAGGAAGGTTCCATCAATTCCCATTTTTGGAGAGTTTTTATCATGAATGGGTGTTGGATCTTGTCAAATGCTTTTTCTGCATCTATTGATATGATCATATGATTTTTATTTTTCCTCTCATTGATGTGATGTTTATTGACTTGCGGATATTGAACCATCCTTGCATTCCTGGCATGAATCTACTTGGTCATGGTGTATAATCTTGTTGATGACTCTTTGGATTCTATTTGCTAGTATTTTGTTGAAGATCTTAGTATCTGTGTTCACCAGAGAAATTGGTTTGGAGTTTTCCTTTTTTTGTGACTTTTAACTTGAAATAAAATCAAGGTTTAGGTTTTTTCCCTAAATTATGTTTATTCCTAGGTTTGAAAATAATGAAGAAAATTTGACAATGTGAGAATAATAAACAGAATATCCTATTTGGACTATAAAATAACAAAGTTAAACATCAAAAGTCCAAAGTAACGAAGTCCAATATCAAAAGTCTTGGTGAGAATTGACAGACATAACAAGAGATGAGGACAATCAGTGCACAGAGTTAATAGTTCAGTAACAAACATCCAAGTTAAGGAGAAAAGGTGTCATTTACAACAAATACAAAAAGAAAGGGGCAAAGGGAGCAAGGGGAAAAGAAAGAAGCATTCAGATATGAACAAGTCCACCAAGACTTGTACAAATATGAGTCCAGACAACTATGAAACACCTTCAAAATGCACAAAAAGTACTACTACGCAGTTCTTCCCAATGAAGTGGACAGATTTGGGGTAACCTGACTAGAGCCCTGACAAATATCTTTGCAGATATTTACAAATTTGGTTTGAATTTGTTTTTTGGGCCTCACACTGTGCTTAGGTATCACTCCTGGCTCTGTGCTCAAGGATCACTCCCGGGAGGCTCCAGGAACCGTATGTGATGCCAGAATCCGAACCCTCCAAGGCTGTGCGAGGCAAGTGCCCTGCTCACTATACTCTTTTTCTGCCCCCAGACCGTCTTAACATTCCAGAGAGTCTAGAAACACCGAAGAACTAATTTTAAAATTTTACCATCTAAATTCCAAGGTTATGAAACTCCAGGATTCAACAGAGCACACAGTTAGAGAAGGAAAAACAGATGGTTGCGGAACAGAGAATGCAAATAGACTCTTGTGAAAATCATTACTGGGTCCTTGTAAAATGGGAAAAGGCAAATTGATGGATGATATATTCTTTTAAACCATAGTGATAATCCAAAAGAACCACCCAATAGGAAATCACACGGAGAACTAAAACCTTGCACCTTGCATTCACAAATTTATTTGAAGTAACTCAGGTTTGAAGAAAAGTGCCCTGAGATACAGCGGACGGCCGGGAGAGGGCGCTGGGTGATCACGAAACGCTAAAAACCCTGCTAGTCCTGTATTCACCCCAGGCGGCCAGCAGGCGGCGTCCGAATCGCTTCCTGAACTTCCCTCAGAGAACCTCTGCAGCCCAGAAGACCTGTTTAATTCAAACCGAGGCACAAACTCCTGGGCTGTTCCCACGTGTTTTATTTCCTTTCCCTAGATTTTGTTAGACTTCATACACACACACACACACACACACACACACACACACACACACACACACACACACACAAACACATGCAGTTTTGGTGAATCACAATCACGTTTAAGGTTTTATTTTTTCTTATAGTTTTAAAAAACAACTTAAAAATTAGATCAAAGTGAGATACACAGTAACAAAGCTGTACATGATTGGGTTTCAGTCATACAATGTTCCAACACCCGTCCCTCCACCAGAGCACATTTCCCACCACCAATGTGCCCACTTTCCCTCCTTCCACCCTCCACCCTGAGTCTACCTCTATGGCAGGCACTGTTCTATTCTCTGTCTCTGTCTGTCTGTCTCTCTGTCTCTGACTGTCTCTGTCTCTGTCTATGACTTTCTCTCCCTCTCTACCTCTATGGAAGGCACTGTTCTATTCTCTCTGTCTCTGTCTCTGTCTCTCTCTGTCTGTCTCTCTGTCTCTGACTGTCTCTGTCTATGACTCTCTTCCCCTCTCTCTCTTTGTCTCTGTCTCTCTCTCTCTCCGCCCCCTCTCCTTTTGAGCATTATGGTTTGTGATACAGATACTATGAGGTTATCATGTCTGGACCGTCACCTCCTCTCAGCACCCAATTCTTGTCTAGAGTCATCATTTCCAACTGTCATTGTCACAGTGGTCCCTTCTCTATCCTAGCTGCCCCCTCCCCACTAAATAACTAGCCCCAAACTGCCTGGCCCTTATTTCTGCTTTCCTTGGATAATAGTCTCACACTGTGATCCTATACCACAAAGGAAGGCATCACTCTAAGTCTGTCGGTCTCTCTCCGGCTGATCCCTCAACATACAACCCTTTTAAATTCAAGTATTTCACTCTGCACCGACATCAGGGCCAGAGAAATAGTGCAGTGGGTCTGGCACTTTCCTTGTACACGTTGGCACGTTTGACACAGGTTCTATCCCTGGCATCCCGTATGGTTCCCCCAGCCAACCCAGAGTGGTCCCTGAGCAGAGTCAGGACTAAGTCTTGAGCACTGCTGAGTAAGATCCCCCCCCCCCCCCCCACCCAAAAATACAACTTTTCACCAAAGTAAACTATTTTCACACTTTTTTTTCTGGCTTATTTCCCAGTGCAGAAGGAGGTTCCTGTTCTGTCAGGGTGTTTCCTTCCTCCGAAGCTGCTTCGTCACTGGAGAGGCGAGGGAGGCTCCAAGGTCTCTCCTCGGCAAAGCACTGCCTTTGGGGTTTTCCCTGGGCCCAGCCCTCCAGTCCTGCAGGGATGAGCCCCACCCGCGGCCCCTGCTGCTGCTGCCGTGGCGAGCTCTCGTCCTGTTTACGAGCAGGCGTGGATGAACATGGGTCCATGGCGTAGTAACAGGTCTTGAGGGCGATGCCATTTCCCAGGTGCTTTGGGGAAAGCCTGCCTCTCCCCAGTGCTTCTCCCCCCAAGCCACCTGTACCTATACCACGCGGGCCTCTGCGGCCCCGGAAGCTCTGAGGTTCCCCAGCAGGGAGCTACAGGGGACACCGGCAGCCCAGTCTGTCCTCTCCTCTGCAGACCAAAGCAGATCAGCGCAGCAGGACAGGACGATGGAGCTGAGAAGCGAGTTTGCCCCTGCGGGATGAGGCACCACTGCGGGAGGCCGCTGGCAGGATCAAGGGTCTTCACTAAAGGCAGGAAAGGACAGAAAAATAAAAGCAGAATTCCCGTACCCCCCACTCTCTCCAGGGCACTGTGACATGGGCCCAGAGACCACGTGGCTATTAGCACACTACTGACGCCATCTCCTTAATGACATCCAGACTCTTAGAGGGCTGTGGGGAGCACCGCAGTGGAGCACTGAGGGCTGATGGAGCACTGGGGGCTGATGGAGCACTGGAGTGGAACTAGATTTGGGGAAGACTTTGCATCTGTGGAGGTGTGGGGGGAAACACTGAGGTGCCCTGCACAAAATCTGGGAGCAGGGTCAGGGATCCCCTTCTGTCCCAGGGGATTGGTAGCCAGCAGAAGAAGACATACGAATCCAGCGAAGTTTCAAAATGCTTTACTTAACACAGGTTCAGGCATACAAATCAATCAGCAATAGGAAAAAGCCCCGTACTTAGTGTTCCCGGCTAGGCCCTGGCCACGTGTAGGCCAAGATGGCGGCCACCAAGTGTTAAGGCCCTGTAGAGAGGAGACAGAAACAAGGTACCAGCAGAAAGGGGAAAAGAGAGAGAACGCCTGAGAGAGTGAGCCCAAAAAGAGAGAGAAGAGAGTAAGTTTTATATTCCTGGAACCGCTGACCTCCCACTGGAAACCATCAAGGTCAAATGCCCTCAGGTAATTTCTTCCAGGACCTTACCTAGGCCCTTTGAGATGTTAATGTGGCCTAGCCAAGATCTGCCAAGGAATTGCCTTTGCAGGGTAGAGAGGGAGGAGTTTCTGAGATGAGCTGTATCTCAGAATGCAAAGGCAAGCATCTGTACCAAAAAAATATACTATAGCCAGTTAAATATTTCTCCATGCCTTCACAAGAGTCTCATCTTTACTTCATGGTAGTTCTGTATATTAGCTTTGAGTTATCAGGGAGCCATGCTTGCTTGCTTGGAGGCAAACAGCATTTCTCTCTGGTCTAATTACTCAGAGATCCAACGTGACCAGGCAAATATACTGGTAAGATCTAGCTAGTCCCACTATGATTGTGGCAGCATGAGAGAATATTTATACCAGCCAGAATATAATACATGGTCAGATAAACTGCCACATTCAAACTGTCCTCCTCCTATCCACAAAGTGACCTGCAGGAGGCAACTCCAGGCCAGATGCAGAGTCTCTGGGCAGGTGTACTGCAACAGAGGTGGAGGTGTTTGATGCTGTCTCTGCTTTCCTGCCATGTTAATGACAGGGCACTAACAGAAATCCAGACCAGAGAGGAAATATGGGGTGAAGATGCTTGCCCTGAACATGGCCAGCCAGGACCAATTCACAGCATCAATACTGTTCCCTGAGCACAAAGCCAGGAGTAGGCCCAACACCCTTCAACACACACAAAAGAGGAACCATTTCCTTATTCCTGACTCCTCCTCAAATTGCCCATCTCTGCTCCACTTCAGTATTTTTTTTGTTTACTCCAGCTCTGAGAGAGGCCACCACTGAGTGTAGAAAATTCCCCAGTGTCTTTTCCAACGGCCGTTTTCCCCAGAGTCCTTACTCTCTCCCCCACCTATTACCACGACATTTCAGTCCAGCTGCTTCCTCCTAGCACTTGGTGGCTTATTTTCCACTTGGCACACAAGGACTGACAGAGCCTTCAGCCCATTAAGCGCTGTTGGACCCACTGTCCCCCCACCCAGCTGTTGGATGACAGGCTTAGCTAACTTGGGATCTTTGCTGTTTTATCCACTCACAGCTTTTATTTATTTATTTTTTTTTGCTTTTTTGGGTCACACCCGGCAATGCTCAGGGGATTCTCCTGGCTCTACACTCAGGAATCACTCCTGACGGTGCTCGGGGACCATATGGGATGCCAGGAATCGAACCCTGGCCGGCATGGGCCAGCCGCGTGCAAGGCAAACGCCCTACCCGCTGGGCTACCAGCACCTATCCACTCACAACTTAATCTACTTACATGTTCTTAAGCCAAGGTTCATTCTAATGAAATCTCTCTTCTATGTAAACACTGCTAGAGGGTGTGGCAGTTACAAAAGTCACCTTGACTCTGAATAACTTCTGACTTATTATACATCTACTAAGACTTCTATGTTTTCTAGATTGGGCACAGCTCCTCTTTATACCAACTGGACCCAGCATGGGACAGTTAGAATTTACCAGGAGACTGCCACCATGGCTACATTGAGACTATCTTTAAGATTATAGGAAGGATCATACTAGTTAGCCCTCAAGCAGGCAAGCGTGACCCTTTTAGTATACAGAGAACAAGATACTCAGAATCACCTGGATGCAGATAATAAATAAGAACCTTGTGGGTACCATCTAGATTACATGAAGCCCATGAAATTAAGATGTATTACTTTATATCAGCCCCCTCTCTTTCTCTCCAGTGTTTTACATAAGAGGTAATCTCAGAAGGAGGGATTAGTCCTTGGCATACTCCTTTGTTTATACCTATAATAGGGTGTGGCACCACCCTTCTACACTCTTCTACCATCTAGAAGCTGCTTAGGGTTCTTTGTTGACAGGACCCTCCCTGTCAACAGTTAGGATTACTTTGGTGTATATAAGGTGACTTAGTTACATGCCCCTTTTTTTGGGTAGGACTCATTTCTGGTAGGACTCTCTTTAGTGGAACTCCATTTTGGTGGGATTCTCTTTGGTGGAGGACTTGGGCTCTCATGTATGGTCTAAATTCTAACCAGAGCTAGAGTTCTTGCATTGTATGGGATTGCAGTGGTAGAGTTTTTGTAGTATTAAAAACCTTTTTGGAACTGTGCTGGACTCACGAGTTTTCATCCATTCTCTGGTGGCCTCGGAGGTAGAAGAGAACTTTTGTCCTGATACTGTCGGGGGACCCAGCAGCTCTCCGACACCCAGCTACCACCCTTGCCCCCTGAAACCACTGTCCCCACTGCCCGCTGCCCTTCCCGCTCTCACCTGATACCAACAAGCTTCCTTGCCCAGGGAATCAGTTCTCACTTCTACCAGGATCTCCTAAGTGGTCTTCCACTGTTTCCTTAGGGCCTCAGGTAAAAAACCTATAAATTCTAGGCATGTTTTCCTCCCCTCTTCACAAAAGAAGGCCTCTCTGGGCCATCCTTATCTGTGCCCGTTTACCTCTGAAGTCAGACATGTGATTAGTTTGGGGAGGGCGGCTCTGAGGCCTGGCCTGGTTTGGAGCCTGATTTTTATGTTCATTTATTCCTTCTTGGCAAGACAAGATCTTCAGCATTTCCACCAGGAATGCTCAAGGGTAGCTGAATTGAAAGGGCAAAAGATGAAGTCCACGAGAGTTGAGGAGCATTGCAAAAGCATCACGGCACCTTTTGCTGGAACGACCTCCTGCAGATATTTTTTAAAAAATGTTTTTTGTTATACCATCGTGAGATATACAATTACAAGATGTTCATGTTTGGGTTTCAGTCATACAGTGTTCCGGCACCCACCCCTCCACCAGTGCCCATTTCCCACCACCAGTGTCCCCTGATTCCCTCCCCCTTCCCCAGGCTGCCTCTATGGCAGTCACTTTGCCTCTTCTCTCTCTCTTCTTTCTCTCTCTCTCTCTCTCTCTCTAATGCTCAGTTCTAGGCTGCTGGTATTAACATTTCCAACAATTATTAGCACACTTCTGCATGGCAGAGCCTGGCAAGCTACCTGTATTGTATTTGACATGCCAAAAACTGGTAGCAATTATAGACCTCATTCCCATGACCTGAATGAATGGTTTGAGGCTCTTCGTGTTCCTGGAGTAAGCAGAAGCCCTTAGGTTACACTAGCATGCGACAGGACTTAAGGAGATGTTACTGGTACCCACTCGAGCAAATCTATAAACAACAAGAAGACAAATGATACAAGTGATTAGCGCACTCTTCCCTTCACTGTCTTACCTAACCTCTGACTCCCACACACTTGTGGTAGATTCCACCCACTGACAAGACTTCCTGATCCATGTTTTGCCTGAGCTTGGATATTAGTCCCTGATATTTTAATCTTTGAAGTGATTTAATCCTCTGAACAGTAGCCAGAGCAGACAGGAAGGGAGTCACACCAGGTGTCCTTCCTCTGCCTTAGCTCTAAATTACGGATCCAGAATTGGTGGAATTTTTGAACGCTTTCTACCACTGGAAACATTAGCCGTCATTCAGTCTCAGTGAATCCCAGAGCCTGAGTGAGCTCTGGTAGATGAAACTCACTTGAAGATACTCATTAAATAAATGAGTATCTATTTATTTATTACATAAATAAATATGTAATAAATAAATAGATACTCATACTTTCTATTTTCTGCAAAACTTTTCAGAAGAGACCAAAATCAAAGATCTCTAAGAAATGAATAATGGTTGCTCATGACCAAATTAATGGAATTACTTTGTTTTAATTTTTTCTTTTTTAAAAAATTTCTTATTTCTTCCAGTTTTAATTTTTTATTGAATCATCAGTCAGTTACAAACTTGTTCACGATTGGATTTAACTCATATAGTGTTCCAACACCCAACCTTTCACCAGTGCACATTTCCTACTACCAATGTCCCCCAATTCGCTTCTGCCAATACTCCCATCCCTCATTCCCCACCCCCTACCACAACCTGCATCTATAGCAGGAACTTTTCTTCTTTCTTATCTCTCTTTCCTTCTGAGCATCGTGATTTGCAATACAGGTGCTGACAGGTTATGATGCGTATCCCTTTACCTACTGTCAGCATTCAATTCTTGAATTCAGAATGATCATTTCCAGCTATATTGTCATTGTGGCCACTTCTCTCTCATAACTGCACCCCTCTACTTGTGGCAAGCTTCCAACAGTGAACCAGTCTTCCTGGTCCTTGTTTCTACTATCCTTGAATATAGTTTCATATCTTGCTTTTTTTCTTCTTTTCTATATCCCACAGATGCACGGGGCTCAGATACATGGGACAGAGCTGCTACTGGCTCTCCCTGTGCCCAGCTGATCATGAGGCATCCAGAAGGGAAGGTGGGTTCTAGCCCTGGCCCGCCATCCCAGGCAGAGCCTGACAAGAAGCCAGAGGATTCCCCCACACCATGAGGGCCGCCATTTTCAACAGAGCTCCACCCAGCAGTAAAGCTGATCTTTCCTCACTCTTGCAGCCGGTTAATCAATAAATGTACAAGATGAGAGACTACTGCAAAAGTATCCCACCCACACGGTGGAGCCTGGCAAGCTACCTGTGTCGTATTTGATATGCAAAAAAAACAGTAACAATTATAAACCTCATTCCCATGACCTGACCTGAACGAATGGTTTGAGGCTTTTCATGTTCCAGTAGAGCAGATGCCCTTGGGCTACACTAGCATGTGACAAGACATAGGGAGATGTTATTGGTGCCAGCTCGAGGAAATCGATGAACAAGGGAAGACAGTGATACAAGTGATACAAGTGATATCCCACAGAGGAGTGAAATCATTCTGTCTGTCCCTCTCTCACTCATTTCATTCAGTATTTTGACCTAAATTATTGATATAGGGGGAAATATTGGTTTTTAATTGACATTAGATTCACATAATATAAAGTTATAATTTCAGACTGAGCAATTATTTGGGATTTAGTTTATTCATAAGGCTGTGCAATCCCTACCTCTATCTGATTTCAGAAACTTTCCCAGCACTTTGAAAGCAAGCCCCATGTTCATGAATCAAATATTTCCCATCATCTGCTCTTTGCAGATCCTGACAACCAATCTGCTATCAGTCTCAATGAATTTTTTCAGCTCTGATATTTTCCTATAAATGTAACTTTCTACAGTCATTCACTCTGTGACTTTTCTGCATCTGGTTTCCCTCACATAGCATATATTTTTTTTTGTTTTATCAATGATGTATTCTTACTTCATTCATTTTCATTATTTATTTGAAATATTTTCCCCATATGGTTATAGTAAGTGCTGTTGCAGTGAACACTGGCATAGAATAGTCTGAGTTCTTGTTTTCAATTCTTTTTAATATACACATACATGTGAAATGGCTGAGTTTTAAAAAAATTCTTGTTTAATTTTTTTGAAGAGCTGCCAAATTGTTGTGTCTAGAAGTTGAATCATCTTATATTCCAAAGAGCTATGTATGGGGGCATGGGGTGGATTTGGCCACATAATTAGAAATGCTTGCTATATTTTTTAAATTATAGACCTCTAGTAAGCATGAAGCAGTATCTCAAGGTTTTGATTTATGGTTCCCTGTTGACTCATGATGTTGAGCTTATGTTCTCAATGTTTTTAGCCATTTGTCTAACTCCTTTGTAGAAATGCCTATTTGTGTCCTTCTCACATGCTTTATCTGGTAATTATTTGTCGGGGCGCTCCGCCGGGTCCCTGACAATGCCGGAAGCGAAGTTCCCTTCTACCTCCGGCCGGCGAGGAATGGATGGACACTCAGGAATCCGATGCGGTTTTAGAAGGCTTTACAAAAAGCCACAGGTTCAGGCATACAAATCAGCAAAAGGAAAGAGCCGATGCTTAGGATTCCAGGCTAGAACCCCAGCCACGTGTAGGCCAAGATGGCGACCACCACGTGTGAAACTTCCAAGGGGAATAAAT
This sequence comes from Cryptotis parvus, assembly GCA_021461705.1. Lineage (NCBI taxonomy): Eukaryota > Metazoa > Chordata > Mammalia > Eulipotyphla > Soricidae > Cryptotis > Cryptotis parvus. Next base: position 501,101 of record JAJIBD010022365.1, on the reverse strand, counting down.
GCTCACAAGGTGAGATCCCACCGGGAAGAAGAAGCCTGGGAGAGCGGGAACCGGCTAGTTTATACCCCCCCAAACTCAGACCTTCCTCCCATTGTTATGGAAAGCAGGGAGGGTCCAATGCCCTTAGGTAGTCCCTCCCTGCATCTCACCTAGGGCCTTTACTGTGCTAATGTTTTGAGCGGAATGCCTTTGAAATGTAGAGAAGGGGGTTTCTGAGATGGCATGTCACTGTACCAAAGATCAACACCAATGCCAGTTAAATATTTCTCCAAGCCTTCACAAGTCTCCTCTACTTCATTGTAGTTTTATATTTTATCAGGGAGCCATGCTTGTTTGTTTGGAAGCAAACAGCATTTCTCTCTGGTCTAATTACTTAGGTGTCCTTACGTGGCCAGGCTAATATGCTGGTAAGATCTAGCTAGTCCCACGATGATTGTGATAGCATGGGAGAATATTTATACCAGCTAGTACAGCATACATGGTCGGATAAACTGCCACATTTAGACTACCCCCTTATCTACGGAGTGATTTGCGGGAGGCAATCCAGAGCAGATGCAGCAGCCCTTAGGAGTCCTGCAACAATTATTGTCATTGTTAAGAAAGTTCTTTACATATTTTGGAATTAAAGTCTTATCAGATACATGATTTTCAATTTTTCCCCCATTCCATAGGTTGCCCTTTTCACTCTGTGTGTTGGGCCATTTAGCCCCCTTGTGTTTTGGGGCCACACCCAGCGGTGCTCAGGGGTTACTCCTGGCTTTGTGCTCACTCAGTAATCACTCTTGACTATGCTCAGGGGACCCGTATGGGATGCTTCAGATGGAACCCAGGTCAGCCACAGGCAAGGCAGTCTCCTCACCTGCTGTCATTTATCTCTCTGGCCCCTGTTTTGGACCTTTAAATGCACATAACTGTCAAATTTTTATTCTCTTTCTCTTTCAGGCAGACTGACAGGGAACAAAGATTTTTTAAGAAAATGTCACCAAACAAGCCTGAAGGCAGAAGGCCTTTGAGATGTAGAAACCTTTTGAGAAACCAAAGGTTTCAGGGTGCAGAGAGTACCCACCTGGAGAGACTGCTGAAACCCGCAGAGCAGAGGACTTCCCTGCAAAAACAAAGCCTGTGATGTGAACAGGAAACGGACCATCCATAGTTTCAGGCTTCTTCACTTGGCAACACCCTAGCAACAGTCTTATTTACATAGAAAGCCCCAAGTGATGGGGCTGCGGGGCATGCCAATAGGGGAAACCCCTATAAAAATAATGCTAAGGAGGCAGGTGGGGTTCTGTTCTGCTGGTAGCCTTATTCATCCTTGTGTTCAATTTAATCACATGCTCTTTTGTTTATTATGGCCCATAGGTATACAAAACCCACCAATCATATGGGCAGTTATCAGTCTATTAAGTGGAAAACTGAACTTAAAAGTGATTCACTTGTATCACTTGTCTTCCCATTGTTCATAGATTTGCTGGAGAGGCACCAGTAACATCTCCATATGTCCTTTCACTAGTGTAGCTAGTGTAGCCCAAGGGCATCTGCTCACTCCAGGAACATGAAGAGCCTCAAACCATTTCTTCAGGTCATGGGAATGTGATCTATAATTGTTACCAGTTTTTGGCATATCAAATGCAACACAGGTAGCTTGGTACAAAAGTAGGGAAGCAGTGATGGTGATTGCTCGCCATAGCCGACATCTTCAAGAACAAGAGCAGGGGACAGTACTGTTCAGTATGGAACTAAAATGGGATAACTTCAATTAAAGATCCATACATTATAAGCAAGTAGGAACTAAGAAGGACATACGCCAGATACAGGGAAATTTCTAATGACCGGGGGTGGGGGAACCCAAACATAGAAGGATATTCCTTCCATATGACAAAAAGAGCCCCTCAAAAAAGTTTGGCTGCAATGTCAAAAAACGAAAAAAAAGAAAAGACTGGACTACTGTGTTATTTACTTTATAGCTATGAGTGGTTCAAATAATTCAAGCATCATTCTTTATTGCACTTTAAAACCGTTAGAAGGAATTTTTTTTTTTTTTTTTTGCATTTTGGGTCACACCTGGCAAATGCTCAGGGTTACTCCTGGCTCTGCACTCAGGAATCACTCCTGGCCGTGCTCGGGGGACCATATGGGATGCCTAGGATCGAACCTGGGCTGGCACCACGCCGGCCGCGTGCAAGGCAAACGCCCTACCTGCTGGACTTTCGCTCCGGCCCCTAGAAGGAATTTTTAGCTCAATACTATTCACCTTTCACTATTTCTTTTTGATTCAGTCATGATAGGTGGTAGGACTGTAAGAATCTATGCACTTCCTACAGTTTGTCTAGTTTGTTGGTATGTGGGCATAGATATTCATAGTCTCATGACCCTCTGAATTTCTATGGTCTTTCTCTTCTATTTATGTTTATTTTATTAGCATCTTCTTTCTTAGTTTTACTGGAGTGTCCTGGGCATAAATAGAATCATAGAAAATATAATCATCTTGCTTAGAATGCAATAAAATTCACACACTACTGACATACTTGCCTATATTTCAATCCACATTTCTTTCATTTCCTTTGTGAAAGTTTCATTAAGGGAGAAAAAATAACTCCCTTGAGTATTTTGATGATATTTTTTGGTGAATGAAACAGTAATCTCAGCAAAGTTCACAGTTAGTGTCAGCAAGCAGAATTTCAGGTTGTTTTAGACTAATTGTCATTTAATTTAAAAATGCAGCATTTTCTAAGTAGTTCTAAATATCTTTATACTATTTCTTTGACATCCTATCAGGTTAACCCTCATTTCTAATGTCAACATACTTTACAGCTGTAGATGTTATGATCTACTAAAGTAGCATGTTGTTATAACAGATTATGAAATAAAATCCTGACAAAGGACATTAACAGTAAAAAGTCACTATTCAATATACTGCAAAACAAACAAAGAAAAAACCCTACACCTCTAAAGGCCAAAGAGATGGTACAGGTTTAAGACTCAGGCCTTGAATTCAGTGACCCTGGTTCAATTCCCATTCACTGTGTGACCCTTTAAGGAGGTTCAAACCCGGTGATGCACTGCTCAGGTAAGGACCCAGCACTGCAGGCTATGAACATTCTTACTTCCTGGAGCTCTTTTATTGAACTGGTGGCCCAGTTACCTAAGAATGGCCAGGAATGGTCTCTGGGTCTCTTGATTGCTACTTGAAAGAATTCCAAAAGCATATAAAAAAGTGTAGATGCAATAAAACTGATCATGAAGTGCATATAATTATGTGCTAGCCTTCTCTTGTAAAGCTGAGGTAAGGTGGACAGTGAATCACATACTTAGTGATCTCACAGCAACTGACTCTCAGAGAACTGAGCATAGAATGAGACTCATCGCTCCCTAGGTGGCATAAGGTTGGAGTCAGACAGCTTAAGCTTATCATCATTCTCTTTTCCCCGTATTGATCAAAGAAGTTCGCTTCTTAAAAAATGTATTTTATTATACCACAATGAGATATACAATTACAAAAATATTCATGATTGGGCTTCATTCATACAGTATTCCAGTACCCATCCCCCACCAGTGTCCATTTCCCATCACCAATGTCCCCAGATTCCCTCCCCCTCCCCTAGCCTGCCTCTATAGCTGTCACTACTTTCTTCCTTCTTTTCTTCTTCTTTCTTTCTTTCTTCTTCTTCTTCTTCTTTCTTCTTTTCTCTTCCTCTTCTTTTCTTCTTCTTCTTCTTCTTCTTCTTCTTCTTCTTCTTCTTCTTCTTCTTCTTTCTTCTTCTTCTTTGCTTCTTCGTCTTCTTCTCTTCTTCCACTCCCTTCCTTACATATTGTGACTTGTCCTACATACATTTAAAGGTTATCATGTATATTCCTTTGCCTACATCAAATGATCAATTCTATTCTGGCATTACCATTTCCAACAATTAGTAGAACATTGGCATATATTTATATCTCACAAATGAATGCAGTCATTCTCCTCTCTGTCCTTTTCCTTCTGGAAATACAAATTTCCTTCTGGAAATACAAATTTCACTCAGCATGATAATCACCATGTCCATCCATTTATAGGCAAATTTCATGACTTCGTCCTTTTGACAGCTGCATTTGGACATGAGCAATCTGTCAGACAGCATATCAACTATTCAAGCAAATGCCTGGTAACATTATAGCAATAGTATCAAATAAAAAGGATAAGAGAAAACTCCAGGACCTAATCGATGTGCCCTATGGCACAGATTATTCATTCATGTAGCTCAAAATACAACTCGTCAAGGTAGGCAATGAAAAAGATGGAATGTTTTTCAAAAGTTAACTATAACCTAACAGTGATTTCTTTAATAGTTAAAATGAGTTATAAGACGTGTTGAAGATCTAAAGAAAAGGGAATGTTCATCCACTATTGGTGATTTGGAAAAGAGCCTCATGCAAAGTAAATGCTTCTCAAGAAGCTGAAAACGGAACTACCATATGATTCAGGGTGCCCAGTGATATAAAATCATCAACTGAAAAGTTATATTCATCCCAGTATTTATTGCAACATTATTTACAATGGCTAAGATTGAAACAACCTAAATGGCCATCAATAGAGGATTGGATAAATAAAATGTTATTTATATAATGAAATGTGCTTCCGTTTATTAAAAGATAAAGTTTTGCGTTTGTAGCACACTAGAAGTAGCTCAAAGTAACTCAAATTGGGGCCTGAGCGATAGCACAGCGCGTAGGGTGTTTGCCTTGCATGCAGCTGACCCGGATTCAATCCCAGGCATCCCATATTGTCCCCTGAGCACCACCGGGAGTAATTCCTGAATGCTGTGCCAGGAGTAACCCCTGAGCACTGCTGGGTGTGACCCAAAAAAGAAAAAAAGAAAGTAACTCAAATTGATGACATGGCTTAAATCAAATGTAAATATTGGATGAGGATATTACACCTATGTGTGTATTATAAATAAATAAAATTGGTTGATAGACAAAAAAGTAAATAAACCAGTAGAGAGAGAGGAGAACTAAGGTTACCAGAGGGGAAAATAGTGAAGATTAAAGCTAAGAGGAGAGGGGGTGAAGAAAGGCTGGCACATGACCATGTTTTTAAAGGAGTTATTGCTATTTGTAAGTCAAGACCTGGAAAGAACCTGGGTCCAACAATAGGTGCATGAATATTGATGTGGTGTATAGACACAATGAGTTTCTCGGCTGTCAGAGAAAATGAAATCTTTCCCTTCAACAAAGAACTGGAAGGACTCATCTACTGAGCACTTGTTCTTTTAAGCAAGCAAAATCTTAAAAATGGAAAATCTCATAAGTATATAAAGAAACATTAGGAAGGAAGTGATAAGATCCAGTAAAAGCAAACCCCTAGACTCTGACCACATTACTGAGGGTACCAAGTGTGTATTTTGGGGTGAAGAAGTGGGAAGACCCTTATGGACAGTAGTAGAGGAATATTGGTCATCTGGCATCTGGTGGTGGGCAAGGTTTAGCATCAATGTACCTCTGGAGCATGCAAACATCTATATTCTTCTAAGCAAATGAGATGTATGTGTATGTGTATGTGTGTGAATGTGTGTGTGACAACAGGTACTCATGGAGTAATATCCTCAACCTGTAGCCATTGGGCTACATTGGCACGTGATAGGGTCCAATGGAAATGTTACTGGCGCCCGCTCGAGCAAATCGATGAATAACGGGATTCAAGTGATCAAGTAATGTGTATGTGTGTGAATGTGTATGTATGTGTTTTAAATCAGAATTTCAAAGAACTTTTGAAAAGGGAATCAGCTATTTGGAAAGGAATGAGGTTTGCTTCACTGGAACTGACAAACTGTCTTCCTGGAAAGTTATGGATAATCCTATTTTTATTTAATTAATTATTAAAATATAATGAATTTAATTATTAAGAGATCTGATCTTTGAATTTATTTTTACTTTCGCTGTCGATAGGAACCAGGCACTTGGCAGGCATATTGCCCCACCCCGGGGCCACACCGTTTACCCCAGGATGCCTAGTATCTCGCCAATGAGAAGACTGAGAAAGGGTGAGCCCAGGTTGCCATGGAGACTAAAGGTCTTTCAGACACTGGTGACTCAGGAATTTTTGCACTGTTTTCTTCATGCCATGAGTACCTGTTGTCACTGGACTCCACTAAAACTTATTTAGAGTGATTTTAATTGTGTGTCTCTTAGCCACCTAATTCTTAGAGACATGCTTATTCCACACCATAATATTTACTGAGTCATTAACGTGGTTTTGCCTTGTTGCATTCTTCCCAGCTCAGTCCTTACTGGGAACCCTCCTGTGTCCCCATTCCTCCATGGCTCAGACAAACCTTTTAGGGAACTGTCTTCTCCTCACCCACGAGGTTTACATCTAAGACTCAACTTTTTGCTTCAGAAGAAATTGATCTTAAATTCATCCCTTTCCCAGTTCCTTTATTGGGGAGGGTGGGCAGTGAGGTGGAGGTTGGGACACACAGTAGGCAGTAGGCAGGGTTTACTGTGGCCTTATGCTCAGGATCTCTCCAGACATTGCATAGGGAACCACCTGTGGTGCCAGGGATCAAATCAGGGTTGGCCATGTACAAGGAAAGTGTCTTCACCTCTGTCCTATCACTCAGGCCCTACCCTTTGCTTTAGTCTGAAAGCTCAGTTAAAGAAGAGCAGGAAGCTCAGAAACCAAGCCTGGGAGTTGGGGAGTTGCCAACCAAAAAAAATCTTCTTTTTTTGGTTCCTCTCAAGGTGGTTCCCCCACAGCTGGAGGAGAGGCTGGGTTACCCAGGTGTTGGGTAGCTTCTGGGGTGACTTGGGGCCTTCTTATTGGTGATGGAGAAACAGTGGAATCAGAGATGCTTCTAAGAACTACCAGCTAAGAGGAACTAGGCGGAGTTAACTGGGAAGGTTGAACTTGGTGAACTGCCTGCTCTGCCCTCCACTGCCTTTCTCCCAGGTGCCACCTGACCCAAACAGCAGCTGCTGAAATTGAACTGAAGCTGAGTGGAGTGGGGGAGAGAAGCCTTTAGGGAAAGTACCTCTGAATCTCCCTACTCATCTGCCGCCACCCACTCATCAGCCCAATCCTCTTTTTGTTTTTGAGGCCCGTCTTCAAGTAGGGGGCCTGGTCTCAGAGCAGTTGTCTTACTATCCCCTTTGGTAGATGGCAAACGTTTCTCTGTTCCTGCCTGACCCTTGGGAGGCAGGGATCTAGGATTACCAGTAACCTTTGAGAGACGTGTCTTAGCATGGAATGTTGGAGCTCTTCCCTTGCTGCCTCTGACTTCCAGTGTCCCGGAAGACACTGGAAGACACTAGTCACCCCAATATTATGGTGACTAGTGTGGATGACACCATGCTCCTGCCTCTGGTTTCCAGTATGGGTCAAGCAGTGAGCAAATATTATTAGTGCTAGTTGAATGCCAAGCCTCATTCTTCCTCTCTTGTGGTCCTTCGCACTCACTGTTCCACATTCTGGCATCTAGGGACTTTCAGGAGCAGTAAGAGTTTCCATCGTCACTGCGGCAGGCAGGAGGTAAACTTGACTTTTCCTTTGTCATTTCCCTGTACCCTGATCAGACTTTTATGAATAGGCCCTTTATTAAGCCCCACATAAAAACCCTAGTCTAGGGAAGGGACCACTATGACAAAGACAGTTGTAAATGATCGTTCTGGATAAGAACTGTGTGCAGTAGGTAAAGAACAAATGGGATAATATTCCAGTATCTGTATTGCAAATACAGATAATACAAATAATGTATTATTATTATGTATAATAATGTATTATAATACAAATACAAATAATGCCCAATGGGGGGGGGGGAGAGAGAAAGAAGGAAAGTGCCTGCCATAGAGACAGCCTGGGGCCTGGGGGGGGGCAGCAGGAGGGAAAAGTGGGACATTGGTGGTGAGAAATGTACATTGGTGGAGGGATGGTTATTGGAACATCGTATGATTGAAATCCAATCATAAACATTCTTGACTGTATCTTATGATGATTCAGTTAAAAAAAATTTTTTTAAAAGTCCTACTTTCAAAATATTTCAATGATATGTTTTAGACTGGAACCCTTGTACCAACACATAAAATACTTTCATACACAAACAGACCACTAATTTTGTCCCAAGAGAAAGAACAACAAGTAGGGTGCTTTCCTTGCCTGAGTTTATAACTCAACACCCTGTGCACTGCCAGGTATGATTCCTGAGCACAGAGAGAGGAGTCAGCCCTGAGCATAGCTGAGTGCAAGAGGAAAGATAGGGAGAAAAGAGAAGTCAACGAAGAAAAGGCAGCTGTGTGACTGGTCTGAGCTTCTCACCTCTAGGTGATGTTGTTTTAAGAGAGAAGCATAAAGTTGCTGAAAGAACATCACTCTGTTGAGATCCATCTCCTCTGGGACTCACACACAGCTCACGGACTGACCCTGCTTAGACCAGAACCCAATACCCTGACCCCACAGTGCTAACCAACCCCAGAGCTGCCCTCGTGGTCTAAGCACCGTTTCTGTTTAGTACCCTTTGGTTTCTGGCTACTTTCACATGCTCCACCTTCCCAGTGATGGCTAATACAGTACCTTCCTGTGGTCTCCACCAAACTTTAGATACAATTTCTGAAAGCATTGAAAGGGTTGGAGAGATCATGAAGAAAGCACTCAATGTGCTCAGATCATTTTTGTTTCTGACTCTGAGGCAGTATAGCTAGATAAAGGGCCTCGAGGCCACAGCCAGATGTTCCTCAGAGATTCTCATCAGCAATGCACTGGGCCAAGTGGCTTCCCATGTCTGTCATTCTCCACTTCTCATATGCATCCATGACATAATGCCTTCATGCATCTGTAGCTCCTGTCAGAGCATCTGAGCCCTTCCCATCCCCATTAGATCCACCAAGACAATGGGTAATTCCTTGACCCCAATTCCCTTCTGTTATCTTTGGGTACCCTCTCTTGGGCTTACCTGTGTATGCAAGCATTTAATCTCTTTCACCCGACTTCTTCACACAGGCCAGTATTTCTCCATAACAAGGAATACTTGCCTTTCACCAGACAAAATAAGTCTGAACTGGCTATCTGTGTATAACTACTTTAAAAGACTAATATTAGTCCCCTATTATTCTCATTATTAAAGGCCAGAAACAAGGCCACTGACGTACACAGTGTTGAGCTTGTGTGGTCTAGTCCTTTATTTTTATGTGATAATGAGGAGGAGGTGTTTCATTTTATTACCAAGTCAATCTTTATAAGCTGATTTATTAATCATTATATAATTTCTCTTTCTCAGTGCCAGGAAGGCAAAGATGAGCAAGGAAAGCCAAGTACTCAAGAACTTCATCGTCAGGAGGGTAATGCAGTCTCACACAAATTATGAATTTGACAACAGTATCTACACAGGTGAGTGAGAGGTCAACCTCATGGGGGGCAGATCCAGGAAGGCTTCTCAGAGAAGGTAATATTCGAGTCAAGAGCTTCGACAGTCTCTCAGCCCATGGACCTTAATCAGTGACTCTCTTTCCTGGTGGCTCTGAGCAGGAGTTGAACTGGGAGATGGTATCCTGATACGGAAACACCACAAAATTTCTCCTTGGGTTTTCAAGTGACAGTAGGGTCCTCTAGAGGGAGCCAGAAGATTGCAGGAAAGCCACATTCTTGTGGGAGCTACTGGGCAACTTGGCTGACACCTCATTCTTATCTGCAACACATTTTTGCTTATTTTTAATACTCTAACATTTTTATTTGAGGTTCCATGATTTACAAAACTGTTTCATGTACACAATGAAACACCAACTCCATTCCCTCCATGGACTTCAAGTTTGGTCCCCCATCATCTCAGGAGCCCGGAGGCTGCTAGTATCTGCAGTACTTTAGCACCTACCAACTCTAGCGCTTTCCATGGAATTTAACCGGAGGGCACCTTCCTCATTAGAATGCCAATTCTCACCTGGCCATACAGGTGAGAATACAGGTCATACAGGTAGGTCTTTTAATATTTGTTTGAAAGAACAAAACATGATTTTGAGGCTCAATTTTTTATTTTGGAACCCAATTCTTTCTTTGTCTGACTAAAAAATAAAAAAGCAGAGATTCATTCTCTCTTAAAAAATGAAGATGAGCCTCTTGCAGGGCTGGTTCCTCCAAGGTTGGGGAGCAACTAGTGGCACCCCTGATTTCCAAGTTTATCTTCACTCTTGTGTGAGTCTGACCCCAACTCTCCCTAATAATGAAGGCATAAGGGAGTAGGGTCACTCTGGGGACTTTATTTTCAGTAGATAATGCCTGTAAAGATTACCTCCCCAAAGGATGACATTCTGAGTTCCTGGACACAGGACCTTGACACAGCAATTTGAGGGGACTCAGTCACCTATAACTGGTTGGGTCCAGGGTTAGAAAGCTCAGCCTAGGACTGCAGTGATAGCACAGCGGGTAGAGGGTTTGCCTTGCACACGGCTGATTCGGGTTCAATCCCCCGGCATCCTATACCGATGCCCTGTTAGCTGCCCTGAGCACAGGAATAAGCAATTCCTGAGTGCAGACCCCTGAGCATTGCCGGGTGAGACTCAAAAAGAAAAAAAAGAAAGCTGAGCCTTACCTCTGAGTCTGTCCTTCCCTGCTAACCGCTCTAGTCATTTCCCATGTTTTGTGGCTTATCTTCCTGCCTACTTTCCCATATGCATCCTCGCTCCACAGCGGTCTCTCCTCTGCCTCATCTCCATCCAGTGTCCCCCCAAAATTTCTGCGGTCTAAAATTCTTCATTGCAGCAACAAGGCTGACTCTTTCCTGTCATATAGTGGTGTTGAGTACCTTCAAAATCAAGTTGGAAGGTCTTGGCCTGTTTCAAATGTCTCTATATTTGCCCGGTACATTATCACGCTTGGGTAGCAGATGAACAGATTGGCTGATTCTAGCGCTTCAGCTGCTTTTTCCTGCTTCCAAGCCTCATTCCATGCTCATTCCACATGGACTCAGAGGAGGGCGTCCCTGCCCATTCCAAACCTGGACACATTTTAAAGATCAGTGAAGCCTTCCATGATGGCTCCTGTCTTAGAATCTGCCTAGAATATCCAAGGCCATACAGCTCTGTTCTTGTTTTCTGTATTTGTCTTATTTCATGTATGCGACTCTGATCAAGCAAGTCTGAGCTGCTTTCTAGAGACCAGGTCTGTGACTTGTCTTTCTCTCTCATTCCCCCTTGCCAGCTCTGGGTCTGATACCTTAGATATCCATAATATGATGGATGAAAGGACACCTGGGAACTTGACTCAGCCTACCTCCTTGGAAGGATGAGAGGGAATCTTAATGTGTAAAGTTTTCCTTGCTTCCTCAAGGGCAAGTGTTTTATTAATTTTTAAATGTTTATCTTTATAAAAATCATTTTATAAAGTTTTAAATCAATAAACAGTTATTGATTTATGATTTTATGAAATTTTAGTTTATTGGCCCATATGTGTGTAGGTGTCACCATTTCCACAATCAAAAGAAGATGTCTCTTCTATGAGGAATACAATGAAACATAATTATGGAGCAATGAATGGCCAAAGGCATCAGAACTGGAGGTTTTGGTTACAGAACTGAGCTTACCTGGATGGGGGTGGGTGTGGGGGTGAGGATGGGAAGGGTCTTAGGGTATTAGTGGAGAGGAGTAGGCGCTGGGGTTGGATGTGGTGTTGGAAGGATGTGTCATGAAAAGTACAGTTAACAGTACTATAAGCCACAGTACATTGATAAAACAAAGAAGAAAAAATATAATTAAAAACAAGTAAAGTTCTCACTGTTGCCCTGGCTCTCCTGCTTCAGTCTGTGTGCCTGTGGTCACTTCCTTCTGGAACACCAGGAATCCTCCTTCTCCCTCGGCTTTCTTGGGAGCAGTGGCTGGGGCCCTCAGTCAAGGTTCAATGCTTTAGACTGACAATGTGGTGCTTCTCTGACTCTGCAGTGCCAGGGATTACCTGGGTCATTATTGGGGGTCTCCAAGACTAGAGCCCAGTACTGTACACATGCACTTTAACCTCCATGATATCTCTCTGCCCCCCAGAGATTGACTCTTGGTAGTTCTCACAGGGGTGAAGCTCAGAGTGGTTCCTAAGTATGGGTAAGAAGTGAAGCCTTGGAGCAGCAGGACAGGGAGTGAGGAGCTGGTGCAGATCACCGGGGATTAAGGGAAACCTCTCCTCAGCCGGGCCTTGCAGGGGCTGCTCTGGGGAAAACAGAGGCAGGTGCTGACCTTCCTGAAGATGAGTCTGTGCCAGGGAAGGCATGGAATGCTCAAAGCAACCTAGAATAGAGGTTACGAACAGACAGTGGCAGACGATGAAAGCTAATGTTCATCGAATAAATGTCTTGTTACCTGGACAGGCAGTGGATGTATGGGCACATATGTGCGCAGAATCTGACCATTTAGGGTCAGAGAGATAGTATAGGAGACAAGACAAGATCTTCTGTCTTGCACACAGAAGATCTGGCGGCATATACAGTCATCACTAAGTTTCACTCCTGAACACAGGATCAGTATGAGCTCCTCAGCACTGCCAGGTAGGTGTGGTTTCTCTAAACCTATAGTAATTAATAAATAATTTTTTTTTTTGCTTTTTCGGTCACACCCGGCGGTGCTCAGGGATTACTCCTCGCTCTGCACTCAGGAATTACTCCTGGTGGTGTTCGGGGACCATATGGCATGCTGGGGATCGAACCCAGGCCAGCACAAGCCAGCCACATGCAAGGCAAACGCCCTACCACTGGGCTATCGCTCCGGCCCCAATAAATAAAAATTTTTTGACAGGTGATCACACCCAGAAGTGCTCAGGGCTTACTCCTGGCTCTGTGCTCTGAAATCACTCCTGGTGGCCTTAGGGAATGATGTGGGTTCTGGGTATCAAACCCAGGTCAACTGTGTACAAAGCAAGTGCACTACCTCCTGTACCATTGCTCTGGTAACAATTAAAAGTTAATAATAAATGAGTCAGACTGTTTCATGATAGAGGATGTTCCCAGACTAAGCAAGACACGGTGAGGTGGCAACACAGTTGTGTGACCTGGTGTTAGAGACCCAGCTGTTAGAGCCTAGGGGCTTCAAATCTCAGGACAGCTGCCACAGTTTTAGTTGTCGTTCTTGAGCCACACCACGTATTGCTTGGGGTTCCTCCTAGCTCTGTGCACAGGGATCATGCTAGCATATGTGGTGCTCGGGATCAAATCCAGTCCGCTCTGTGCAGAGCAAGCGTCTCAACTGCTGTCTCCTCTCTTCAGCTGCTACTTTTTAGCTGGTGCCTTGGGTCTCTGTCTTTTCATCTGAGATGTGAAATGACAACAGGTTCTATATGTGAAGGTTTTCTTGGAGAGAGAATGAAATGAATCGCTGTATGTTTTCTGCTTAGTTGCCTGGGACATGGGACTATAGTAGATATTTCACCAATATCAAAACTCTCATTGTTAGGAATAAGCTGCAATGAATGACCTGAGAACAGGAACGCTGAGGCAAATGATTGTCCGAGAGAGCTCTGGAAGTGGGAGAATTACACAACCTTTATGTGTTTTCTACCTTGTGAATCTTTAATAAGAGCAGCACCTTGGGGCATTCCCACTGCGTGAAGGACTCCTACACACTCAGGGCGATTTCCCTAGAGCCTCATGAGCAGTCTCCCAGATCGGCTGTCCTCAGAGGAACACCTTGATGTTTCAAAAAAGTCACTTCCTTACTGCACATCTGCTCAGTTTTTCTTCCTCCCTTTCCTTTTTGTTTCCTTTTTTTACCTGATTTAAATTTCTTGAGCATATTAATAAGACTGAGAAAATTTCCCGCCCCCCCTCTTTTAACTGCAATATGATTCAGCATCCTTTCATTATTCTTTTATAATGGGCATGTGAATTTCTCTAGCATTTGAGGGATATAACTCTACGAATTATGTCCTACGGACTCACTGTAATTAATTATGATCTTGCTTCCTTTTTTGGTTTTCTAAATCCATGATCATGTCAGGGGGCATTTGTCATTAATTAATGTCTTTGAGAGGAAACTGGGGTACCTGCTATTAAGGCAGCATGGGGGTGGGCAGGAGGGGTGGGGTACATTGGTGGTGGAAATGGGGCACTGGTGGAGGGATGGGTGCTGGTATACTGTATTACCAAGAACCAATTATGATCACCTTTGTAATTGTATGTTTCACTGTGGTATAATAAAAAATTAAAAAAAAATTAATGTCTTTGGAGACACTTTCTTATATTTGTTAATCTCAAGCCAGAATTCAGGGTAAGTATAGTTCTTAGAATATTGTAATCAGATGCTGAGGGAATTATGTGACCACAAAGTGATAAAATGTGGGCTTGGTTTCTAAGATTTTAATGCATTGAACTTCATGCAGGGTCAAGAACACCAGCAAATTACAAAATGACTCTGTAATTTTGTTAATGTGAAATTACAATTCATAAATTACCAGAATTTAATATTTAGAAATTATGAATTTTGTATATTAATGGGCTTGTATTTTCCTTCTGCATTCTCTGAAGTAGATATTTAGCTGACTTTTCATGAGATAGTAGTAGGTAGTAAGAATTCAGGAACGGTTTGAGGCTCTTCATATTCCTGAATCAACCAGATGCCATTGGGCTACATTGGCAGGTGATAGGGTCCAATGGAAATGTTACTGGCGCCGCTCGAGCAAATCGATGAATAACGGGATTCAAGTGATCAAGTGAAGTAAGAATTCAGAAGAACAAGTTCTATCAGTAATGGTCGAATTAATTTTGTTGTATTATTTTATTCTAGGAAGGTGGTACTGGGAGAGAAGAATAAAAGCATTCAAGGGTAATTTCTACTAAAGTAATTGCTTTGAGAATTAGACAACAATAAGGAATTATGAGAAATATTATAAAGGATAAAAGTAGTTTATGATGTGTTTAGAGACTATAATGTTTATAAGTGCCTAATATCAGAAATATTTTAGCAAAATAGAAGTAAGTAGAGGATAAGATTAAAGATGGACAATTCACTGTCATTGATTTCGTAAATTTCTCTAAAGCTACAGAAATGGAGATGATGTTACTTTTGGTCTACAAATGAAAAAATAGTAGATTGTGAGCCCCAAAATAGACTCAGACAAATGTGATCAACTGACTATTGACAAAGAAACATAAACATTTTTTCCATTAAAATATTTATTATACCACTATGAAATATACAATTACAAAGCTTTTCATGATTGGGTTTCAGCCACACAGTGTTCCAGCACCCAACCTTCCACCACCCTTCCAATATCCCCAAATTCCCTCCCCCTTTGCCTAGCCTGCCTCTTTAGTAAGCATTTTTCTTCCTTTCTCTCTCTTTCTCTCTCTCTTTCCCCTCTCTCTCTGTGTCTGTCTCACTCTTCTTCTCCCTTCTCTTACACATTGTGCCTTGCAATACATACATTTAGGTGTTATCATGTATCACTGTATCACTGTCTTCCCGTTCATCATCGATTTGCCCGAGCGGGCCCCAGTAACATCTCCATATGTCCTGTCTCATGCTAGTAGAGCCCAAGGCATCTACTTGCTCCAGGAACATAAAGAGCCCCAATCTATTCCGGAATGAGGTCTATAATTGTTACTGGTATTTGGCATATATCAAATACAACACGGGTAGCTTGCCAGGCTCTGCCGTGCAGGTAGCATACTCTTGTAGGCACCTCTAAGTCCAGCATTTATTGATGAAGCGGCCGCCGCGAGCCGGGCGCTGATAGGCTGGTCTCCTGGGTGGAGGTCTGGAGAGAGAAGTCCGGATGTGGAAAATGGAGGTCCTCATGGAGTGGGGGTCTTCTGGCTTGTTGCGAGGCTCTGCTGGGATGGTGGGCCAGGGCTAGAACCCACCATCCTCCCGGGCGCCTCATGAGCGGCTGTTCACAGGGAGAGCCAGTAGCAGCTCTGCCCCATGTCTGCGAGTTTACCACCGTAATCCAATATAATGAAAGAACTCTCGCTCTGGTGAGAACTTGGACCATACAAGAGAGCCCATGTCTCCCACCAAAGAGAAAGGATCTCAGCCGAGAGGAGTCCTACCCGACGGGTCGTGTTATCATGTAGGAAACAAAAAATTTGATGGGAAAGAAATTCTTTTTTATCATTGTTGTAATATCTACATCTACATTACAAAAGATAAGCTTTGACTAGTACCACACACATATAATAAAGATCATTCAATAAGGCTTCTATATTGACATATAAACATAAACTATAAGAGTTATAGAAGAAACTATAACAACTATTGTATATCTGCAGACGTCTATTTGTGAGAAAGTATCTCAGGCTGTATTCTGTGTTTGTGAGCAGCTTTAAGTCAAGTAGCATGGTATAACAAATCAAATATTTTCATTTCACTGAAAGGCTCTTCAGTGAAGACCTCCCTCTGCATTTAGGATATAGAGTTACAAGCAGGGAGTACAGGAGAAACTTGAGTTCATAGAAGAAGAATCTAGAAACACACTTGGCAGCTCAGTTGCTCAGTTCCACATTGTGGGCTCAGAGGGAAGAACATTGACTCCTTCCAGAAGGCAACCCTCAGAATTGTGCTTGAAAGTTGTGTTCCTCACAAAGAACCCTAAAATGTAAATGCTTGGAAAAAAGAATGTACATCACAAGGTAGCAGCCGTGATTCTAGGGGCCAGAGTCTCTGACATCAAAAGTATTGGGGCTTTTTCCACTGGTCCCACTGTTTGCACTTTCAAAGAACCACAATACTCTGCAATATTTCTATCTGTGCCTGCCACTGTCATAGTTAAGAAAAACACAAACCACAGAAATTCTAATAAATATGTCTTGAATGTCACCATTTAGGCTAATCGTCACAGGCAAAGGCCATCCTAGATGTAAGTTGATTGTCACTGCTGAATCTATTATAGGAAAGGGTCATCTGACCTTCTTTAGAGCAAAAGCCTGTGGTGGAGGGAGAGTTTTGACTCAAGTCCAGGGAAACTGAGATGTATTTAGCCTCTAGCCATGACCTGCTGTGGGTTAAGAGTCTTTCTACTGCTCTGGGAGGTCCTCATGCATCACTTGACCTGATGAGTAGATGCTACTTTCAGTCTCAGTTTTGCCCATTGAATTTAATATTTATTCCATTAAAATATACATTTATCAGATCTATTCACTTTTTTCAAATTTTTATTATACCATGTGAGATATACAATTACAAAGATGTTCATAATTGAACACTGTCATACAGTGTTCCAGCACCTATCCTCCACCAGTGCCCCATTCCCACCACCCACATCCCAAACACTCTCTCCCCCACCCTCCCCAGACTGCCTCTATTGCAGGCACATTTTCTTTCTCTTTCTAGCTCTCTGATTCTGTCCCTGTATCTCTCTCTCTTCTCTTACACTTTGTGGCTTGCCCTACAGATATTATTGGCTTATGATGTCTCTATGTGCATACTCAATAGTGAGATCTAGTGTGACATCATAATTCCCCATTCCCCATAACCTCTCCAGTTTGTTGCAACTAGAATGATCATTACAGTGTATAAATGTGAAAGATCCTGGGAAGGACCTGGTCCTAAAATCTATTATTGTCTAAGATTGTCAGCTGTGCGCCTGCACAGCTGTGAGTCTGGAGTATCTCTCTTCTGGCTGTTGGTTATGGTGGCGGGGAGCTCGTAGCCACGCCTATTGTCACGGCCCCTGCATGCTGAGTGAGCACTGGGAGCTATGTAGGAAACGGCCAGGGGTTGGCCGAGCCTTTTACTGTCCTCCAGAACTCCACTGAATGCTCCACATGAGGTCAAGTTGCTCAGCTGTGGGTCTGGAATGTCTCTTTTCTGGCTGTTGGCTGTGGTGTCTGGGAGCTCGTAACCACGCCTACTAATATGCAGTCTGAGGAATGGGTGGAGGAGCCCAAATTCCAGCTCCAAGTCCGGCCAGCGTGGAGATCTATTCACTTTGAATTCTGAGCATCAACCATAGTGCCTACCATAGAGCAAATCTGAAAAGGAAGCTGTTGGTTGGCTGGATGGATGAATGGATGGGTGGATGGATGGGTGCTAAGAGGGGTGGATGGATGGAGGATAGATGAATGAGTGTTATTGGACAGATGAAATAGATGGCTCAGTACTATTTTTATTGGTCCTGTAGTTCAGTTTAAGTACTTTATTCAGACTATTGAATTCACTTTTGCCTGTCATTCACCCAGGCTTCTTTTTTAGATTGTTTTTGTTCTGGTGCGAGAAGAACTAAGAAAGACATTCTTCTCTTATTTCTCTGAATTCTTATAAAAATCCTCAAGTTACTCACTAAAAACAACCACCAAAACATATGATACCTCTAACTGCCCCTTCTTGGTGGAATTCATCTACAGAGCCACTAAATTGTCACTGCAGGTCACACATGTTCAATGGCTTGGAGTGGACCAATATTTCATTCTGATTCCAGTCCACCTGTGAGAGTACAGATGCTGTTTATTCCAGTGTCTCCAGATGGGGAAACTTCTCCATTATAGTTCAGGGGCTCCTAGTTTTGCTGGCAATTTAGTTTCTTTCACAGATAGAGAAAATTGCATTGGGATTCCACACCAAACTTAAAGAAACTGAGCTTTAGTGTTATAAAAGCAAAGTATTATGAGATACCAGCCTACAAGGACCCACCACACAGAGACCCGCCCTTCAGAGGAGAGTATTTCAAGCCCAGGAATGCTTGAGCCTAAGACACAGGTACACCCGGCAGAGCAGAAACCAGCTTTCCCCGTTGAACCCCCTGCATTCCATGGACCATGAGAGTAACTTCCGACCCGAGTCCACCATCCTGATGGAGCTCGGAGGAGCCCAGAGAAACCCCCACACCTTGCTGGCAGCGATCTTCACAATCCACACTCTGCAGCAGGTAAGATCTCCACCCAGCAGATTAATCCAGTCTCCAACCCGCAGATTAATCCAGTCTCCAGCCTGGCTTGTCAGAAACCCAGCCTACAAGGACTCACTACACAGAGACCCGCCCTTCAGAGGAGAGTATTTCAAGCCCAGGAATGCTTGAGCCTAAGACACAGGTACACCCGGCAGAGCAGAAACCAGCTTTCCCTGTTGTGCGGGGGCGCTGCGTGGCCACGCGCGATTTACCTCCAAATTACCATAAATATTCTACCCACCCCTCTGAGAAAGCCCCACAAAGTAATGAGAATACAGTGCCCGCATGGCAGAGCCTGGCAAGCTGTCCGATGCGTGTTTGATATGCCAAACCCAGTAACAGAAATGTTTATTTTCCTGACCCCAAAAAGAGCCCATAATATGGCAGTAGTAAGAAAGGCAAACAAGCAGTGTCTGATAAAATCTCATGGCCATCCTAGGCTGCCAAAGCGAAGGACTAAAATGACTGTCTGTACTTTCAATGCACTTACACTGGCATCGGAAGCATATATTGAGGATCTGATGCTGCAAGCGCAAAAGATCAAGTACGACATCATTGGTCTGACTGAGACGAGGAGGTGTCAGTTGCATCATGCTGTATTTAACACCAGAGAAGAATTGTTCCTTGGAACATGCGAAGAAAAGAGGCATCGGTGACATTGGTGTCCTTGTCAACACGAACAAGGCCGTCAACATTGATTCATTTGAATGCCTAACAAACCGAATAGGACGATTACACTTGAAGAGATGTGGCCCACTGCCAGCAATTTCTATCTTCATTGTCTACGCACCAACATCGACATACAAAGAAGATGAAATTGAGAAATTCTACATGGAGTTGGAGGAGTTCTATAAAAAAGATCACACCTTCTACAATATCATAGTTGGTGATTTTGATGCCAAGATAGGACCAAGAAGATCGGCTGAAGAACTCCACATTGGGACCCATGGCCTAGAATGGAACAAACAGGGTGAGAGACTATCTGAGTTCATCATGTCCACCAAGACCATTCATGGGAACTCACAGTTCCAGAAAGCTGAAGCGAAACGTTGGACATGGGAATCTCCTGGCGGACAGTTCCACAATGAAATTGACCACATCATCTTCAATCAATGGTTTTGTCTGACCGATGTTGCTGTTGTCCCCAAATTCCAAACAAGATCGGACGACCGTCTCCCTTCATGCAAAATTCTACTTCCCACAACGGGAGAGAAAGGCTGCAAAGTTTAAGAAGAGAACTCCCAGAACCACCACCAACTGGGAACTCTTTGGCACCATTGCAGCAACATGGGAAGATACCATCATTGATGACATCGATGAAGAATACAACCGACAGGTTCAGCACCTCCATGATTGTGCAAAGAATGACGAGAGAGAGAAAGATACAAAAGAACGCCTGTCTTCAGAAACTCTCGAGATCATTCGCCAACGTGGCAAGGCGCGAGCCTCAGGAGACCAAATGCTAACGTCCAAGCTTGCTAAACCGTGCAAAGGAGCTATAAAAGAAGACCTCAAAGACAGAAGAGCAGAAATACTGGAAGATGCAGCAGAAGCCGGGAAAAGCATTCGCACTGCCCGCCTGTCCTTTGCCAACTATAAGACCAAGATGAATGCCCTCCGACGCCTGATGGATCTATCACATCTTCCAGAAAGGCAATGGAGAAGATTATCCAGGACTTCTACTCAAATCTCTTTGATAGCCACATCCACCTGCCCACATACCAAATTCCACAGGATGGATATGTCATTCCCAACGTTCTCCCTTCTGAAATCCGACATGCCATCTCGGTAAAGAAGGGAACAGCACCAGGCCCAGACAAAGTCAGACCTGAACACCTGAAGAATCTGCCGTCGATACTCATCAATACACTAGCTCGGCTCTTCACATGCTACCTGTCCGAATGCAAGGTGCCCTCCCAATGGAAAACCAGCAGGACAGTTCTACTGTTCAAGAAGGGAGACATTCATGACATCGGCAACTATTGCCCCATCTGCCTATTGTCCATCATCTACAAGCTGTTTACATGAGTCATCCTGAACAGGATTGGCAGAACACTAGATGAAGTACAACCATGCGAGCAAGCAGGCTTCCGGAAAGGATTCAGTACAATTGACCATATCCACACAGTAACCAAGCTCATTGAGGTTTGTAGGGAGTACAAGATGCCGCTCTGTCTCACCTTCATTGATTTACAGAAAGCCTTTGATTCTGTCGAGACTGAAGCAGTCATCGAAGCCCTAGCCAAACAGGGTGTCCAAACCCAATACATCAAGATCCTTCATGAGCTGTATTACGGATTCACCACCAGGATCTCACCATTCTACAAAGAAGTGATCATTAATGTGAAAAGAGGGGGTTCGACAGGGTGATACCATTTCACCAAAACTCTTCAGCGCCACACTCGAGAACATAATGCAACAATTAGAATGGGAAGGAATGGGAGTGAAGATAGATGGTCGGCAACTATACCACCTCCCGCTTCGCTGATGACATTGTTCTAATAACACCAAACATCAGCCAAGCGGCACAAATCCTGGCTGACTTTGACCGAGAATGTGGAAAGATAGATCTACAGCTGAATCTAAAGAAAACAATGTTCATGAAGAATGAACTAGTTCCAGAGGCCCTATTCACTCTCTATGGAACAAACATCTCTGAATGCAGCAGTTATGTGTACCTAGGTTGAGAAATCAACATGATGAATGACCTAAAACCTGAGCTGTGCAGGGAGGAAGAGAGCAGCATGGAATGCCTTCAAAGGCATCGAAGAAATAGCTAAAAGGACAAAGAACCTCCGGCTCCGGGCACATCTCTTTGACTCCACCGTTCTCCCTGCATTAACATACGCCTCAGAGACCTGGGCCTTACAAAAGCAGGATGAGAATGCTATTTGGGTCTCCCAGAGAGGAATCGAAAGAGCTCTGCTTGGAATATCATGCCTCACTCAAGTGAGAGAAGGAATCTGGAGTTCTGACCTCTGTCGCTGTTCCAGAATCAGGGATGCTGTCTCGTTTGCCAAGGCTTCGAAAATCAGATGGGCTGGACATGTAATGCGATTTGGAGACAACCGCTGGACTAGAGCCATTACCGACTGGATCCCACGGGATGTCAAAAGATCACGTGGCCAACCACCTACAAGATGGTCAGACTTCCTTGTAAAGACCCTGAAGGAATGGTTTGAGGCTCTTCATATTCCTGAATCAACCAGATGCCATTGGGCTACATTGGCACGTGATAGGATCCAATGGAAATGCTACTGTCGCCCGCTCAAGCAAATCGATGAATAACGGGATGTCAAGTGATCAAGTGATCATGAGATAATACTCTATCTTATTGGTGTTTGTTTGAGATCTGTACAGGTCTCCAATTAACATTCCTTAGAAGCCTGAGCATATCTCCTGTCTGAGGGACTCACACCATCAGGTATTATCAGGCAATGCTTGAGAAACACTTGCTTTTTTTTGTTATTTACTGTGAAACTTTGGAAGGATAAAGGAGTCAAATGAGTATGAATTCAGTGCTTAAGCAATGGTACAGCAGGCTGTACTATTTGACTGGCATGCAGTCAAACTGGGTTGGATTCCTGGCATCTCAAAATATACCCCAGACACCTCACCTCCATGAGTAATTCCTGAGTGCAGAGGCAAGAGTGACCCCTGAGCATTGCCAGGTGATAGCCAAAAAAGACCCCCTAAAATTAATATGAATTCTTGCTTGAAGGTAACTGACAATGTGGATGAAGAGAAAGGAGATCAAGTCATTATAATAGAACCCAAACACAAATTTATTTAAGAAGCCAACACAACTCACATTTATTCCAGATGTACAGGGTTTTTCTCTGCTTTCAGGTTCATCCAGAACTCCTAAAGTTGTTCTTTCCTTTAAAAGAGGAAGTTTATATGAAGTAAAGTATAATGATGTCACAAAGAGAAACACAACAAATATGGTTTGGAAACCGTAGAAATGAATGGGAACTACTGACAAGAATATAGAGATTAAGGTCTGTTTGAACTCTTTAAAGTTCGTCTGCAAACTTTATTAGTGAATAATTTAAGAACTAATTTAAGAACTCTAAACAGAAAAAAATAGATGCAACAAAGTTTGTCCACTTTTTTTCTTTTTTTGGATCACAATCAGCAATGCTCAGGGATTACTACTAGCTCCACACTCAGGAATTACACCTGGTGGTGCTTGAAGGACCACAAGGGATGCTGGGGATCGAACCCAAATTGGCTGTGTGCAAGACAAATGTCTACCCACTGGATTCTCTCCAGCCCCTGTCCACTTTCTTAAGTCTCACCTATAGTCAAAATCCCTTTATTCTTCACAACCAGGCCTGGCAATTTGTCCTGAGTAATATGTTCTAGTGTACTGCCTAAACCTTGGTAAAAGAAGAATATATTTGAAATAGGTATTTCCATTCAGAGATATAAACTCCAGAGAGAGAGAGACAGACAGAAACAGAGACAGAGAGTCAGAGAGACAGAGAGACACAGAGAGAGAAGAGGCAGCTGAAAGTGAAGAACTTAATAAAACTATAATACAAGGCCCAAGAACACAAAAGACAGAAGAGCCTGGAGGCAAACTCACTCTGAGAATAGCAAATTCTGCACCTTCGTGTTTCCTCAAAGTACAGAACACTTCAAACATGACCCTGCTGTCTAATGTGGGGTTCTATATATAACAATAAGCTGTGTGTTTCAAAGCCTGAGTAATATAGACATAATGGTAAGAACAATGGTTTTGTTTTCATATCAGCCCTGGTCTCCACAGCGCAGTTGTGATACTCACAGATTACATTAAACATAACAGAAACCAGTTCTGGAGCCACTGTTCTCTTTTAAACATGTGAAAGTCTAAGAAAAGAGGCCCCCCAGCTTGCAACACCTCCTAGGTCCCTGATGTGGTCCAGAATATATGCCCATTAGATGGACACTGGCCATCTCTTCAGTCTAGCACTTTTGTCGATTTCTGCATATATTACTGGAATCCACAAGAAGGGAGCACAGCAGAAATGCTTTGTGTGCATGGATAGAAAGGGAGGGTTTCCTCTTGCCTCAGGAAGGCCAGAAGAGACTGGATTTACCATCAGGCCATGATGAAGGGACTTATTGTCCATCTTCATCAGCCTAAAGCATATAATTTTTATTGGAGCCTCAAAATCAGGATCAGGTCCCTACTGTAACCCTAGCACATAAGGTGTGATAGAAACAAATACATTTGAAACAAATAAAATGAAACTGGACAATGATGCCCTTTCCTAAGGAAGGAACATCACTGAGAGATTTGGTTATCCATATCCTAAAATTGGGAACTGCGTCCTGCAGTAATACTGTGGGTATGGGGTACTGCTCTTAGAATATAGGTCCAGAGGGTCACCAAGAGACCTATGACTTTATGCAGAAAGAATTCTAGGGAACCAAGAGTTGATAGAGAAGGGAGATCCTAGAACTCTTGACTCTCTGCTCTCCACTTATTCCCATAAAAGAAACAACTCAGATACTTAACAGCAAATGGGAGCAGAGGGACATGGAGAAAGTGACAGGCACTATTTAAGTCCAGGAATTCTTAAAACAAATGCTCCTCCTTAAACATTATTTTAAAGAACAAGTCAAGTCATTGTGGAGAAAGAAAGAAAGAGAAAGAAAGAAAGCAAGAAAGCAAGCAAGAAAGAAAGAAAGAAAGAAAGAAAGAAAGAAAGAAAGAAAGAAAGAAAGAAAGAAAGAAAGAAAGAAAGAAAGAAAGAAAGAAAGAAAGAAAGAAAGAAAGAAAGAAAGAAAGAAAGAAAGAAAGAAAGAAAGAACTAAAGAAAGAAAATGGAAGAAAGAAAGAAAGAAAAGAAAGAAAGAAAGAAAAAGAAAGAAAGAAAGAAAGAAAGAAAGAAAGAAAGAAAGAAAGAAAGAAAGAAAGAAAGAAAGAAAGAAAGGAAGGAAGGAAGGAAGGAAGGAAGGAAGGAAGGAAGGAAGGAAGGAAGGAAGGAAGAAAGAAAGGAAGAAAGAAAGGAAGGGAGGAAGGAGATAAGTCAACACATTTTAGAAAAAAATATATTGGCACCAAAATGAGACTTTAAGCTTTAAATGAATGCATAGTTCAACTCAAGGCAAGAATTTTTCCATTATTTGGGAAATGTGCTAATTTGAAGATAAATGTGTTGTTCTTATTTCTGCCAGGTTGGAGGTTATTCTAACAATGGATTAGGATATTAGAAGTGGAATGCATTAGGGTAGATCTAGTCTGCTCTAATGGTAGACTATATCTATGCAGCATTTTCTAATATTTCTTAATTTCAGGTTTATAAACACTGACAATTATAATCAATACCAACCCAGGAAAGCAAAGCCAAAAGTAAATCAGTATATATAAAAATAGGCTATATTTTGGTTCATTCTTTAACAGCTTGTTAGACAACCAAGAGAAAGTACAGAATCCATGGCAAGGAAGAGCAAAGTGGCTTCAAAATGGTCCAGAGTCTGCAGATAGAGCATCACTCCCAGTATTCTGGCAGAATCTCAGTTGAATCATGGTTCTAAAAGTGAGGTCATTTAGTCTAGGTGAGATATTCTGGTTATTTCTCGATAGATCAAAACACAATAGACTGTCCAGTATGCCAATACAGTGGGTAGGGTTTTTTGCCTTGCACTCAGCTGGCCTGTGTTTAATTCCTAGCAACCAATATGGTCCCTTGAGCCTGTCAGGAACGATCCCTGAGCACAGAGCCAGGAGTAAGCCCTGAGCTATGCTGGGTGTATGCCCCAAATATAAAAGAATACTACTCAACTGTGAAAAAAAACGATTAAATCCTACTGTGTACAATGACAAAATGGACATGGAGGACATTCTACTCCATAAATTGAGACAGAAAGACAAATGCCATGTGATTTTGCTCATGGGCTATTGATAAAAACAAAACAAATGAACCACAAAATGCATAAGCAAGTACTTTGATATCAAGAACAAAATGGTGGTGGTTAGAAGGGAAGAGAGGGGAGGAGGTAAATCAAGTGAAAGGGAACAAGTGATAGATGTGATGGCTGGAAACTTCTGGAGGTTCCCCATGGTGTTCCCCAGGACCACACAACCGCCATGATCAGGTACTGGCGGATCAGGGCTGGCTGGAGGTCAGCTCAACAACTCACCCCAGAGAGTCTCCTCTCCTTCTCCTCCCTACTCCTATGCTGCTCCCTCTACCCAATGTGTGACTGTCAGCTGGGGCACCCCAGGACAGAAAGAACAATGTCTGGAGATATTTTGATCATTATAATTTGGGGGAGGTGTTTCACTGGCATCCAGAATGTAGAGACCTATACACCCTACACTGCCACAAATTCTACTCTGGAGTAGGTACAGGTGTTGATCTTTTAACACTGCACACCTGTAATCTATACTTTATAAGTTCAAGTCATTTCAATAAAATCGGTTTCTGTTTCACCTAAAAATACATTTTTGTTTTGCTTTGCTTTTGAAGTTAGGCCACACCCAGTAGTTCTGAGAGATGGTTTTCTGCCCCTATGTATAAGAGAGACTCTGGGGTGCAAATGGGGCCATATGTGGGATCAGGGTGGACAGGATGCAAGGCAAATTCTCAACTGCTGTACTATCTCTCTGACCCAGGTCTTCTCCATAGGCATGACCCCCTGACCCTTTGCATCAAAACCTGTGGTGGGATTCTTAAAAAAAGCAATTGTCAAAGCTTTGAGAACACCCAAGTTCCTTCCCTGGTAAAACTGACTGACTATTTGCAAGCTTTCCCCAGAGAATACTCTCACCTTGAAAAGAAAAGAGCTATTGACAGTGGCAACAGCTTGGTGGAAACTTCCCAGCACTATTGCAAGCAAAAGAAAACAGGCTTTTAAGTACTTAGAAAGAAAAATCAGGTCTGGAGAGTGAGATAAATGGGATGAACATAAACTGCGTGTGTAGGAGAGGGACCATGGCACCTGCCCAAAGTGGGCAGGCCTTTTCCCTACCCAACCAAAGCAAAGGGACATCTTCTTCCTCCTTTGGTTCATCTGTCTTTCCAAGTGAACTGTTCTGAATTCAGAAACCAAATTAAAAAACTAAAATTGGGTTACTAGGTAAATAGATTGTATTAGTCATTTCATGGGTCTTCAAGGAGTGTTTATTGGCTATTTACTCTGCAATAGAGCACCATCTGTCAATGCACCATTTAACCACAGAACGTTCATATGTTCTTGACAACTGGGACTTGAAGCATAAAAAAATTCCTCCCAAGTCTAGCCCAGGACCTTGCTGGTCTTAGGGTGGTGCCTTGTCACTGCAGAGAACGGCTTCAGGCTGGTCTTGTAGTTCTGGACCAGTCACATCGACAAACACAATTCCTATCACCCTTGAGATCCTTAGTGACTATGTCTTGAGCTGGTTAGAGACAAACAAGGTGAATGGCTGGGAACAACTCTTATTTAGCAGCAAACAGACTTCATAATGTGTCTATTGCCAGACAATCAAGAGAGACCCCATTCAAGTCAGATGAGATTAAGGTGCTATCCTGAAAATGACTTCCCAGTGCCTCGTAGTTCCTGGAGGTGACATAATTACACTCTAGTTCATGAATCTAATTTAGACAAACCAGTAGGGCCAGTCCTTACCCAGCCTAAGTGCTCCAACACCTATTCCTTGCCTATTTCTGAGAAGGGCTGTGCTTAACACACAACACTCAAGTCAACAGTCAGAGGTGTTCACTAATGTTGATGCGAGATTATCCATTTTCCTCTTTTAACATCTCTGTGACCTATAAAGGTCCATGAAAGGAAGTCCATGGAGAAACTCAAAGTGTCACAGGAAGGTTCCACAGTGTGCCTCATTGTCCCCAGGAAGCAGACCTGCCCCCTCTCCACCCCTCCCCAGCCTCAGCCCAGTATTCACAGTGACCTGGAGGCATCTTCTAAAATTGGATATCCTCTCAAGTCCTCCAACTCAAAAAACCTCACTCTCCTCCCACTCACTCAGCATCGAAACTGCCTGCAATCATCCTGGTGGACCTTTGGCGGCATTTGTGCCTACCTCCCTCTGAGCCTTCCTCTCCTCTGTAGGATTAGTTAAGAAGTCACGCTGTTGGGGAGAGACTTCCCTCACAGCTAGCCTGGATTTGCTCTTCCAGCCCTCTTTTCCTTAGCCTTGATCAATCCCGCTGCTCTTTACCTCATGTTTTCTGACTAGTAATGTCTATTCTAGAGTCAGCGCTCAAGACACCTCAGAATTTTTCATTATCCTCTGGTTTCTCCTCCATTGTACTTTGTCAAACATCTGCACATCTTCTCGTCTCAAATTTGTGAGCTCCTTGAGTTAGGGGGTCGTGTTCAGCCTATGTGACAAATGGTAGGTTTGCAGTGAATATTTATGAAATGGGTACTTTTTAGTGTGAGGACAGAGATTAAGAGCTAGGAGGAAGGATGGATGGGAGAGACTAGCTTATTAAAAACAAGCAAACAAACAATCTCATGCTTGTCCTTGTTTTGTGTTATGACCCTGTTTGAAATTAAGAGCACATAATTTGGTGGAGCCCTACCCAGAGACATGAATAAATACACAAAATAATAACTATCATTGGAAATCCTGAACAAACTTAGACCAATTATATCCCCTAGATTAGGAAGCCCTGCTCAATTGTTGCATCTTCTAGGGACATCATTATCAAGCGAAATTTTCTGAAATGTGTTAAGAATCTCTAAGCATGTTTTGGAGATTTTGCAGGTTCAGTTCCCAATGACTGTCAAAACCTCAAATATCTCAATAAAGTAGCTCACACAAATGTTTTGGCTTCTAAGTACACGTTATGGTTACACCAGCTATGGTCAATCTGCTGCACAATAGCGTAACGTTAATTTGCTGTGAAGGTGAGCACATGATATAGGGAAATGAATCCTGTTGACATGCAAAACTCAGGCTGGCTATTGACATTGATTTTAAGAACTGCACTGTATGACTAAAACCCAAACATGAACATCTTTGTAATTGTATATCTCACGGTGGTATAATAAAAAAAAATTTTAAAAAAAGAATCTGAAAAGAAAAACACAATGAACCCCATTTAAGGAGAAAAAAATTTAAAGTGGAAGAAAATTTTATCAAGAAAAAAAAGAACTGCAATGCCGGCGGGGCTCAGTAAAATGAAGCATGCTCAAACGCAGTTATGCTCACATTTGCATGTCAGAATGTATGAGAACATATCATTAGATTAAGCAAATCTGATTTCTTCAGTTTGACACACAGAGATCTTTCCTGATTGTCTCTATTTTGGCCCAGACAAACATAAGGCCCTACTATGACTATGAGATTAGGCTGTTGATATGACAGAGACAGATTATACTTGGAAGTGATGACCATCATCACAGTGTGATACCAGCATGCTTCTGAGTAGGAGGGACACGAGTAGTACCTGAGTATGTCCCCATGGTGTTCCCCAGGACCACACAACCACCATGATCAGGGACTGGGAGATCAACAGCTGGCTGGCTGGAGGTCAGCTCAACAACTCACCCCAGAGAGTCTCCTCTCCTTCTCCCTCTACTCCTATGCTGCTCCCTCTACCCAATGTGTGACTGTCAGCTGGGGTACCCCCAGGACAGATGGAACAATGTCTGGAGATATTTTGATCATTATAACTTGGGGTAGGTGTTCCACTGGCATCCAGAGAGTAGAGACCTATACACCCTACACTGCCACAAATTCTGTAATGCATAGAGTATTCTGTTCTCCAAATATCACTATCTATCACTATCACTATCGTCCCGTTAATCATCTATTTGCTAGAGCGGGAACCAGTAATATCTCCATACGTCCTGTCTCATGCTAGTAGAACCCAAAGGCATCCGCTTGCTCCAGGAACATAAAGAGCCTCAAACAATTATATTAGGTCATGGGAATGACCTAATATAAATGCTACTGGTATTTGGCATATCAAATACTACGAGCAGCTTGCCAGGCTTGCCGTGCGGGTGGCATACTGTTGTAGTCACCTCTAAATAAAGCATATATGTTTGAGGTTGAAAAATCCCAGACTGTGTGGTCCTCTCCTCCACAATTCTCTGTCTTCCATCAATTCCTCCTCTTCTCCAAAACTCTCCATTGCCACCAGGATATTTCCTCTGGGATCTTTAAAGTTTGTCCTGCTCAGCTCTCTCTTTCTCCACAAGGAGCATTTACCTCGAAGCCACTACAAGGCATTCTTTTTATCCTCAACTAGATTCTATTATCATGTGGTAACAGATATGGCCTGGACTCAGGTGAACGTGCTATCAATTCTGGTGAAACCCACAAGTTCCTGAAAACTCAGCATGTAAATATAAGAAGTGCTTCCCTGCTGCCTTTCTGACAGCTCTCAGGATCTGGAAGCAGAGGAATCTTGTTTACACATAAAAGGGAAGTTCTACAATTTCCACAGAACTTCAAGTCTCCTATTCTGAGA
The DNA here is from genome assembly GCA_021461705.1 of Cryptotis parvus. Taxonomy (NCBI): domain Eukaryota; kingdom Metazoa; phylum Chordata; class Mammalia; order Eulipotyphla; family Soricidae; genus Cryptotis; species Cryptotis parvus. Next base: position 470,852 of record JAJIBD010022365.1, on the reverse strand, counting down.
GCCATCTATGGAAATAGAATTCAAAAAAGTGTTGCCCTGTCATTTGAAATTTAAGCATCATTTGGCTCCATACCTCAACAATGGGCAGTCAGCATTTTCCCATCTAGGGATTAGGGAAGAAATCATGGATCCAAAATTTGCCTTTTCAGCTGTTTCTGGGTTATACCTACAGTGCTCAGGGGATGCTCCCAGTTCGAGTTGCTGCTGGGGGTAGGGGTTCGGAAACCATATGCAGTGCGTGGAGTCAAACTGTGACCTCCTTTTTGCAAAATATGTGTTCAACCCCTCGAGTTCTTTCTTGGACTCTGGGAAGGGAGGTGGGTAAATTGGATAAGGGATTATTGGTATTTATAGTGAAGGGTATAAATGGGCTTTTAAGTGTGAACTTAATATAGTCTGAACACAAGTTGCTTCATTGTGATCCATACCTGAAACCTACGTGATGTTATATATAATAAAGTGTAATTTCAATTTAAAAAAAAATCAAGTCCAAAAAGTATTTTTTAAAGAGAATTCTATTCTGTCTTCCCACACACATCTGCTCCACTGAAGTCTGTCTCCTTCCTACCTGCTGGGCACCCAGCCCCCTTTCCCGGCCCCTGATATGGCCCAGATGGGTCACTTTTTCTTTTAACCCTTTTTCTCCACCCCTTCCTTCCCTTTTATTGCTGTGGCTGTTGCAGTGATCTGGGGTCTCGTGCACCAATCATGGTGCTGCTGCGGTCAGACATCCGTTTGTGGTGCTTGCGCTCTTGGCCGCACTGATCTCAGGGGACAGGGCATTTAGGGGCTAGAGACAGAGCTGAAAATAAAATCACCAGTAGCCTTATTTTTTGACAACTATTTTTATGCACAAATTTGCATTACAATTGTTACAAAGCTAGATATTCTTATTTTTGTGATATACAAGCTCATAATTAGAAAAAAGTGTTAAGACGGTGAAGCACCCTCCCTAATTTCACTGTGAGAAGTAATGTCTCTCCTGCTCTGAGAAGGGTGCTCAGGAAATAAGAGTTTTACTCTCCGGGGGAGATAAATGGGTCCGCTTTATCCCCAGGAAAGGAAAAACACCTTCTTACCTGACAGGGTCAGGCTGGATTCCAAGCAGGTTCCCTGCTGCTTAGCTGGACTTTTTCTTTCCACCTGTCACTAGGAGAATCCTATAGGAAATGTGGAGACTCTCTTAGACCTCTCCCTCCTAATATCCATTGCATGACACAGTGTTTTTGAAGAGCAGCCAAGTGCGATTTTCAGACACTGCCCTGTTCAGTTGATAGTACTGCATCACAGAACCAAGCAGAACAAAATCTCAGCTCTGGGGGCCTTCTGGGAGCATTAAATAAGACCCTAGCCAAACTCAGTTTCTCTAGGCCTCATTTTTTCTCCCTGAACTAAGAATAGAGTAGGATGGATCAGAAAAGAAACCTATTCCAACTTAGGAAAGTCATTTGAAACGTCTTTTTTTGAGTAGAAACACTTCTACCAGGTTCCCCTTTTTGTGTGTAATTTTTTTTTTCAAATTTAAAATTCTAATGAGCTATGCATTTTGCTCCCTCAGATGGCACAGAGAGCTCAAGTATAAAAACTTAACTTCAGAAAAGATGTATGGTGTGAGAACAGGAGATGCCGGGAAATGACTCGATCATCCAGCGCTTCTCCACCTCCTCACTTAGTCTCTTCTTGTACCTGGAGGGCACTCGGGAGTGATTTTCCTAATATGTTTTCCAACTTGCTGATGCAGGAGGCTAGGATGTAGACTCTGGGTGGCTGCGGTGGGTGGCAGAAACCACTGAGTGGGAGCCAGTTTTCAGAAAGGGAAGTTGAAGGCAACTTCCCAATTGTACTGCAGAAGGGCTCAAGGTATGAGCTCTGTAGCTGGGACCTTTGAGAGATGGACTTGCTCCGTGACTCTTGTGACATGGTCCCTGCTTGAAAGCTCTATGGGAGGGAACTTGTTCTACCCAATAGGATCCCCTGACACCAAGTGGTTGTTTTGTCTCTGTGTTATTTACATTTCCTGCTTGTGATGTAAAGGTTCTAAATATCACTGAAAAGTACAGTCTTGCATGAAAGGTCATAACATGGTGGAGGTAGGGAGAGGAAACCCCAGCACTACTCCTCTAGGTCAGAAATCAAATTAACATCAAACAGGCGGAGCGATAGCCCAGCGGGTAGGGCGTTTGCCTTGCACGTGGCCGGCCTGTGCCGGCCTGGGTTTGATCCCCCGGCATCCCATATGGTCCCCCAAGCACCGCCAGGAGTAATTCCTGAGTGCAGAGCCAGGAGTAACCCCTGAGCATCGCGGGTGTGACCCAAAAGCAAAAAAAAAAAAAAACAGATTAGCATGAGAAAGAAATGGAATTCTAGGTTGCTATGGGGGAACCTAACAGGAAGCAAATCCTAAGGTTACCGAGGTTTTTGTGCTAAGCTAAGGAGTGACTTGGGCCTGGGACTTCCAAGGAGAGAAGAGGGATACCCCAGTGTAAGCTGCTGGTCAGTCAGAGGAGAGACCAGAAACTCTATATGGACACATTTACCTGCCCTAGAGACTGTTTCTTTCCTGAAGAAAGGTGATTGTAGAACAAAACCCTGCCTGGGGCCATCTGTATTCTCCAGGTCACTCAGGAGCACTATTCCTGAGTCTACAGGTCTGGATCAGCCCTTGCTGGAATCATTCACTTTTTCCGGTGACATGTCTTTGGGGGATCTATAATGAACCCACTGGTAAGGTCTGCTCTGGACATCTGCTTGATTGCAATCAGATGGCAATGACATTAAGTTGAAGAGCAAAGGGACATGGAAAGGTCAGGGGGCCCCAGCCATTCCCTTTTCTTGAATCAGGTCATTGCCCCATGATGCACTGCAGGAATCCACTATCATCTGCTTTGGGGAGCCTCCAGCACATCCTACTAGGCCTCGGGCTCCAGTTCCCCACTCCACCTGAAGGCAAGAGTTCCCTCTTGGGTCTCTTTGATGTTCCAAAGGGAAAGACACAACAGCACCTCCATGAGTCCTTCTCAAAGTGGCCAGAATTCGTGAGCTCGTTGGAGGGGCCCCGCAGCAGAGTTCTTGGGAGAACTTCTTTATTTAGTCTTTCTCGCTTTGCATCTTTCCTATTTATTCACTTATCCATATTTATTTATTTATTGGTTTACCTATTGCTTTATTACTTCAGTTTTTAAATTGTTTATGTTCTTTGTGCTGTGATAGTAATTTTATTAAGGCATGTCTAAACATCACTTGTATCACTTGATCTAAAGTCTAAACATCAATCTGCCAAATAAGCAGATCAGGGACTGGGAAGATAGCACAGCAGAAGGAACACTGGGCATGCAAGCAGCCAATGAGGCCTTGGTCCCCACGCCCCGTCTGGTTCCCTAAGCACTGCTAGGAGTGATGCTGGAGTGCGGTGCTACCTGTGAGTCAGTCCTGAGCCATGGATGGCACCCCTATGCAAGAACAAGTAAGAATGGCTTCTTCTCTGTGCTCCTTATTTTGTTTGGGGCCACACCCAGTTGTGCTCAGGGCTTACTGCTGGTTCTGAGCTTAGGGTCTGGGGAACCTTAAGGGATAATGGAGATTGAAATAGGATTGAAATAGGTCAAATGCCTTGCCCACTGTCCTATCAGTCTGGCTGCGTGCCTTATTTTAGGAACCTCCAGTAGTTGCCCTTGACGGACCTTCATGACTGCTACTTCATCATCCATTTCTTACACTGCATTTTTAGTTATATTTTTATCATGGTTTAGGTCACATGGTGACAATAGTGTTGATGTTGATTATACCTATACACAATGCTACTTCACCCCAGAGTGTTTAGGAGCTGAGCCCTAAGTTCTCAAAAGGTAGTACAATGGGGGAAAGTGCTTGCCTTGCAAGCTGGCTATGCTGGTTTGATCCCTGACACTGCTTAGGGTTCATTGACCACTGCCAGGAATGATTCTTGAGCACAGAGCCAGGAGTATTGCTAGAGTGCAAACCCCATCTCGCTGGCGGGGAGGGGATGTTGAGTTCTAATAAACCCTTAAGTGCAATTCACCACAGAAGGTCTTTTCTCTGCTTAAGGGAACTGTGGGAGGGCTCTCAACACCTCTTTTTGGTCTGCCTGCCCATCCTTCTAGGCCCCAGAACACCCAGTTTCAAAATCTGGGAAATGGTCCCAAGCTTCATCTACCTACAGGGGGTTTCCCTTGACTCTGAACAACTGAATCTTGTCAGTGTTGAACTCTCCCAGCTTCTGGTCAGATCTCCTGGTCTGCAGAGCATTCACTAGTTCTCAGAAGATTCTGGACTGAGGTGAGTGTGTGATGGGGAGGGCCTGCTCACTGGTTTGGGACTCTGAGGAGAGGCTGGGGGTGACACAGCGATTTGAGGCAGAGGGGTGTGAGAAGCATGACCACAGAGTTGGGTGTGGGGAGGTGACACCCGTGACTCAGAGAGAGGAGGGAAGGAAGGACAGGATAGGGGCCACCAGGGAGGGATGGCAGGAGCCCAGGGAACGGAAGACACAGGGAGGGGATTTCTGCTGCACCCCTGAGGCGCTGCTTCTGTGAAAGGGGAAATCAAGAAGCTGACCACTGCGTAAACAGCTCCATGGCCGGTCAATGTTCTAACCCCACCCCAGTTCAGTGAGAGGAGAAAGGGCAGGAGACCACACAACTCACGAAACTAAGCCATAAATAATGAAAGTACCAGTTACTCTGAAGAGAGTGTTTCTAACTGACTTTCTAGAGGCTTCTCAGGCCCCAGGCCTCCTGGGAGGTGATACCAGCTAAACGCCAGCAAATATATCAGGCAGCAGGACTTCTGGGGGATGCTCCTACAACATGGGGATGCTTCTACTCTCATCCGCTGGGAAGACAGAGCCCTGGGAGGTCCCTCTCCACTTGGGACTCTCCCTTGTCTACCTTCTGTGGGAAGCCCCTTAGCACCCCAGTCTCTGGGCGTCCTTGGACTCTGGGCCACTGGGGAGCTGCCCCCTTAAGCTCACAAGCTCCCTCGGGTCTTTAGTTCCTCTTGCCAACTCTGCGCTCTCCTCTCCACAGACCCTGTGTGAATCCAGGCCTGCCATGTGGCGCACTCGAAACCACACAGGCCATGCACCACTGAGATGGGCCACGGGAGGGCTGCGGGAACTGGTCTGTAGGGAACCACCTGCAGACTCCTGTCCTCTGGTTCTACAGGTGGGTTCCAGCGTCCCCACCCTCAGGCAGACTTTGTCAAGGCTCCCTCCCTCCCTCTGGGCCCTGGTGGGGCTTCTGTCCAGCTCCCTCCACTCCTCCTCACTCAGGGATCCTCACCCGCCCCACTAAGCAAGCACTTGGTCTCAAATCCTTTAAGAACATGAGTGTTCTTTATGGGTGTTAGTACTAGAGAATCTATTCCCAAATCCCCCCACTCTGCACTGTGAGCTTCCCCATCTTGTTCAATCTGCCTCCTTAACAAGACCCCCTTCTCTCCCATGCCCACCTGTTCCCCAGTTCATCTTCCCCAACTCCTCTTCCTCCCTCTTCATCATTCAGGAGGAAGCTCATCCAGAGATGGTCCCTGATTCCAGCCCTGTTCCATGACAACCACCAGGCACCGGGCTAGACCTGGCTTATTGTTTTGCTGGTTTTGTACTCCTTCATTGTTTCACAACTCTTGGCCTGCTTGTGCTGATCTTGGAAAGATTGCTGAAGGCTTCAGGATTTTTTTTTAATATTTTATTTTATTTTATTTTATTTTAACAATTACAAAAAATGTCCATGTTTGGATTTCAGCCATACAGTGTTCCAGCACCCATGCCTCCACCAGTGCCCATTTCCCACCACCAATGTCCCCGATTTCCTCCACCCTCCCCTATCCTGCCTCCGTGGCAGGTTCCCCATCTCTTCTCTTCTCTCTCTCTCTCTCTCTCTCTCTCTCTCTCTCTCTCTCTCTCTCTCTTTCTCTCTTCCCTCTCTCACATGTTGTGGATTGTAATAGACTTTCAACAATTATTGGCACACTGTTCCCTTCTCTGTCTTACCTAACCTCTGCTCCCACCTGTTTGTGGTAGTTTCTACCTTTGGCAAGACCTCCTGATCCACGTTTTGCCTGACCTTGGATATTGGATTGGTATCATAATATATATATATATATATATATATTTATATATATATTATGTGTATGTGTGTATATGTATTTATGTCATAGAAATAATGCAGTCATTCTATATTTGTCTCTCTCCTTCTGGCTAATTTCACTCAACATGATCCTCTCCATGTCCATTGATTTATAGGCAAATTTTATAACTTCATTTTTCCTGACAGCTGCATAGTATTCCATTGTGTCAGTGTACCATAGTTTCTTTATCCAGTCATCAATTTTCGGGCACTCTGGTTGTTTCCAGATTCTGGCTATTGTGAATAATGCTGCTATGAATATAAAAGTAGGGATGGTGTTTCCACTGCGTGTTTTTGGCTTCCCAGGGTATATTCCCAGCAATGATATGGCTGAGTCAAATGGGAGTTCAATTTCTAGTCTTTGGAGGAATGTCCATATAGTTTTCCAGAAAGGCTGTACCAGTCTACATTCCCACCAACAATGGATGAGTGTCCCCTTTTCCCCACATCCACGCCAGCACTTGTTGTTCTTGCTCTTTTGGATATGTGCCAGTCTCTGTGGTATGAAATGATATCTCCCTTGTTGTTTTGATTTGCTGATGATTAATGATGATGAGAATTTTTTCATATGTCTTTTGGCCATTCGAACTTCTTCCTTGTCAAAGTTTCTGTTCATTTCTTCTCCCCACTTTTTGATGGGGTTGGTTGTTTTCTTCTTGTAAAGTTCTACCAGTGCCTGATATATCCTGGATATTAACCCCTTATCAGATGGGTATTGGGTGAATATTCGTTCCCATTTTGTGGACTGTCTTTGTATCTTGGTCACTGTTTCTTTTGAGGTGCGGAAGCTTTTTAGCTTCATGTAGTCCCATATAGAATTGTCTTTTCTGTTGCTGAATTGTATCGAGGTAGGACCAGAGAAACAGTTCAGGGGTTAAGGCTTACTTACCTTGCATGTGGCCAAACCCTGGTTTGATCCCTTATCTTACATGTGGCCAAGCACTGTTTTGACTGTCATAATACAAAGACAGGAATAAGCCTATAAACCTGAGCATTGCAGTAGTGGGGGTGGGGTGTCTAAGAACCAAACAAAACCAGATCACATTGAGGCAATCTAGTAGATTGTAAATTTTGGGGCCAGGAAACAGTACATCAGTTCAGGTACAAGCACCATGTGGTCTCCCAACCATCACTGGTTGCAGTCCTGAAGGTGCCATGCACTCCCAGTGTAGCCTGGGTAAACCTCCATATCAGAGACCCAAACAACACTGGAACCTCAGGTCCTTCAGGCAAGCTAAAGATTGCTAGGATTTCCTAAGCATTGCTGGTGCCCCTCTCTCAGAAAAGACTATAAATGTCTATATGCTTCAGAAACATAAGTTGTTATCTCATGCCTGTCACCAAAGCACCAAAATCCCTCCACCACACTCCACTGCTCCGCTTTCTGGTAACCTCTGACCTGTGGTCATAATTTAAAGCTTTGAAGCCTTGCAATCACCAACAAAAGCTGAAAGCAGCAGGGATATGTCCCAGGAATAATGGCTTCATGGGAAACAAAGAAATGGAAATAGTTCTTTCCTCATCTGATGTTTTGAGGATCCCTCAGAAGCTGCACACAGGTGGGCCACGGGCAAGTCTGTGAATACCATTAAGTAGGCATGATGAAGGCTGTGAAAGAATGGATCTGGTCCAGAGAATTATGAACACTGAATCAACACAGAGAAATGATTGATGGGTCAAAGCAGGGGGAATACATCAGCCCAGGTATTTCTATGAATTACCCTACGCTAGTGAGTCAAGCTGGTAACATGTTTTTTTTTCACTTATCAGTATGTTTGGTGGGCCCTAGGGTTTCCTGAAGATGTTCTGGGCACCAGAAAGAGTACAACATGTCCCCTCTGAAAAGACCACTCTTAGCCAACAGTCAGACTAGGAAATGACACCAGTGCTTGGTCCACAGGCAGTCTGGAATTAAAAGGGATTTTTCAACAGATTATTGTGATTCCCCAAATTGGAAACTTGACCAAGTGGCCCTAAGGCTTGAAAGGGGCCTCTGCTGTCAACCATGGCAGTCTGGTTGGGTTTCAGGAGGGGTATCACTATGAGACTGTCCTCACCCAGGCTGGCATGCAGCTTCTGTCCTGAGTCAAAGAACCACTCATGACCCACTGACTCATCAGCGCCTCTTGCTGCTTCTTTTCCCTGCATTGACCAATGAGAAAACTCATAATCAATGTTTGTTAAGCAATTTCTAGTTGTGAGTGGTTCTGTCATTGTGCTCATATGAACTCTGTGTGTTGCTTCTGTTATCCTGTTTTTCACAGAACTGGAGACCATCTGCACAATTTGGGTAAATCACCAAAGATCTCCTTTTGTAGGGAGCAAAATGCAAACTCAAATTCCATGGCTCCAAAGTTCTCATTCTTAATTTGTTGAACACTGGCAACAGAGTAGATCTTAGCGTGCCTTATTTAGGATCCGATCAGTATCAAGGTCTATAAAACTAAATAAGTACTTATCAGATCTGGTGTAAAAGATAGCAAATGGCTTCCTTTCATTTAAGGCAACAAATGACAGTAACAAAAATATCAACCAAGTACCTGAAATCCATGTACTGTTTAAGTCTTTATATCTGCTTCATATGACTCTATGCAAATGTTATCTGTTAGGAGGAAGCAGTATCCACCAAATACTGACCATGTAGGTCTTGAGCACATTAATACTTGGAAATCTCTGTGAAGAAGTCATCTCCTTGCTTCCCAGGTCAATCTGTGCCTGTGCATCTATTATATCCATGTTTACCTTCCTGAGTTCAACCTTCACTCTTCTTCATATCCGGCAATGTCCCCGTCCCCTCCTCTACTGGCACTCAGTGGTCTTGGAATCAAGCTTGTCTTCATTCATTCCAACCAGATCTTTTCTTATTTTTCTATTCTATTTCCTGTCTTCACCATCTCTCCATCACCAGGAAGGAGAACTTAATTACCCTGAATTCTCCCTCTAAGTGAACCAGCTGAGTTTGAAAATCTCCTAAGATCTACAGATTCTGCTTTCACACAGATTCTAGACTGGGGATGCCTTCTAGATTGTGAATACCTTCAAGATTGGGAATACCTTCTAGATTGGGAATACCTTCTAGACAGGAATACTGAAATACCTTCCCTCTACTTTCTACACTTGTGTTTTTATTTGTACAAAGTACTTTTTGCTTCCCACCTTTCCCAGTGCCAGCACCAATCCCTCACTGCCAGAACCTGCCAGCAGCCTTGTGCTAACATGGTCCTGTTGGTTGTCTTGGTCTCTCCCTGCCTATGCCTACCTTAACAAAATTACAACTTCAATTCTATCATCATTTTTAGAGTCAAACAAAGGTTTCCCACTATTCCCCAAAGGCTCTGTTCACAAAGACCACACAAGGGGGCTCTAATTCTGTCCTCTTCACCTCCTGGTCCCAAGGACTATCCCCAGCCCATAGGTTCAGAAAGGATAAAATCCTTCTGATCTACCACTTGGTAATAATTGCTGGGCCATGGGCTGCTTTGCAACTGCAAATGTTGAGGAATACTCTTATAACCTACCCCTACCATCTCCTCCAATCACTACAAACTGTAAAGGGTAAAAGCAGAAATCCGAGGAAATCAGGTTGAGTTCACCACAAGAATGAGACGTGTGTGAACATCATATTGCTCAATGCATGGTCCTAGTCAGGTTCTTGGCACTGCGATTAGAGCTTCTAAGCTGAGAAAACCAAGAATGCCAATATGCTTCTCTGAAGACTGCGGTAAGGATGAGAATGAACAAGATCAAGGATTTTGAACATGCCCCCAACAGCGTCATTAATCACTGTGCATTTAGGAAGTTTCCTAGCTTCCCAACCATCCTTACATTTTCTATTATTTTCTCTCTACCCTTTATCCCTCCCTCAGTGTTTCTCTTCCTTCTGCCCCATTTTCTATGTATCTTAAGGTGGCCTTTTCCAAGTATGAATCTGCACTTCCATACCCAGAAGCAATCTCCTACTTACCTTTGCAGCTACCATAGAAGCAAACACATCACCTGGCACACACAAACCACTCAGGGAACAAACATTGGATTCAGTTCAATTCACAGAGGGAAAAGAGTTCCCAGCAGGTGGGAAGAAGGAGGAGGTGTCCTTTGATGTACTGAATGCAGTGGTGTCCCAGAGATAGAAAGGGGAAAGCTCTGAAAAGAGTGGCATCTGGGATCACGAAGTGCTGATGGATAAAGTTTTCACAATTAGCCCTTGTCACAATGCATCGAGCCACCACACCCAGAGTTCAGGGCAGTGTGTTGTGGTGCAGAGAGAGTCTGTGTTGAAAGTAATGGAATTCTCTGTCACTAGGCTGGACTTTAAATTTGAACACTGCCCCTTACAAGTCTCCTGAACTTCATTCATCTGGGGTCAAATAAAAGTCATTTTACTAGGCAGGTGAAACTACACAAAGGTTGGGACGCTTGCTTTCCTGGCAAGTACAAAAGACCCTGGTTTGATCCCCAATGTTCTGGTCCAAGTCCAGAAATGTCCCACCTGGTCTGCTGCATGTGACTGGCAACAGCCTCTGGACCTTCTGAGCCCCCTTGGGAAGACCCCATCTAGCTCACCCCAAAAAAGAGGGCTTTGGAGATCATTAGTTCTGGGCAAAGTGCCTGGTGTAAAGAACCTCTTTTTCCTTTTTTCCTTGTTATTTGCTATAAAGGTTTTAATCTTTGAATATGATGACAGAGATCTGAGGGAAAATGGCCAAAGACAGAATCGTTCTAATCTCTGATCCTATAGAACCTCACACACATGCACACAGACACACACACACAGACACCACACACACACACACACACACACACTTCACCAGCGTTTTGATTTTAGGAAATCCCCACCTCAGCCCTGCCTTACCATGAACTACTAATGCAGATGCCAACTACTAGCCCTCGTGTGTTAGCCCACCTGCATGCAGAGCCCATGGGGTGAAGGGAACAAGAGAGGCAGAGGGCCATCGGCCATTGGCCACGCAACCGAGAATCACAATAATCCCAAGTCCTTCCAGAGTTCAGTTCACTTTCATAAAATGCCCCAAATCCAGGTTTGTCTCACTTCAAAACTGACCGTCTTGCCTTGAGGGTACGTGTCAAAGACGAAGAAAGCATTGTCTGACTCTCAGGAAGTTCCCTGAGTTAATCCCTGAGCAGCTTTCAGGGATGAAATGAATTTAGCGATTGATGGCTGCAGAAGAAAGAATCTGCACGTGCCCTTAATGACCAATTTTAAAACAAGAAAGTCCCAGAGTGTTTCCTCCTCCAGACCCAGTCAGCTAGGGCTTGCACATTTGTTCTCCTTCCAGGCCAAGACCAAACAAAATTGCACTCCCCTTCCTCTGCCCCCACCAAGCTGCCATCCCCTGTGGTCTCCGGGCATCTGGACTTTGCAGGGAGAGTGAGAAGGAAAAGACACTCTGAGCATGACTTTATGCCTCTGAAAAGCAGAAAGAGATCGCTTCTCAGGCTTTTGGCTAAGATCAAGTGTGAAAAGCAGAAAGAACACGAGCGGGAGATTTCTAACTCCCATTCCATGAAGAAGACATATGTGGTAATTTCTGGAATTAGGATGGGATTCTTTTTCCTTCATTGTAAAAAATTTCCTTCCATTTTAACTTTTATTTAGTTACTGTAATTTGCCAGGCTGTAGTCACATTTTAGGCATTCAACATCCCAACACCCCAGCCACCACCAGCTAAGTGTCCCTCCCCCAAAGACTCTAAGTTGCCCTCCTCCCTTCCAATGCCCTTGGCCAATTCTGTTTTAAATGAGAACTGTCCCCCAGGTAGTATTAGCACACAATCTCACTATTCCAGGCTGCAAATGGGCCTGGAGAAAATTTAAAATCCCCTGAAAGAAGGTGTAGGTCCTCAGTTTGACTTGAGGGGCAGCATTATGGTCACACAGGAGCAGTATTTGTTGAATTTAAAATGCTCACTCCCGAGCCTGAGGTACATTCCAGGGGAACAGGAGCTTGCCTTGACTGCCGCTGACCCGAATTTGATCTTCAGCACTGTATATGGTCCCCTAGCACCACTAGGAGTGATCCCTGAGCACAGAGCCAGGAGCAAGCCCTGAACTTTAGTGGGTGTACTCTCCTGGAAAAAATGTCTACTTCAGCATCCAGCTGCAGTTCCTTGGAAGAAATGTAACCATAAAGGAAGGATAAGGCTGGAGGAAAGAGGGGCTTCTACCACCTAAATAGACAACAAGTAATAACATCTTAGAATGAAAACCATCTTAAAGACATACACCAATTCTTTTCCTTTCCAGGTAAAGACAGATTCAGAATGAGAGGGAATTTGCCTTGATGACACAGACAGTTAATAGCAGAAATCAAATTCTAGTTGAAGTCATTCAGCACTCTTTCCAGTACACCGAATTAGAATTATATAGTACAGATGTGAGGGACACTCCTCTGAGGCAAAGCATGGACCTAAAAAAAAACTATGCAAAGAGAGTGACTCCCTTCCCATCCACCCTCCCCAAATTCTGAGTCAATTCTTCTCTAACTGACTGGTACAACCATGTGGCAACACCCTTGAATAGAAGGACCATTTATTTCTTATGCCCTCCAGAACACCCCCCCTCATCACTTATCCTCTGTCAAGTTCTACAGTTTGCTCTGGGCTGGTGCACTGCCCATGTGATGAATTCATATTAATGGAGTAAGTGTATCTAAAAGAATGAATGATATAAACTATCTCTTTGAAGTTCCTTTAAAATCGCAAGTTTCCAAGATACAAATACAAGGGAATTATGTTCCACCTCTGCTCACTTGTAGAAAATATACTTTAAGCATATATTCTGATTGCATTTTCTATCCTTAAATATTTTTAAGTGCTTATTCAAATATAGGCTCTGTGTTTTATTGTTGTGTTTTTCCAACACAACAATAAATTTTGTCATGGTTTGGGGAGATAGCTCAGGGGTCTTGCACTAGCAAATTGAGTTTGATACCCAGAACAGCAGGACTACTCCAAGCACTGTTGAATTCGGTCCTGGAGATTCCCAAATTCTTCTGGTCATGAGCTTGAAACTTCTGACCCAATAAATCCAATTGTAGATTGACATTTAACATATTCTGACATAGACGCTTTCAGATGTCACTGACTCCAGACCAGAATAGATTGAATTGATCACTGCTTAACTCCAGAGACCAGAGAAACACAATCTCATGCTTATTCCACCTGGGGAATTTAAAACCGCCAAGTCTTGATTTTGCGCTCCGAATGCCAGCAAGAGACTCCAACATCTCTCCTCACCATGCATCTTTTCATATGATGCACATGGACTCTAAGAAACAGTCTCTGGCTAAGAACACAACAACATGAATCCTAAAAGATTCAGCATCCATCTGAAACCGTATTCGTTGCAGCACTGTTGGCGACACAAGATCATGGAGCAGTCAGATGAGTGGATCAAGAAATTGTGGTTGCTGTATGCAATGTAAGACCGTCTAGCTATGAAAAAAGGTGAAATCTTGCAGCTTGCTGCAACTTGGATGAAATTGGAGGGGAGCCAAGCTAGGTGAAGTGAAGCAGAAAGTAAAAGATGCTCCCCATATGAATAAGGGTGTCTAAAGAAAAGGGTTATATAATTCGGGAAACAATAGAACTGGGAACTTGGGAGGCAAAGAGGGTAGTGGGGAAAGGACCATGAGACAGTGGTGGGGGATCCTGATGCTCTGATGAAAAGTGCAGCAGCTTTGGAAGGAAAAGCAAAGATTCCAACATTATTGTGAGCTGTGATGCCTCAACAGTGAAAGGAAGAAAGAAAAAGGAGAAAGGAAAGAAGAGAGAAAAGAGAAAGGAAGGGAGGGAAAAGGGAATAGAGGGATGGAAGGTGGGAGGAAGGAAGGATGGGAGAAAGGAAGGAAGGAAGGAAGGAAGGAAGGAAGGAAGGAAGGAAGGAAGGAAGGAAGGAAGGAAGGAGGAGGGAGGGAGGGAGGAAGGAAGGAAGGAAGGAAGGAAGGAAGGGAGGGAGAGAGGGAGGGAGGGAGGAAGGAAGGGATGGAGGAAGGGAGGGAGAGAGGGGAGGGAGGGAGGAAGGAAGGGAGGAAGGGAGGAAGGAAGGAAGGAAGGGAGGAGAAAGGAAGGAAGGAAGGAAGGAAGGAAGGAAGGGAAGGAAGGAAGGAGGGAGGGAGGGAGGAAGGGAAGAAGGGAAGGAAGGAAGGAAGGAAGGAAGGAAGGAAGGAAGGAAGGAAGGAAGGAAGGAAGGAAGGAAGGAAGGAAGGAGGAAGGAAGGAAAGAAGGGAGGGAGGAAGGAAGGAAGGAAAGAAGGGAGGAAGGAAGGGAAGAAGGGAGAAAGGAAGGAAGGAAGGAAGGAGAAAGGAAGGAAGGGAGGGAGGAAAGAAGGAAGGAAGGAAGGAGAAAGGAAGGAAGGGATGAAGGAAGGAAGGAAGGAAGGAAGGAAGGAGAAAGGAAGGAAGGAAGGGAGGAAGGAAGGAAGGAGAAAGGAAGGAAGGAAGGAGGGAGGAAGGAAGGAAGGAAGAAAGGAAAGAAGGAAGGAAATGAAGAAGGAGAAAGGAAGAAAGGGAGGGAGGAAGGAAGGAAGGAAGGAAGGAAGGAAGGAAGGAAGGAAGGAAGGAAGGAAGGAAGGAAGGAAGGAAGGAAGGAAGGAAGGAAGGAAGGAAGGAAGGAAGGAAGGAAGGAAGGAAGGAAGGAAGGAAGGAAAGAAAGAAGGGAGGAAATGAAGAAGGGAGAAAGGAAGAAAGGGAGGGAGGAAGGAAGGAAGGAAGGAAGGAAGGAAGGAAGGAAGGAAGGAAGGAAGGAAGGAAGGAAGGAAGGAAGGAAGGAAGGAAGGAAGGAAGGAAGCAGTCTCAAGCAAGATTACATCCTTTCTCAGCAAGAGGCTGGATCCTAATCTTTCAGAAAAGTCACAATTATTATGCACATTAGAGGAGCATGGGAGAGAGGATTGGAACTGTAGTGAGTCAAGGAAGTCCCTGCTGATGAAAAGAAATTGCTTGTTTTTATTTCATGAAATTTTTATTTCGAACACTGAGCAGATCATCTCAAAGATGTAATTTCCACATTCAGAAGCACTTCGTTGCTCTGCCTTTTGAAGAGCGTTTCTAATAGAATCCAGGGTGCTAGTAATGCCACCCACATTTCCTGTCAATACCCGCATGGGCTCCCATTAACTGTTTGTGTGAAACTTGAGCCGAGAGGTAAGGAAAAGATGCAGCAATACCAAGAGGAGAGAGCACAGGTCCATGAAGACGCACACTTAGATGGCTAAATTTGAACATGACCACAACAGACATGAAATGAGGGTCACTATTTCAGGGAAAGAGACCAGCAACTTTTTAAAAATAAAGTGAACAAACAAAGTTGTAAAAGTTACACAGAAGTCACTTGATTCCCCATGAAGAGTTGCAGCAACGTTTTCATTTTTTGAGCTTCTTTCAGATGATAGCTAAAAAGAATTAAATTTTTCCTTTTATGGTGTGTGTATGTGTGTGTATGCATGCATGTGTGTGTAGTGTGTGGGGGTATGTGTAGATGTGTGTGTTTGTTCAGAAATACACCCAGAAATGCTCAAAGACTTCCTGAATCTGTGCTAAAGGGTCATTCCTGGTAATACTGGGAAACATTTGGTTTTGGGCATTGGACTCAGGCCTCCTCCATATAAAGCATGCGCTGAGCCTATTGGGTTGAGCCATATCGCCAGTCAGACCTAAAGTGATTTTTTAATTGATTTATTGATTTATTTTTATTAAGTCAACATGAGATACACAGTTACAAGTTGTTCATGATTGGGTTTTGGTCATACAATGTTCCAACACCTGTCCCTTCGCCAGTGTATATTTCCTACCGCCAGAGTCCCCAGTTTCCCTCCTGCCAACCATCCTGCCTGACTCTATGGCAGGCACTTTTCTCTCTCTCTCTCTCTCTCTCTCTCTCTCTCTCTCTTGGTGTGTGCCTTTGGGCATCATGGTTTGCATTACAGTTACTGTTTGTTCCTTTACTTTTCAGCACGCAGTTCTTGTCCAGAGGGACCAATTCTAACTATCATTGACATGGTGGTCCCTGCTCTATCTTAACTGCCTAACTGCCTTCTTCCCCCCAACTTGTCACAAGCTTCCAACTGTGTCCAGTCCTCCTGGCCCCTGGAGTACATTTAGAATAAATAATATCGTTCCTTTAAGATCTGAGATGCTCAGCAGGGGATGGCAGAGCCTCTGGGAGCAGACTGCACTCTCAGCAGACAGATTTGTCAGCTGCTGCGTATATGTTCTCAGTATCACGCATTTAAGTGCAAAAACACCATGTTGGGAGTGAGGACATTTCCTGATAAGAAAGAAGACTTGTGTTTTTTCTGACCTGGTGAAAACTCTAGTGAGCTGATCATTCCCAGAGCTGCAAGTGCCAGGTTACCAAAGGAAGTGGAGTTTGTGGTTTCAGGTTTGGTTTACACAATGACCAACAACAACAAGGGGGAAAAAAATGAGTGAGTTTCATAAGACCCATTATAATACAAAGCCTCTACTTTGGTTCTTTTCTAAATAATTTTTTATATGTCCCAATGAGAGACTCACAGACATGGGGCAGAGCTGCTACTAGCTCTCCCTGTGCCCAGCTGCACACGAGGCACCCGTGAGGAATGGCGGGTTCTAGCCCTGGCCCGCCACCCCAGCAGAGCCTCACAACAAGCCAGACAACCCCCACACTCCATGAGGGCCCCCATTGTACACATCCGGACTTCCCTCTCATCAGAACTCCACCCAGCAGAAGAGCGTATTACAGGCTGGCTCCCGCGTGCCACTGCGGTTCATCAATAAATGCTGGATTTAGAGGTGACTATAAGAGTATGCCACCTACACGGCAGAGCCTGGCAAGCCTCTCGTGTCATATTTGATATGCCAAATACCAGTAACAATTCTAGACCTCATTCCCATGACATGAACGAATAGTTTGAGGCTCTCTATGTTTCTGGAGCAAGCAGATGCCCTTGGGCTCTACTAGCATGAGACAGGACTTATGGAGATGTTACTGATGCCCGCTCAAGCAAATCAATGATGAACGGGAAGACAGTGATACAGTGATACAGTGATATATCCCAATACTTTCCTCAAAAGAAAAATAAATGTAGATGGAATTTAATGACGTATAGTTAGTGACTGTTAAGTTAGAGATGATGAGAAAGGGGTAGTTTGTAGTAAATGACCCAAAGGAATATATCCAAAGATGCATGCAGACTAAAGATATCCCAACTGCTATTTAATTTTGACTTTTTACTCTCTTCCTTTTTCTATTTCTTTCCCTCACTATTGCAGAACTCATACCCAGTGGTGCTCAGGGTCACCAAGACTACTCCTGGCAATGCTGAAGGCAGCATGTGTGCCAGGGATTGGACCAAGCACCTCTAACAGATCCCAGTTTGAGCCACATGCCAGGCCCCCAATTCACTTTTAAATAAGTATGCAAAAATTTTGGAGCTTTTAAGTAAAATGGATCCACACAGGGTGAAAAACTCTAGCTAACTGAAGCTACCCCATTTGTCCTAATAAACTGAACGTTGGCAGCAGGAGACAGAGCTATGTTCAAAGAATCTCTGTGTATCTGAAATGTAGCTATTCTTTATTTTCCTTTCATCTGAGACTAGAAAATGTCGTGAGGATCCATCCAAGTATGTAATCTGTTGTCTTACTGTTTTGTATCTGTCTGAGATCACACATTTGATTTTCTGCATCCCTGTGTGGTCCAGGGAGTGGAATTTCCAAGAGGTCTTAGGTGGGGAGTCCCCTTCCCTACCACTGCATCACATCTCAAAGCAAAGTCACCAGATGCTTGCAGACTGACAAGTTTGGCATATTCTGATCCACGTAGGGGTATAATTTATTTCTGGTAAAAGACCGCACAAAAGTGATTTAGTCGAAAACAGTGTTGGGATTAAGCTGCCAACACAGGCCTTTGTAGCTTAATTCCTAATTTATCCTTGTCAGAAGTAAGACCATGGAGCACTGCCATAGGTAATATATCAAAAGTCCCTTCTGCTTCCCCATCTGTTCACTGATGATGGGGGTAAGAGGGGTTTGACTTTGGGTCGAACTTTTGGGTCTCTGCCTTGTCTCTCCAGAGGAGGACATGGCATCCAGTTCTCAGAACACGCTTATGACTCCTTTGTCATGCACCTTCAGTAGGCGTTACCTCCATGGAAGGGATTTTGAAGACTATCATCCACATGCTTTCTCACTCCTACTTGGATTTCACTTGTTACTTCCAGTACATCCTTGTTATTTCCATGTCTCTCTAATGGCTCAGCTGCCCTGTGTGGGGAAGAGGAGAGGAGAGGAGGAGAGGAGAGGAGAGGAGAGAGGAGAGGAGAGGAGAGGAGAGGAGAGGAGAGGAGAGGAGAGGAGAGGAGGAGGAGAGGAGAGGAGAGGAGAGGAGAGGAGAGAGGAGAGGAGAGGGAGGGGGAAGGGAGGGGGGGGGAGGAGAGGGGAGGGGAGGGAGGAGAGAAGAGGAGGAGAGGGAGGGGAGGAGAGCGGAGGGGAGGAGAGGAGAGGAGAGAAGAGGAGAGGGGAGGGAGGGGAGGAAAGAAGAGGAGGAGAGGGAGGGAGGAGAGGGGAAGGGAGGAGAGAGGAGAGGAGAGGAGAGGAGAGGAGAGGAGAGGAGAGGAGAGGAGAGGAGAGGAGAGGAGAGGAGAGGAGAGGAGAGGAAAGGAGGAAGGGAGGGGAGGAGAGGAAGGGAGGGGAAGGAAGGGAGGAAAGGAGGAGGGGAAAGGGTGGAAGGGGAGGAGGAGGGAAGGGAGGGAGGGGAGGGAAGGGAGGGGAGAGGAGTGGAGGAAAGAATTAGGAATAGGTGTAAGAGAGGAGTCAGAGGAGTTGGTTGTAGGGGAGGGGAGGGGGAAAGGGAAGGGAGGAGAGGGGATGTCTTCCTTATGCCCTGAGAGAAAAATGTCTGGGAACTAGGTCCCTTGTCTGGGCACTCACTTCCTGTGTGACTTCCTGTTAGAATCTGTTCCCATTCTATTGGTCCTTCCACCTTCAATATGGCAGCTTGATGATTTCATCACAATTCCCATTCTGGATGGTTTCTCTGAATTATTCTTCCTGATGAATTTTGTGTGGAAGGAGAAGGTGGGAGATGGGGACAGGGAGTCAGACCCCAAAGGCCACACTTATGAATATCAACCAACCAGTTGCATTAGCCACAAGCAGGGACCATAATGCCAGCTGACATAGTCAAAGATTCCACCTGATGCGAGGCCCCAAAGTAGACAATGTGGGTGCAAGTATGTACTCATCACATCTATGTGACAACCTTGGGGCAGATGGTATCACTGTCCTATTTTCAGAAAACCCAAAAGAAAGCACACAATGGTAACTGAGGGCCAAATGCCCTCCAGCAGAGGAGGTTATGGGTGTTACTGGAAGTCCTACTACTGCACCAGTGTAGTGGGTAAAGAGAAGAGACGGTTTCTATATACACACCAGGCATCTGAGCCACCGCAGCAAAGTGGCTTAACCTTTGAGCCCTGAGGTTCTCCCATGTAAAATGGGGGTTCTGATATCTACCTGACATTTACCACAAACAATGCATAAGCAACTTATCGAGGGGGCTGCCTTGCCATGGGTTCTCAGCCAGTGGTAGCTAGCTGTGTTCTACATGCCCCTGCACGTTCCCACTCAGAATGTCCAGGTTATTTACCTTCAATTTATTAAGGGAGGTAGGCATGGTGGAGTCTTGACATAGGAATGTGCAGACATCTGAGGCCCACGATGAGGGCAAAGGAGTGATCCCACATAGTGCCCACCTGGGAGAGATGACTCAAAGCCAAGGGCAGGGAGGGGAAACATTTCCTAGTAGACGGACTTGAGTCTGAGCAGATACAAATCTTCATTTTTATTTTCCAGTATGAGGTCTCATTTGTTTAACATCATATAGGTTGTATAGTCTTATAAACCAATGTTTGTATACATCACAATGCTGAAAGCCACCTTTTGAAGTCTAGTTTCCAGATTTTACCATAAAATTGACACCTTTTTATCTGACTTACCCCAGCCCTTTCGCAGCTTCCCTTTGATAAAAACTATTTTGTTTGTTTAGCCATTGAGTTTGCTTTCATTTTGTTTGGCTACTTATTGGTTTGCATCTTAGTCTTGTATAGGCTTTCACACATGAATGAGGCCAGGTGGTGCTTGTCCGACTTATTTCACTGAGAATTAGATGCGCATGGTGCAGCCATAAAAATTTTCCAAAGAAACTACTCACTAGATAGTATTTAACATTTAAGAATAAATATGACTTTGATAGTAGATATAACACAGGAGTTAAGGCATTTACCTTACATGCTGCTGCGCCTGGTCCAAGCTTTTGACCCCATATGGTCTCCTGAGTACCACCAAAAGTGACTCCTGAGCACAGACAAGAGTAAACGCTAAGCACCACCGGATGTAGCCCCCCAAGCAAACAACATCTAAATAATGATTTTATGAATGTCTGATTTGTGCAAGGCACAAATTTGTGCAAGGCACAGGAGGCTGAATTCTCCTCCTGCAAATGGCAGGAAAATGTGATACCACTCTACCCAGGAGACTGCTCTGCCATTAAGAAGAGTGCTATTCTAGAAGCCTTTCACGCAGAGGAGTCATGGCCTTTTATGGTGGCAATGGAGCTGTTTCCTCCCAGGTGCAGGGGCTCATTAGGGCTTGATATGGGCCAACACCAGACTGAGTGATCATTCTAGAATCTGACTCGAGTATCTTTAAATTGCTGTCTCTCTACAGGAACAGGAGTGCCAAATAGAGCTAGTTCCAGAAATTACTCATCCCCTCCGCCCTGAGCCTGAACATCTTGGTGGGACCTTTCACAAGAGAGAGAGAGAGAGAGAGAAATTGAGAGAGAGAGAGAGAGAGAGAGAGAGAGAGAGGAGAGCTGACTCATATCTCTTGGCTTGTCAACCCCCATCACCAGTTCCCTGTCACCAGCAGTGCCCAAACCTTGACTCGGCCTCTTGTCCCCAGCAGGTGGCAGAGTGGCCTCTTCTGGCTGGAGCTGATGCCCCCAACTGCATCCCCCTGGACAGGCGGTGTCAGAGGGGTGAGAAAGCTTGTTCTGTAAGATATAATCCCCATAAATAGAGATTGTGCTTCCATTTCCTTTTGTCTCTTTTTATTTCTTTTAGCAGCTCTTTATTGTTTTCTTTGTCAAAGTCTTTTACCTCTTTTGTTAAGCTGATTCCTAGGCACTTAATTTTCTGAGGCACTATTTCTTTTTGTCTATCTTGTATTTCATTATTTGCAAATAGAACATGGATTTCTGTGCACTGATTTTTGTGCCACTATTTACAGTGTGAGTTTATTATTTTAAGGAACTTTTCGTAGAGTAGAATTCTCTAAATATAGTATTATGCCATCTGCCAATACTGATAGTTTGACTTTTTCTTTTCTGGTCTGGGTGCCTTTGATATCTCTTTTTTCCTAAATGCATGCTAGAACTTCCAATACCATATTGAGTAGTAGCAGAGGGAATGGGCAAGGTTGTCTTGTGCCTGATTTTAGAGGGAAGGTTTTCATTTTTTTGGCATTGGTTATTGCTTTTTGTGGGCTTATAGTAAATAGTTTTTACATGCTTAGGAAAGTTCCTTCAGCCCCCATTTTATTGAATGTTCTTTTTTTTTTACAACAAATGGGTGTTGGACCTTGTAGGATGCTTTCTCTGTACCTATTGATTGATCATATGTTTTTTGTTTTCCCTTGTGTTGATATGGTATCTTTTGTTAATTGACCTGCATATAATAAACCATCCTTGCATCCATCCCCAGGATAAATCTTGCTTGGTCATGGTATATGAATTTTTGATATATTCTTAAATTTGTTTTACTCGTTTTTTGTTGAGTATCTTTGCATCTATGTTGTTATAGTTCTATAGTTTTCTGTTTTGTGTGACCTCTGCTTTTGGTATTAGAGTGATATTTGTCTCATAGAAATTGATGAGACAGAAATTGATGAACAGAATTCCTGTTTCTTCACTATTATTAAAGAGCCTATTAGGATTAAAAATAGACATTCTTTAAAGTTCTGGAAGAAGTTTCTAGTAAACCCATCTGAGTCTGGGCTTTTCATTTCTGGAAAGACTTTTGTTTACCGTTTGATTTCTTTCATAGTAACTAGCCTGTTCAGATGCTCCGTTTTCTCTTGATTCAACTGTGGAGGGTTACGGAATCCAAAAATTTATTTCTTTTTTAAGTGCTGAAGTTGACCCCACCCTAAGAGCCCCACCCTCACCTCTGACACCAGCTGCAACATCCAAAATCCCCAGAGCACTTACTCCTCTAACAAGTAGGTTACAAATTCAGGGGGATTTGATAAGCCCTTTGTGCTTGAGAATCCACTAGAATGACTCACAGAACTCAGAAACATTCAATAGGCCTGATTCTAGATTTAGTACAAGTAGAACTGCTGGAACTAGCCAAAGAAATGGGATAAGGTTCCTGACGCAGAGCTTCTGAGTTTTATTCTCCTGCCCCTAGGACCAGAAACCTTCCAGTACACCAGGAAGCAGCACATGGGATCACCAACCAGGAAAACCCATGGGCTTTGACGCCAGGTTAGGATGGGGCTCATCCTCTAGGTAGGACGGGGTGAGTTATTAATTGTACATGAAGTTAACTCATTCCTTGCCTGGATATTGGACTGCCCCTGTGTGGTGTAAGCTTTTAGTGTTGTCCTGACATAGTTGGTGTTTTCAGCAGGGTCAATCCCCAACCAAAAGTTTCTTGGGTCCTTTAGGAGTGATTCCATCAGCATCAGTGATGCCATGGATAACAAAAGAGACTCAAATCCCCCAAAAATCCCACATTTTTGGAGGTTCCCTCGCACTGAACCAAGACCAATCCAGTTCTTTTGTTAGGCAGAAAGAGTGTGTGCATCTGTGGGTTTGCACATCTGTGCATTTTCACATTTACCGTGCCATCCAGAGGACAAAACCCATAATTCTTTAGCATACCATGCAAAGCCCTTCATCGCCTGCCTCCAATGAACACACTCTGCTTTCCCTCCTGCCTCACTCAGCCCCTCACTCTACTCTGGGCATGCCCTTAAGTCACTTTCCAAGCTGTATTTACCACCCTCATTTGCCTGACATGAGACTCCTTCAGGAAAATAAGGAAAGTAAAAGGAAGCAAGCAAGCAGAAGGGTAGAAGCAAAGAAGAAAAGCAAAAGCTGAACCAAGGGTAGAAGCAAAGAAGAAAAGCAAAAGCTGAACTTTGTGAACCAAGACACAAAACTAAATTTTAGAGTGTAAAGTTTTTCTAAGTGAATAGACTTGACAACTAAAACCATATGACTTATTGTGCTTATCAGTTTTCAGTTCTGCATACGTTTACGTCAAATAAAATCTTGTGTTTAAGGTCAAACAAGTAGAACATTAAGTAGGGCACTTGCTATGCAGATGGCAGAGCTGGGTTCAATCTGTAGCCTCACATATGGCCCCCAGGACCACCAGGAGTGATCCCCTGAGCCCAGACTCAGTGCCATGAACACTGCCCTATCCCTTTCCCCCTCCTTCCTTAATGGACAAAAATAGAAACCAAACAAAACCACATCTTGTGCTCTTAAAATCACCTGTAAATTTTGGAGGACAATGATAGAAGTGACTGACACCACACATTTTCAGCTTCTTTGAGTTTTGAAAAAGATGTTTCTTATTTTTCTGGGCATTCTTGAGAGAATGGCAGGGGAACAAACCTGAGCTCAACCTGATGCTTCTGCAGACTTTATTCTTATAAAGGGGGGAACATCTCTCAAGCCTGCAGTGTAACCTGTACTTGCTCAGGTGTGCCTGAGATTCCTTTTACAAAGGGTCAGTAAAATTTCAGTAACCACATTTGAGAGAGCCACATAGACAAATCTGCCTTCTGCGACAGCAGTGTTGAAACAAGAGCAAGACAGGATATGCACACCAAAAAATTGTGCCCCAGAAACCAAGAGAGGAAGGCGCAGAATCGCAACCCTCCCCACCACATTTAAAAAGGAGAGGGGGGTAACACTGGAGGGTGGGTGGTGAGGCATAGACTTATTTTCACCACCGTGCTGCCAGATGGATCCAGACCAGTTTCAATGGTTTTGACAATGAAGCTAATCTGGGTGTGTGACTTTTCAAAGTCAAATTGAAACCTTAAACCTGTGTGTTAGAAAAAGTATATTGTAAGGTGTGATACAATGTAATATGTGCTTCAAAGCCATCTCCACTGAAGCTAATGAGCCCTTACTGCCCAGCAGAACCCACCTGCCCAACCAGTGACCACCCTCCATGACCCAAAGACATGTGATCATAAGTTGGCGTTTTTGTTTATGAGGGCTGGATCAGAATGGTGCCACCTAGAAGCCCGCATGAAACGCCAATTCCTGGTCCCTGAGGCAATATTTCTGATTTACTGAAATGTTGGTAATCCTTCAACTTTATTCCCAAATGAAATAATTGCAAATAAATGTACACATCAACATCTACATAAATAAATAGAGTACTTATATCTATTTATATGTCCACACATATTTGTTGATCTGTGCATATGGTTAGAATGTTGTTTTTCCATTTGACAATATAGTTTCAGAGTTTCCCATATCAATGCATTTTCAAACATTTCTTTCTGCTGAAAGCTGCTAAACATTTTACTATCTGTATCTGTATCTCAGTTTAACAAGCCTCTTGTTTCTGGAACCAGGAGAGTTCGCCTCACACTACCCCAATTGTTCTGACTTTACAAATAATACTGCAATAAGCATTATTGCAGTATTATAGATATAGATACCTATATGGGGTGGGATATGAGGAAACATAGTTAGGAAAAAATAATTGGACAACGGCAACAGATCCTGAGAATTAGGGTTTGCCAGGGTGGAAGGGTGCCACTGAGACACTTGGTGAGGGGAGACAGACACTCTGATGGTGGGCGTATTATCAATTGTAAATCACAATACATAATTTTTTATAAAATTCAAACTAGGTGCATGCCCATGGGTAAATGAATGGGAACAGAAAACACATTTTATAGTATGAGACCAATATCCAAGGCCAGGCAATACATGGACCAGGAGGACATGCCAAAATTTGGAATCTCCCACAAGTGTGTGGTGGTCAAAGGTTAGGTAAGATAGAGAAGGGACCATTGTGCTAGCACTTGTATGAAATGGTAACGCCAGACTAGAACTGAGCGTTGAACATAGGTAAAGGAATATACATGATAACCCCTAAATGTACATGCAAGCCACAATGTGTAAGAGAAGGGGAGAGAGAGAGAGAGAGAGAGAGAGAGAGAGAGAGAGAGAGAAGAAAAAAGAAAAGGTGTCTGCTATAGAGACAGGCTGGGGGAGGGGGAGGGATTCTGGGGACATAGGTGTTGGGAAGTGGGGTGGAGGGATGGGTGCTGAAACACTGAATGACTGAAACCCAATCTTGAACATCTTTGTAATTCTGTATCTCATGGTGGTATACTAATAATTAAAATAATAATAATAATAATAATAATAATAATAATAAAGAAAGCAAAACATTTTAAAAACTGGCAGCACTGTCCATCAAAACTTGTCTACACTCTGACTTCCCACTAGTACCACAGAAGAGTAACCACAAACCCCTTCAATCCTAGATTTTATCAAGCTCCCTTTTTACCGATATGTGGCCATTTATACTGCTTTGCTATTATTTTTACAGTATAGGGCTTAACTTCCTTTCTCTGCAGAACACTTCATTTGTAGTTTTTAATCTTTTATATTGTATTAAAGAACCGTGATTTACAAAGCCATTGATATTCGTTTTGTACATTTAATGTGCAGACACTGATCCCACCCTCTGTGTCAGGACACTTCATTTTAAAGGTTCTTTATTGCTCAGGTATTTGTTCATTGTTATTTTGATTTGCATTTTTCTAGTTATGACAATAACTGAGAAATCTGTCCCCCTGATTGGTAACATTTGCATTTTCATTGTCATTGAATTGTCCGTTGAGCTCATTTTTTTAATAGAATTGACAGAACAGAGATTTTGAGCAAGAGGAAGCCCAGGGTTCATTGTGTGTGTATTGCATGATTTCCCCAACGTACTATTTGATTTTTGACTTTTTCTCACACAAAAATTAAAATTATTTTCAAAGTCAGTCTTTCCTTCGTCACTTCTGGCCTTCCTTCATCAAGATTATTTATAGAGCAACCAACTTTTCTTGGAAGTTATGCTTATAATTTATTGTATCATTTTTTTTGCATTCAGTGTATTATTCATTTTTAATCTTGGTGAGTCCTAGCTGACTTTTTTATGAATACTTTGGTAGTGGCATATTAACATTACTCTGGTGGAGGCTTTCTCCAAGGGTGCAAAGTCCAAAGTCATTAGCTGGTATGGCTCCATATTGGACTATAAATGATAATTATTTGAAGAAGCTGGGTACAGTTAAATAATAATATAATATAAATAATATAAATATTCAAATTGCTATATTGGGGGGCTCAAGATTCCTGGCCTCCTAGATTTCTAATTTATCTTCAATTCACTTTTTTTTTCAAATTTCAATTTTAGTTTTTTTTCAGTTAAGTAAGAGCCCTTTCACTGAAGGACTTTATGGGGAGTTGGGTTGCCAAACTATGTGAAGACACATGAAGAAAATTGCTGCACAAGTTTTTAAAAGCATTTGTCAAAGTGAGGCTTGGAAGGGAGGAAATGGTCATTATAAATATGAGAAGAAAAATGTAATCATATGTTATTTGTTTCAGTATAGGAGAATGAAAAGATTTAAATGAGAGACCTAACACATCTTAAAGAGCCTAAGAACAAGGGAACATTCTTCGTCAAGACCCTAAACGAACGGTTTGAGGCTCTTTGTATTCCTGAAGTAACCAGATGCCATTGGGCTACACTGGCACGTGATAGGGTCAAATGGAAATGTTACTGGCTTCCGCTCGAGCAAATTGATGTCAAGTGATGTCAAGTGATAAAGTATCACTGAGGCTTCAGCAACAACAATTTTATTTTTTTCATAATTCAGGGAGCTGGAAGTCCAAGAACAAGGTGACTCTGGGGCTGGTTTTGTCCGCAGCGCCTCTCTAAGCATGCAGATGGGGGTTCTCTAACTGCCTCTCCACAGGGCATTGCCTCTCGGCCCAGGCATCCATTTTGTGGTCAGCGTCTGCCCAGGTTCATTCTTCTCACAGGGAGCCTCTCAGACTGGATTAGGACCAACTCTAACAGCGTCAGTTGGATCAGAAAAATCTCCCCCAAGTGTAATTCTATTCCAAGATGCAGAAAGTAAGGTTTTGAATAGAAGAATGGGGGGGCGGACACAATTTGGTTCATGGCAGTAAGCAGTGATGAGATGCAACATGGTGTATAGAGAGAGGCTGTGCCAGGACTCTCGCAGAAGCTCACTAATGTCAGCATCAGCATTTTTACTGTCTTGTGGTTATTTTCTCGTGGCCGCAGAACAGCATCTGCAGTGCCAAGTACTACATGTATAATCTAAGGATGAAGAAATTGACGAGATGGCACCAGTGCTGTTCCTTTAAGATGGCAGAAATGGGAGATTTCTGGTAGACTTTCTTTTCCATGCCCAAGACTACAAGTGTGGAACACAGGCATTCCCAGGTGATAGGGATAAACATGTTCAGCACTGTCAAAGGCTTTGCTTTCCTGTCCTGGTATATGGTTTGGGTGCTCTCTGAGAACTACTGGAGTCATGCTAAAAGTCACTGAAGACTGAGCATGTATCACGGGGTCACATGCAAAAGGACTTTTCAGTCATTTATCTTAGTGTCACATTTGTATTTCTTTTCTCTTATCCTTAGTAGTGAACATATCTTCACTTCACTTTTTACAAAAACAGCAACATGGGAAAAATTAAGTCGCAGCTATGTGGAAATTCAGCTCTTAGAGTTGAACATTAAGGATCCCTGAGTTTGTTCTGAAACCAGTGTGGGAAAGTGTGAGCATGAGAAACACACTTTAAAGAATAGAACTGGCAAGTTTCCCTTAAGAGGATCTGCTGTAAGATTGCTTTCCTAAACACAGGAATGCAGACTCCATCAAGGTCATTCAGTGAATCAGTGGACAGGTTCCCCTGCGAGTACAGATGCCCTCTAGGCTTTAAAGTTACGTTCTTGCTTTTGGGGACATACCTGGAAGTGCTCAGTGCTACTCCCAACTCTATGCTCAATGCTCAAATCTGGTGGGTTCATAGGACCATGTGGTGCTAAGGGTTGAACCCCTGGCCTCTTACATGCAAAATATGTGTGCAAGTCCTTTGATCTCTGGGCCCATACCCCTTCTTTCATATCAGCTAGTATGTTGTTTCAGTTTAGAAATCTGTAATCTCCAGCAAAATATATGCCCATTCCCCTCAAGGACGGGCTACCATGCAGCATGTTGTCCCTCTCTAGGGAGCCCCTGAGCCCATTTTATCATAAGTTCATTAATTGTGGGGTTTAATATTCCCTCAAGAGACATATTAAAACTCTAGCTTCCAAACATGAACATCTTTGTAATTGTATATCTCATGGTGGCATAATAAAATATTACAAAAAAAAAAAAAAACAACCCCAACTCCCATGCACACAGAAGCTGACTGTATTGAGAAATAGGACTGTCACCATGAACTCAGTGAAGACAAAGTCATTTGGAATGACTTTGTCTTAAAAAGATCTGGTGCCCTTCTGTGAGGAGAGAGACCCAGAAGGACATGGCCATGTGTCAACAGAGGCAGAGATGGGAGTGATGACTTCCAGGACAAGGACCATCAAGCATTGGTAGCCACCACCAAATACTAGGATAGGCAGGACATTGAGGCCAGACATAGGACCTCCATGACCATGAGATGTGAAAGATTAGTGATTTTGATGTATCCGGTGGTCTTGATTAGCGAGGTGCTACCTCATAGAAAGTCACCTGAGGTCTGAATTCAGGAACAGCAAGGAGGGGTGAGTTTATTATAATTTAGGATAGCAACCCTGGGAATCTAGTGAAGGTGCTGAACTCACTCAATAGAAGAAATAGCCCAATATACTCAGCCAGGGTTCTGGGTAGTAGAGGCAGAGGAAGGGGATTTCCAGTTTCCCAGAACACCTATTACTTTTCTATTCTTCCCTGAGACCTAAGCCCAAAGAAGTGATGGCCACAGGACGAAGGCTCATTGCTAGCAAATACAGTTCTGGGAGACTCACTTGGAAGTCAGGACAGGAGAGGGCGCTTCACAAACAAGTTGTTCTTCTTGTGCATGGAGCAGTTGTGCAGATTTTCTCAAAGCACCAAGGCTCACATCATGTGCCACAGCCCTGTTGGTCAGCAAAGAAATATTTGTTTTAGGATTAAAAATCACAGCAGTAACCATGGTGGCAGGTTAACTCAATTGAGGATTTTTGCAAACATCATCTTGTTGGTTTTCTCCCTTTGTGAGACCAGTAGGGCAAATGTCGCCAAGTTAACCCTGCTCATTGTCATGGTTTCTCTCAAGAAGAAGCTGAGACTAGAAAGGGCGAGTGAGGTTCTGAAAGACACACAGCAGAGAACTGGAGGTGTGAGCTTTGCTACAATGGGTTGACTCTGTGCCAGGTGCTGACTAACAGAAAGCCTCTAAAGGGAGGGAGGAGCTCAGGGGACATCCAGGAGGGGTGAGATGTGACTTCCCTGAGGCTCCCGGGCTGAGATCGCAATAACAACCTCTGGGGAAAATACACTTGTTCTTGAGACTCTTGAAACAGGAATCTTTATAAATCAGATAACAAGAAAAAAGTGAACAGGACGAGTAGGAAGATCACCCAGGGCATGCTCAAATGCAGGAAGGAGAGAGACAAGAGAGGCTGAGAGAAGGCAAGAGGAAGGAGAGAAAGGGGGCGACCTCCCCACTGGTTGGCACATATTGAAAAGAATTTTTCCATTAAAATATCTTTCTTTCAAAATACCTGTGTTTACTTGGTAGCAAGAACCCCAGTCTCATAGTCTCCCTTTTCTCCTTCCTGTTTCTCTAAGCTCACAGGGGTGACACCTGGGGTAAAGCACAGGGAGACATTATTGGTGGTATGCACATTATATGACTGCAGGATGTTCAATGCCAGTTGAACAAAAAGACTGTTTCATTCTTTTTCTTGCATTAAAAACAATGCTGATTCAAAGGAACATTGCTGCCTACCATTCTATAGTTTGTGGCCTGACAGCTTCAACAACTGTGCATCTTACCTTATTCTTGGGTTCTCTGTCATTTTCAGTGACCCCAGATAAACTTAACGAGAACTTGAACTCAGAGTTTCTGCCAGGCCCTGGCAGTGAACATAAATAATAATCAGTGAAGACATATATTTTCCATTCAATAAGAAAGACCAAAAATAGGAAAGGAAAAGACGTTCAGAGAAAGGGAACTTCCTCTGACAGATTGCTTTCCCTCTGTGCGCTGTAGACCTCATTTTCCAGTTTTCAGACATCACAGAGCAGAAAAGAAACTCATCTGGTGTAGACTCATCCAGGACAAGGCTCCCCCCCACCCACCCACACACGCAAGACTGCCAGGGGAATATGGTTAATCACTTCCCAGAGCAACCTACAAGGACAGGGGTGGGTGGGAGCAGGGCAAAAAAAAAAGGACTGAAGTGGTTACTTAGCTGAGATTGACATCAGACAGCTAGAGAATTGGAGTCTATGAGGTCAAACCACTGAATTCTTGAACAACTCTGTGGATCTGTGTCTCTTAGACCCCACAGACCTTGCTCCATGTCCCTGGGATTTTAATTGGTATGGTCATGGAAAAGAAGATGGTTTCAGGAAGAAATCATCACAGTCCAGTAGGAGTTTGCATCCCTGTTTGCCCATCTATGTGGAATATAAATGGAATGTTTCTTCTTTGACTGCAGTCAATTTCTATTTGGGAGAAACTCATCTGCACCCAAATAAAACCCTGCAGCCCCTCCTTGCCACCATGCTTTGGGTTGTGCTAAAGTACAGACACCAAACAAAACTCCTTCTCTGTGCCCCACCTCACCCCTGGGCCATTCTTGGAGGTCAAGAAACTGACAACACAAATGTTGGGTGACCAGAAACACCAGGAACTTCCAGAGACCTTCTTCTAAGAACATCATTTCTGATAGGGTTTCTTAGGGATTCTCTTTTCCCTGTCACCTGCACTCCATTGCCCCCCCAAAGAACCTCATAAAAGTTCTTTGTAACACACACACACACACACACACACACGGCATTGGATTTGTGTGTGACCATACAAGTCCATGGATCGATTCTTCCACTAATGAGAAATGCTGAAAAAGATAAAATAAAAATCCCTTATTGTGAGTAATTTGACAGTAGGAATCAAAAATATTAAATAGTATGCACACCTCTTGATTCTGCTTGTAAGAATTTAATTCCAAAAAAAAAATACAGAGATATCCAGAAATTTATCAATGCCATATTTACTAAAATATTGCCTAAATAATTGGAAGCTACCTAAAACCAGAAAATAAATATATTAGGGTAATTCCACATAGTGAAGGAACTGAGCAGGCATTAAAATTTGTGAATAAAGATTTCAGTCACCAGGAAAAGGGCAAGATATGTTGGGAAGTTCAAAACATAGCATAAAATTTAAAACATTATTTTTTGTAACAAAACATTCATTTCATGTACTATGAAGAGAAAAAAGGCCCAACCTCCAAGCTGAAGTTTTGCTATTAGTATCTCTATGTGATGAGCAGTTTAAACATTTTTCCTTTTAGCCCAGCGTGTAGGGCATTTGCCTTGCACGCTGCCAGCCCATGCGGGCCCGGGTTCGATCCCCAGCATCCCATATGGTCCCCGAGCACCGCCAGGAGTAATTCCTGAGTGCAGAGCCAGGAGAAACCCCTGAGCATCGCCGGGTGTGACCCAAAAAAGCAAAATAAATAAACAAATAAATAAATAAATAATAAATAAACATTTTTCTTTTTCTAGAAAATTGCTCACAATGAATTTTACAAATTTATATTGTTCAGAACCCAACATTTTAGAGAAATTTATTGTTTTACCAATGAAAATTGTGATTGATTTAAATATTTTTCCATCAAAAATGTTCTCTCCAACAGAAAGTCCAATAGAAGGCAATGGAACTCAACGTTCAGAACTTCAGACAAATTGGGAGAAGGTACTTCAGAGCATTGTTTCACACAGATATTTGACATTGGAGGCAAAAGATAACTCCTGTTGATGTCAAAATGAATTCACAAAAACAAAGATAAAAACAAACTCTCCAAAGGACAAACACCAGTACCTTCCACAAGCTTCAGTGAACATTAAGTTCACTTTCTACTTGATTTCCAAATAATTCCCATAATTCTCCTTGAATAAATGCTGAATTTTGAGATGACTACAAGAGTATGCTACCCATACGGCAGAGCCTGGCAAGCTACCGTTGTCGTATTTGATATGCCAGATACCAGTAACAATTATAGACCTCATTCCCATGACCTGATGGAATGGTTTGATGCTCTTTATGTTCCTGGAGCAAGCAGGTGCCCTTGGGCTCTACTTGCATGAGACAGGTCATATGGAGATGTTACTGGTGCCCGCTCGAGCAAATCGATGATAAACAGGAAGACGGTGATACAGTGATAATTCTCCTTGTAAAATAAAACTACTAAACTCATGATCAGACTAGCCAAATTGATTCTATGACCATTGGCATCACTGAAATCAAAGAATATAGAAATAGGTCTGAGGAAATAATTCAGCAGTCTGAGCACATACAAGCTTCAAAGCCCTAACACCACCAAGAACAACCCCAAACTCTACATCAGGACTTGCTCTCCACAAATCACTGCCCAATATGGCCCCCCAAATAAACACAACAGTTAATATAGAAATTGTATGACTATGAAATCAATCTGTGAAGATTGAACTTAAAAGGATAAGTAATAAAGAAATAGCTTTAATGATTTAACTCCACTGGCATAAAAAATAAAACAAATAAGACTTCATCAAAAGAAAAAATTCTATCCAATAAAAAGACCATATTAAAAATGAAAAGACAACCTAATGAAAGGGAGAGGATAAATTGTAACTCATGCTCTTCCTAGGGATTAATATGTAAAATACATAAAGACTTCAACTCAACAACAACTAAAACCCATAAAGCATCTGACTATTTACATCTCTAAAGAAGATACTCATACAGCTGGCCAAAAGGGACATAAAAACGCTCATGATAGTTCATCACTATAGAAATGCAAATTGAAATTTCATTAAGCTATCTTTACATAAGCTAAGCAAATTATGAGAATGGCTTATATAGAAAAGGTAAAGAAGCAAGTATCTGTGAAGAGGCGGAGGGAAAAAAAAGAAACTCTTGTACGCTATAGGTGGCAGTTTAAAAAAAGAAACTCTTGTACACTATAAGTGGGAGGAGAGGCTTACAGAAAACAGCTTAGAGATTTCTCAACAAATGAAGAATGGAAACACTATATGATATAGCTATTTCATAGAAGTTATGTTCACAAGTCCTGAGGTTATTATCAAAAGAAATCATGACTATAACAGAAGAATGTCAACCCTTTTAATAATCTCTAGGTCTGATTTTGTCTGTCCCATGGAATGCGATTCATTGGATGTACTGAAAACATCTTTGATTTCAATGACAGTAAATCATCACCATCCTTTGGCTTGAAAATACTGATTAAGCCCAACTCTATCCCCTGTCAGCCTTGCTAGAACTCTGCCTCTGTCATCCGGGAATTTCACAGCACTCTTCAAGCTTTCTCAACTCACCTCACACTATTTTCATTGTGTTGTTGTGTAGTTGGTAGAATGAAACTTGGTGCCTGCTTTTACTTTCTCTCAGCTGCACAGTTTTCTTGATCCTCTCAGCATTTTTCTGACTTAGTTTGGTTGTAGGGACCCTACTTGGAAGAGCATACAATAACAGAATGTGAGAATATCCATTTGTTTACAACATTTTCTCATTTGTTTTTATCAAAATGACTGCGATTAGAGTGAAGCAAGAGTGAGCATCTGGGCTAAGCTCAGAATTCTTGTTCCCGGTTGGAAATTTCTTGTCTCCTTCAGATCATGTCTCAGAACTGTAACACTACTTCCTTTCCCTAGAAATGTCTACCATCCACACTGTCTAGGTTCTTGAGTTTCTTGACCGATGACCACCGCCCAGAAGAGGAAGTGAGGTAACTCTGGGAGCAAAGAGACCACAGCAGCTCGGGCTTTGGAGTACTTGGGATGCCACCCCTGCTGCCTTATGTTTGCACCATTGCCATTTCAGCATTTGGGTCAGTGCCTACATGCACGCTTTGGACATTATGAATAATAGTTTATAACTGTCATATTCAAAGCCAAATTTTGGATTCCCCTCATTGATCCCATGATACCATTTTTCTTATTTCTCTCAGAATTTTCATCAGGGGATTTAAAAGTAACCATAGCTACATCTACACAATGGAATACTATGCAGTTGCTAGGGAAAAATGAAGTCATGAAATTTGCCTATAAATGGATGGACATGGAGAGGAACATGTTGAGTGAAATTAGCCAGAAGGAAAAAGACAGATATAGAATGAGTGCATTTATTTGCATGATATAAATATATATTTCTATCTATCTATCTATCTATCTATCTATCTATCTATCTATCTATCTATCTATCTATCTATCTATCTATCTATCTATCTATCTATCTATCTATCTATCTATCTATCTATCTATCTATCTATCTATTTATCTATCTGTCTGTCTGTCTGTCTGTCTGTCTATCTATCACTTGTCACTTGTATCACTTGTCTTCCTATTGATCATCAATTTGCTCGAGCAGGCACCAGTAACATCTCCATATGTCCTGTCACATCCTAGTAGACCCCAAGGGCATCTGCCTGCTCCAGGAACATAAAGAGCCTCAAACCATTTCATCAGGTCATGGCAATGAGGCCTATAATTGTTACTGCCATTTGGCATATCAAATATGATATGGGTAGCTTGCCAGGCTATGCTGTGTGGGTGGATGCTTTTATAGTCACCTCTAATCTCAGCATTTCTTGATGAGCCAGGCTGACATCAGCTCTTCTGTTGGGTGGACCTCTGATGAGAGGGGAGTCAGGATGTGGAAAATGGTAGCCCTCATGGTGTGGGAGTTCCTCTGGCTTCTTGCAAGGCTCTGTTGTGGTGGCAGACCAGGGCTAGAACCCGCCATCCCTCCCAAGAGTCTCGTGATCAACTGGGCACAGGGATAGCCGGTAGCAGCTCTGCCCCATGTATGTGAGTCTCTGGATCAGCATACCTGGGCTGGGCTTGAAAAAGACTGCTGAACGGTGGGTCTCGATGAGCTGGGCTATAAAGCCCAGCCCAGGTATGCTGATCCAGAGACTCACATACATGGGTCAGAGCTGCTACAGGCTCTCCTTGTGCCCAACTGATCACGAGGCACCCGGGAGGGACGGTGGGTTCTAGCCCTGGATCGCCACCCCAGCAGAGCCTTGCAAGAAGCCAGAGGAAATATATTTAAATATAAATATATAAATACAAATATATAAATACAAATATATAAAAATACAAATATATATGTATATATGTTATGAAATCAGTATCCAAGGTCAGGCAAAACATGGATCAGGAGGTCTTGTCAAAGGTGGAATCTACCACAAACATGTGGGAGTCAGAGGTTAGATAAGATGGAGAAGGGAACAATGTGCTAATAATTGTGGAAAGTGATAATACCAGCCTAGAACTGAGCATTGAATATAGGGTAAAAGATATACATGATAACCTCTAAATGTATGTATTGCAATCCAGTGTGTAAGAGCAGGAAGAGAGGAAGAGAGAGAGAAAGAGAAAGAGAGAAAATGGATAAAGAACCTGTCATAGAGGCAGGCTAGGGGATGGGGGAGGGAATTGGGGACATTGGTGGTGGGAAATGGGCACTGGTAGAGGGATGGGTGCTGGAACACTGTATGAAGGAAACCAAACATGAACATCTTTGTAATTGTATATCTCATAGTGGTATAATAAAATATAAAATAAACAAATGAATGAACGAATGGATGGATGGATGGATGGATGGATGGATGAACAAATGAACAAACGAACGAACGAATGAATGGATGGATGGATGAATGAATGAACAAACGAACTAACAAACGGATGATGGGTGGATGGATGGATGAATGAATGAATGAATGAATGAATGAATGAATGAATGAATGAGAAAAAAAGTAACCGTAGAGACAGATGAGCTATTTTTAGGTTCAGAATAAATTCTAAGAACTGTGTTTTTCAGAGCAGGGAATTTCAAAAGGGTCAGTTTGGCTGAAACAGAAGTAGAAGAGCAGTACTTGCATCTGACATGCTGGATCCAGGGAAGACACCTCCCGTCTATGAGGCATCTTTGGAGGCAGAGCTAAAGCACTATTGCCTTTGTAAACCCCTTTATACACACGTAAAATTTAGAAAAGTTATTTTATGGTGGCATTGATATAATGACAAATAAAATCCAGGTAGGTTTCATTATTATATAATCACTTTAATAAAATATGTCTTTTCTGGGTTTAAAGGAATTGAAAATAAGCACATTTGAGGACCCTAAAGAGTAACTAGGCCACAGGCCCTATGGGAGGGCATGTGTGTGGTGGTAAAGTTGGC
Source organism: Cryptotis parvus (assembly GCA_021461705.1). Classification (NCBI taxonomy): domain Eukaryota; kingdom Metazoa; phylum Chordata; class Mammalia; order Eulipotyphla; family Soricidae; genus Cryptotis; species Cryptotis parvus. The sequence continues at coordinate 434,130 of JAJIBD010022365.1, read as the reverse complement.
TCTGATGAGAATCAGATAGAGGAGGCAACTTTGGCTCTGCTGAGCTTTCTTTTCTTGGTCTTTCAAATACCGAAAACCCTATTTCCTCTTCTCTAAAATGAGAACCACCATCTGTAGTGGGCCCAGGAGCTCTGTAAGGAAGAACTTGAGAACATGTTCTGAAGAGTTGGTCTCTCTCTACATCACCACTTCCCTCTGTCACCTTTCTTTTGTTCTTTTTTTTTGGGGGTCACACCCATCAATGTTCAGGGGTTACTCCTGGCTCTGCACTCAGGAATTACTCCTGGAGATGCTCAGAGGACCATATGGGATGCCTGGGATGGAATCCAGGTTGGCTGTGTACAAGGCAAACACCCAACCTACTGTACTCTCTTTGGCCCATACCTATCCCACCTTTCTTTTTTAAAATTTTTTATTTTTACAATTACACAGATATACAATTAAAAAGTTCATATTTGGGTTTTGGTCATACAGTGTTCCAGCACCCATCCCGCCACCAGTGCCCATCTCCCACCACCAACGTCCCCCGGTTCCCTCCCCCTCCCCCAGTCCTCCTCCTTGGCAGGTTCTTTATTTCTTTCCATTTCTCTCTCTTTCTCTTTTCCTTTCCCTCCAGACTATGGATTACAGAACATACATTAAAGGGTTGTCATGTGTATCTTTTTGCCTCTATTTAATGCTCAGTTCTAGGTTGGCATTAGTACCCTCGACAATTGTTAGCACACTGTTCCATTTTCTGTCTTACCTAGCCTCTGACTCCCACACGTTTGTGATAATTTCCACCTTTGACAAGACCTCCTGATACATGTTTCACTTGACCTTGGATATTGGTATCATAATATGTTCATATATATTTATGTTATGCAGATAAATGCAGTCATTCTGTATCTGTCTCTCTCCTTCTGGCTAATTTCGCTCAACATAATCTTCTCCATGTCCATCCATTTATAGGCAAATTTTATAACTTCATTTTTCCTAACAGCTGCATAGTATTCCATTGTGTAGATGTACCAAAGCTTCTTTATCCAGTCATCGATTTTCGGGCACTCTGGTTGCTTCCAGATTCTGGCTATTGTGAACAATGCTGCTATGAACATAAAAGTAGGGATGGTGTTTCCGCTGCGTATTTTTGGTTTCCCAGAGAAAATTCCCAGGAGTGGTATGGCTGGGTCAAATGTATCCCACCTTTCTTGACAGAACATACCACAGCATTTCACCCTGGATTTTTCCCTTCTGAAGTCAGAAACCTCCCATCACTCCTGGCAGAGCCATAATCAGGACCCAATTTTCCCGGTGTCAGATCGCTTTTCCTCTTGTTGAACCACACACTCTCTGCTCTCATTTATAGGTTCAGTGCATGGGGGAAATCCCACCCGGCCTCTCTACCCTGCTCCAAATGCTTCAGCTTCTCTCCATTGTCACAGGAACATAGGCAGGCCTCCCACCTAGAATATTTACCTGGAATATTTTTTTTAGTTTTTGTTTTAATTTGCTAATTCTAGAGCTACTCCTCTGGTGGGAAATAGATGAGGAATAGATGACTAATCAGTAGTGAAAATAACCAAGATCAAGGTATGTTATACTATCAAGAAAATTGCCTTGCTCAGTTATGAACTTAAAAAACCACTGGCCAAGATTTTGCTATATATAAATTATATGGCATATTGATACACATTTATAATGGGTTTTTCCTATTCAAAAGGAAAACAAATGAAAACCCTGGCTAAGATTCTTTCTAGATGGACTTCAGTGACTTTTTTCCTATGTTTAAGCAAACTCCCAGGTACACACACACACACACACACACACACACACACACACACACACACACAACCCTCCATTCTCCAAATCCATCACAATGACCTTGACAATAATGCTGCACACCCACCAGGGGAGGGCGACACGTGCTCCCACTTCTACCATCACACGTACTTTTGGTGCCGGTTCTGACAAAAACATATGGGCTGACTCACCCTGCAGTTTTCTCCTTCAATGCCTGTGGCCTTCAGGCTCAGCCCTTAGTAATGGAGCACTAGGAGCCATCCTTCTGGGTGGCCAAAGGGGAGGAGAAATAGTTCTCACCTCCAGCATGGTATGCGCTTGACAATGTTTATTACCGTGTAGGGAAGAACTTGGATTTTATTTAGCCATCTGGGATGAGTGAACAAATAATCCTTTATGAAGTGGTGCTATGGGAACTTGGAGGAAATCCAGAAACATGCACCATAAGGACCAGGACCAGGATGAGAGACAAAAGAGAAAGTTAGCAATCCCCTTGCTGCATGGAACAAATTTATTAAGATAGCAGTCATATGTCATGAAATTCACTTTTTTGAAGCATTGTCTCATTGTTTTTCATACAGTCTAAGAGCGACATTACCATCACTCTCTAATTTAGAGCATTTTTTATCACTCCTCAAAGAGTCTCTCCTACCCATTGGTAATAATTACTCCCTATGATGCCCTCACCTCAGCCTTGGCAGCAATGTCTACTTTGTGCATCTACTTTGGGTATCACTGATGTACTTCATGCCTTGCCTCGTCAGCATAAAACAAGGACTTACACAATCCTGTGCCTTTATTCCTTCCTGATTTCAATTAGCATAAAGTTTTCATAGTTCAATCATGTTGTAGCTTGTATCAGCATTTCACACCTTTTTTGCGACTGGGTAACATTCACTTAGTTATTCCCTTAGCGGACGGATATTTGAGTTCTTGACATTCTGGCTAGTCAGGAAAAGTGACACTAGGAGCACTCATGTGCAAGTTTTGTGTTTCTTATGTTCTTATTTCTCTTGACCACACCCATGAAGTGGAATTTGTAAGGGCTGTGAGAGCACTACGTTTATTATCATGAGGGAATGCCAAACTTTCTCAAAGTACTAGAATACAACATCTTATATTCCTATCACTAAAGAAAATGGTTTCAGTTTTTCCACATTCTTACCAACCTTACTGTTTGTCTCCTTGATTACAGATTTTTCTAAAGGACATAAAATATGGCATTGCATTGAAATATTTTGTCTTAATTCCTTTAATGACTAATGACTTTGAGCACACTTTCATGTGATTATTGACCATTAAACATCTTCTTTGAAGAAATGTCTATTTAGATCCTTTGCATATTTTTTTTAAAATATCATTATCTTATAAAAATTCCAAATTACTCTGGATACAAGTGCCTTAAAATCATATGATTTCCAAATATTTCTCCTATTATGTGGATTGCCTGTTCTTTTTTCTAAACTGTTTCTTTTGCTGAAGAAAATTTTCAATTTTAATAAAGCTTAATTTATATACCTTCTATCATTCAAGGATAAAAAGATTTATTCCTGTATTTCCTGTAAGATCTTTAGCTTTTATATTAAAATTTATGATCCATATGGAGTTCATCTTTGTGAATAGAAGGAAAGAATCTAGATAATTTCTTTTATATGCAGATATTCAATATTTAGCTGTTCCAGCATCACTTTTTTAAAAGACTATTTTTCTCCATTTAAATGCCTTGAAACCCTTTTCAAAAAATCAATTAATTATACATGTAAGGGATTGTTTCTGGACTCTCAACAATTTTTTTTACTGATATTCAAATCATGTATGCTAGAACCACACAGTGAGTTTTCTAACTTTGTTCTTATTTTCTGATTTGTTTTGTTTCTTTTGGCTTTTCTAGATTGTTGCATTTCCAAATGAGTTCTTCGTGAAAAGATACAAATGAACAAACAAACAAACAAACAAAAAGCAACCCTGGGGTTTTCACAGGGATTGCACCAAAGCCGTAAGTCAACTTGAGTATTTTCATCTTAATAAATATTCAGAATTCTAATGCATACACATAACTTTTCCATGATGAATTTAGAAAGGCCTTTAATATTTTAGCATTTTTAAGTGTTAGGTATAAAAACATTATATTTTATTTATAAATTTTTTTCTCAAGCATTTAAACTTTTGATATCATTATAATTGGAATTGGTTTTGAACATTATTTTCATATTGTTCACTGCTGATAGTTTGAACTAATAAACTTTGTATAATGATCTTGTAAGTGAAAACTTAATGAAGTCTTCTATTTTTTGTAGATTGTTTAGAATTTTTAGGCTTATTTAGGAGTGTTGTCTATTGTTTAGGATTTCTATATGTAAGAACATGTCCTCTGCGAATATAGTTTAGCATATGTCTTTCCAATTTAAGTTGCCCTTTTTTTTCTCTTTCTGGTATCATCATCCTGCCATGATCCTCCAGTACCTCACTGAATAGGAATAATAAGAGCAGACATACTTGTTCTGGTCCTGATTTTAAGTAGAAACATACTATTTTACCATGAAGTATAACGTTAACTATGAGTTGCTTGGAGATATTCTTTATCACATTAGGGAAAATCCTTTCTATTCTTATTTTATTGTGTGTTTCTATTTAAGAGAGAGTTTAGAATTTTTGTAAAATTATACTTCTTTAGTTATTGAGATAACCATGTTTTATAAATTTAGTCTAACAATATGTTTCGTCACTTTATGTTAAATCAACCTACATTCCTTGAATAAACCTCACTTGCTTTGATCCTTTTGACTTATTGTTGGTCTTAGCTTGTTAGTATTATGTCTAAATGCAAGAGATATCCTTGTGGTGCGTAGTTTTCTTAAAATAACTTTGGTCATATTTGGTATCAGGGTAATACTTGCTTCATTAAATGAGTTGAGAAGTATTCACTCCTCTTCTGTTCTCTGAAAGCATTTCTAAGAGACAGGTATTGATTCTACTTTAAATTTTTGAGAGAATTCACCAGTGATGTTACCTGATTCTGGGCATTTTCTGAGTTGTTTTTTTTTAATTATTAATTTAGTCTTTTTATTTGCTATTGTTTATTCAGATTGTTTTTTATTCTTTGTCCAGTTTAGTAGTTTAATTTCTGGTGCATACAATTTTAAGAAATTATTGGCTGAGTGCATGTTTTGCATACATGAGACCTGGGTGAGATCCAGGTACCATAAGGTCTCCAAGCACAGCCTGAAGTGATCCCCAGTCACAGAGCTGAGTTTAACCCCAAACTAATAATAGCAACAATGATTTTTTAATCCATATTCTAATCTACATCCCTATTTAGTAATTGAGAAATTTCTTTAACAATGATTATATGGAAACTGAGAATGGAAAATAATTACCAGCTTCCATATCGCAAATTCATTTTTATTAATTTTTTATTTTATTATATTACAGTGACATATACAACTACAAAACTGTCCATAACTTGGTTTCAGTATAAAGTGTTCCAGCACCCGTCCCTGCACCAGTTGCACCAGTGCACATTTCCCACCATCAATGTCCCCAGATTTCCTCCCCCTCTCCCCCCATAGAGGCAGGTGCTTTGCTTCTTCTCTCTCCCTCTCTCTCCTCTCTCTCTCTCCCCTTCTCCCCTCTTGCACATTGTGACTTGCAACACATACATTTAGGAGTTATTATATATATATATATATATATATATATATATATATATATATATATATATCCCTTTGCCTACATTCTATGCTCAGTTCTAGTCTGGCATTACCATTTCCAACAATTATTAGAACCCTGGTCCCTTCTCTGGCTTACCTAGGTTCTAATTTCCACACATTTATGGTAGGTTCCAACCACTGACAAATCCTCCTGGTCCATGTTTTCACAAATACTTTAGAGTTTGCTACAACCTAGCTTTTATGCACATCCCAACCTTTCTAACTACTGCTCTTTTGTATACTTCTCAGAAAAAAACACATTCACGTGAGAAAGGACTGGGGATACTCTAGTAAGATTTGAGTCCATTTTGCTGGCCACATAAGTGGAAAGTAGAGAAATCAAATTACAACACTGGTCTGCCCCTGAGGTATTTCAAGGTTCTGACTGTGAGTAACTGTCAGCAAAGGTGTGATGATTCATAACTTCAGCAGAATCAAGAACGTGATGTCTCCATTTCCTTCCTCCTCAGAATTCTTCACAGGATAAAAAATGTTGTCTCTTCTCTGAAAGCTAATTACAAATTTCTTTCCTTTCTTTCTGAATCAAGTCACACGCTAGTTGTTAGAGAATCACTTTCACACAGAACTAGGTTGTTTTTGCTGTTGTTGATGTTATTTTTAAGATAAGATGCTTGTATTCATTCCGGAGTTATTAAGTAAATGAGTAAAGGAAAGAGACAAGGCAAGACTTTAACGTATGCAGGGTCTCCACTTATTAGGTGAACTCTTTCCCATCAATATACTTCTTTTTAAAAAAGTCTGCTATCAACATCACCAACAAAAATTCCCTTTTACTTGTAATCGCACTACCATGAGAAAAACGTTTTCACAGTTTTCTTTTGTCTAGTACCACCCCATCTGGGATATTCAGTTTTTTTTTGGTATTCATAGGCACTACCTCTTTTCTGAAATTGTTTTGAGGGATTTAATAGTCTTTTCTGCAGACTGCTCCCTCCATTTTGCCTCATTCATGCCTGTATTATAGTCATCTCTGTATCAAGAAGTTTTATGGAAGAGGGAATTGGCATATTTTTATGTGGTCTGGGATATTTGACTGCTCAGAAATGATCTAATAGCTGTCCACTAATAGATTTCAGTACATGTGAACTCATTCTAAAGGTTCCTTACCACAACACAAATTTACGTCATTGAAGACCCAAAATTTCTCCATAACCCAATCTCTGTTCTGCAAACTCAGGTTAACTATTTATATTTGGTTCAGCTGTTTCTTTTATATGCCCTTAAAAATAATTTTGTTTTCTTTTTTACAAAAGTTGTTACTTTACAACTGATGTATGAATCTTTGAATGGACCTTTGCAATTGATTGCCTTTGTTGACCTTTGGTATTCCAATACCTATAATAAATTTTGTTATTTACTTGCTTGTAGGCTTATTTTGAAATAATTTCAGACCTACAGAAAGTTTAGACATGATCACAAAGAGTCACCTTTTTAAAATTAGAAAGTCCCCAAATGCCAACATTCTATCAGATTTGCATTATCTATGTTAAAGTTTTTCTTAAAGCAATGATCTCTGAGGAGGATTCTGGACTAGGGTTCTCGTGTCCCCAAATGGCAAGTAGGCAACTAACATTGTGATATCAAGCATTACCAAGGCAGTTTTGTTGAAATTCAAAACTTACCTCTGATTTTCTTACTCACTTGATGTTATTTTCCTTCTTAGTTTTGTTTGCTTCTTGAACTCTGTTTCAGAAAGTCTGAGAAATGCATATTCTCATTTGCTTAGTTAGAAAACACTGAAGTATCTGAACAAAATCCTGTCCACAATTATTTCATAACTGAAACTAAAGTTAGTCTTAGCATGTCAGTGTAATATTGTAAACCACACACAGGAAACCCAGGTTGATTGTAGAATGTCTTCTTCTAGAGTAGTCGGTCAGAGATTATTGCTCCTAACAAAATATTCTGTAAAATTGGCATTCATTTCTTAACTCAGACATCAAATATATGAAAGAGACTTTCATTTTCTGATAGTAACCAAATAGTTAACATGACAGGTAAATAATAACAAAACCCCCAAATATTTGGAATGCTGTAAAATGTTTGAGATATTTAACACCATAATTACTCTTACTTTTCCCTTTTTTATCTTGCCTATAGATCATAGTTACAGGGATTAAAATTTCTAATCCTTCTCATAATCTGTTGTGCATGATTCACTCTCACTACTGGTTCTTATATAGTCTTTTCGTGTGAATGTATACATGTATTTAATTTTAATAGTATGAAATACCTAGGAACCCACATCCCATAATGCAAAACAAGCACTTTGGCAATAATTAGTGTATTGGTCCTCTGTTCTAATATCTCTGCCTCTCTGTGTCCAGCAATAAGGCTCACTCATATGCTAGAGTTGGGGATTACTACAGGCATTGAACTCAGGACTTCGCGATATGCTAGAACTTCACACATGCTAGAACTTCACACGTGTTCCAGCACTTAGACTATATTCCTAGCCTTACCTCGCTTTTCTTTCAATGGATCTGTTTCAAAAATCTCCTGATCAGCAACCTGATTTTTATTTTCACTTTTAAATTCCTCTCCAATTCCATCCAACTCTCCCTTTCACATGACTTGAAAGAAAGTTTTTGCTCAGTGGTGCTGGAATCATTAACTATTCATTTATTCTTATGACTGTCAAGGACAGAAAATATCTCATCTCACAATGCAATGAAACCAAGAAGTTCTTCTGTAGGTTGGCTCGGCTGCCTTGTATTGGGTCTTTTCACCATGCGCCAGCCTTGGGTGACTCCTCCCCTGCTTGTTGCATAGGGTCTGTGGAGTTAGCCGAGCTCTCTGATGATCAGTCCCTATGCTTTTCCTTTACTCGAGAGCTTTTTTTGGATAATGGCTGCATTAAGAACCCACACTGAGGAAGTTTTAAAGTCCGGAGGCTGACTTGGGGGCTTTCAGTAGCATTATCCATTGAGGTCAATGGAAGTTGATTCAGCGGGAAGGGAGTATCAGAGGGGAGTGGAAAAGACTCATTTCAGAGCGTGGAGACATGAATTGTAGTTTCACTTCTGCTGCTAACTTGATGTGTGACCTTGGGCAAATGGTTTCTACCTCTTGGGCCTCAGCTTCCTCTCCAATAAAATAAACATTTAAACCAAATCATTTCTAAGGACCCTTTTAGTGGAGGAACCTCGGAAAAATAGCTGAGTGTCCATAGCTCACCCTTCACTCATTTAGCTGTAGAGTCAACATATAGTCTGTTGAGCTACTTTGATGCATCAGCAACACAGGGATGACGACACTAGACCAGGAAGTCAGACACCCACCACACTGTGAAGTAGGGAGTGATGTATTTTTCAATCTGTTTTAGAAAACTGGGCTTTGATTATGGACAATAGTGTCATGCTAGATGATCCTGGTCAGCTACACAAACGCACTGGGACTTATGTAAGGATAAAAGGGAGAAAATATTCACGCAGGAGAAAAGCTACACAATTTTGAGATAGAAGTTCCTGGAAAACAGTGAAATTTGACACTAGGCATATTGGTTCCAGCCACATACTATTACTAAGGGAAAGTTAGAAAGGTGACCACAGCTCTGAGAACGAGAATTGAGTCTAACAATGAACATGAGATTTTATATGAGGCATCAAACTAGAAGGAATAGATTATAATTAAAAAGGCATCTTCTTTGAGATTTCAGTGACTGAGAAGTCTTAGAACTTCCCACTTTTGTAACACAAACAAACAAACAAAACACCCCCCTACACACACACACACACACATGCCAACGAACAGCTATAGCTAATGTGGAAGTCCCTTGGCAATTTGCTTTCACATTAATGTGACCTTAAAGCTCAAAAAAGGTATCTAATGGAAGAGCCTACGAAACAGTACAGCAGTGGTTAGAGCACTTGCCTTGCATGCAGCTGACCCAAGCTCGATCTGAGCACTGCTGAGGATGTCTCCCCCAACCCCGCAAATAAGTAGTTTATAATGGGGAGTTGATTGGTGGCATTTTAGAGCTCAAGTGAGCCCAACCCAAAAAATTTGAGCCAAACTCAAATTCAGGTCTTTCATCCTTGACCTGAATTTCATAGCAAAGTCTCAACGAAACCCTGCCAGATAGAATTCAGTGTTCTAGAGAATTCCATTCTTCAATTGCGCTAATAATAGGCAGACAAACTTCCCAAACACTATGCTGTTATTCAGAGCTGATGAAGAGAGCTAAGAGCAAATACATAAGCATGGAAATAGTCCCTGATGCAGTAACTGGAGTCTCACTTGGGTTAAGCTGGATATGTACAAAAAGTGTGCTGTGTGTTAGCCCACCCACTCATTTTTGCTCCTTATTATCTAAATGAATGCTGTTATGATGATCTCTTATTCTAATTTGCCCTGGAATACTCATTCTCCAATGCCTGATGGACAACTGCTGTGTCAAAGTTTTGTTTGCCAACCTGTGCCCTGATGTATCCAGTTTGGGTGCCCAGAAGACAGTTCAGTAATTACCTGGTCTATCAGCTGATTGGTAGAGCAACACACAGTCATAGAACTGTAATTTTGTGTTAAATTACATGTATATTACATCAAATACTTATAGATGTCTATGTTACCTAACAATTTCATATATTATATTTGAATCCACAGATACACACACATAGTTTATAACAAAACTTTCTTTTCTCTAAATTTCATCCTTTTTTGTTTTAATATTTGAGCCTTGCTGAGCAGTGTTCAGGGCTTAATCCTAGCTCTGTTCTCAGGGATCACTCCTGGCAGGCTTGAGAGGCTATTTGGGGTGCTGGGGATCAAATCCAGGTCAGCTGCTGTACTATCTCTCTGGCCTCTCTATATTTCATTTCTTATCTGACAGATCCTCTTAGAGGGAAGGATTGTTTGGAAATCTTTCAAAATGCCTTCAGTTGACTGAATTAAAGCAATCATTTTACATTTAAATTTAGATTGGAAATTCTTTGGAAAAAATGTTCATAGACATTTTTTAGCATGAAACAAAAAATTTTAACTGTTTTTAGAATCCTATTTACCTTATTGAAAAACAACATATGCCTTTAAACAATTAATCCACTTTTCTCTAAAATGTTGAATGTGCTCTAAAAAAATATACTTCCTGGAGAAGTAGCTTCCTTTTGAAGATTAATTTTATCATGCTCTGTTTTTGGTTGGTTAATCATGAGAAATGTCCCACAAATGAGGTAATAATCCTCCTTCTAATGCCACTATGTGGAGAAGTAAATGTCAATTTCTCTTGAAGAGGAAGCCAGCGCCTAAGACAGATCAGTACTTCCTTGGAAAAATAAGATCTCTTAATAAACAGTATTTCTCAGTTATAAAGTTAATTTATCAGGCGCTATAAGAAAGTTCAGTGTTTAGGATGTAAGAAAGTTCAGTGTTTAGCATGTACCAGATCTGTATCAGTCCTCTATGTAGAGCCCCGAAGCCCCCAAAACCACCCTCAGGGGTGACCTGAGTAATTCCCAACACTGAGACCCTGAGAAACTCCAAATCTCGGGTCTGTACATCAAACTGTCTGGCCAGTTGGTTGAAAATTGCTGGTAGGCCCTACTCCCTACACATTCTGAGCACAGACTGGAAACACCTACTCATAAAAAAGCAAGGAAATTAAGTCTTCAGTGCCAATAATCCTAGAGTTGATAAAAGAGTCGGATGTAAAGATTATGATAGTAAGATATAACATGAAAGCCAGTGGGAAAAGTTGATGATGGAAATGAGTATGAGTGGCATCAAATAAAATAACGTGTTGGCTCGTGGTCATTGTGTGGTGCCCGGGGACACACCGTGATGGGGACAGAACCTGAGGTTCACATATGCAGCATGTCACCTGCCTCTTCAGTCATATTCCAGGCCCTGAAAGTTTTGAGGAGAGCGACTTCACCCAGTTGTGCTCAAGCGTTGTTCCTGGCTCCGTGCTCGGGAGCACTCAGGGGCCCACACGTGAAACAGGGATGAGTTGCATATATGACAATCACCTTATTCCTATGCTAACTCACCAGGCCAAAGTTGTTACTATTTTCTGGAGTTTCGAGTGCTCATTTCTCACACCCTCCCTTGGTGTAGCTTGGTGAGTTTGTCAAAGCCAGACACTTCAAAGAGCAATTTGGATCAAAAAATATGGTTTCATAACTGTGAAAAGTGGGTTAAACTGCTTGGATTGCACCCAAGATCCAGATCCCTTCACCTTTAGTTATGCACTGCCTCCCAGGAGAGCAGAAATGCTACCCCAGCGCGAAAAGCACCTGTTTCCAAAGGCTTGACCAGGAGGCCAGGAGCCCAGGTGCTTCCTGTGGTCAGGCTGTTTCAGAAGACTCTCAGAGAACAAGAGATTTCCCAGAAGTGGGGGTTGGCCCCACCTTTAATGGGCGACAGAAGAACATCATCCTTGTTGAAGCATTAGTGAATAAAGAGGAGGGGGCTAAACTCCTCCCAACACCTCCCAAGAGTTCTGACGTTCCCTCTCTCTGGGCAGAGGTGTGAGTCAGTGACAGGGTCCCCCTTTGATGGGTCCTGGGGGCACTTAAATTACTGTGTGTCAGCACAGAAGCAAGCCTTGGCCTAATGTGTCTTTGCCCATCAAGCAACCCAAGGCGAGTCCCTGATTCTAAATAATAGTTTTTGGAAAGACTGTGTATGCTATTAAATTCTACTTTCTCAGCAAATGTCTCCTTGTCATGTATCACATGTGTGAGTGTGTCCTTCCCCCACCCCCAAGCCATTTCTGGGGCCAGTCTTTGTCACTAGAGGAACCAGTCATCATAGATCTTTGCTCCCTTAACCCAGCACATAGCTTGTGGACCTGAGGAAGCTGCCTCTCATCCCTCCCCACCATTTGACCTTCTCCTACATCTATTTTATCAACTGCCTTCACCTCATCCCTTTCTCAAAGGTCTCCAATGCTTCTTCTTGGTGCCTCCACTGGAGGTGACCTCCATGGACATTTGGAGGTCAGGACAAGAACAGAACTTGACCTTCAGACCTGGTCAGAGTGCCCTGAGCTCTACGACATCTGTCTCCTTCCTGCATCTGCAATTAATTCTACTTCACACAGTTCCCTTCACAGTTCTCACTACTGAATTTTCAGGAAGCATTGGGTCAACAAAAACCTTTCAATTCTTATTTCCATAAGTATGGTAGCTTGACTTCTCTAGCTGTAACTTACTTTCAATTTAAATGAGAGTTTTTCAAAAACATTTCTTCTATTTCATCTTGTTGGTTTAAGGTCTAATTGTGGTCTATCAGAAAATATCTTAATTCATTAACCTGAGAATTCTGACTTTGATAGATTTGGTACAATAAATTCTCACTGTAGATGCATGTCCTGATTCATTGTTAAATGCTACCTTAGGGTCATTCTCCTGGTTGTCAATGGTTCATTAATCAAAGTTGGATGAGGATGAGGAGAGGAGGGAGAGAGAAAGAGAGAAAGAAAAACAGAGATAGAATAAGAGACTGAACGAGAGAACTTTAATTTGACCCATTCTGGAGGGAGGTCCCATGTAGACTAATTTATTATCATTGAATCAGCAGCATATGAATCAAGTAAATTACAAGTTTAAATTATTGATTGAATTTTTGCTCTAATGATTCAACAAGTTAAAAAATAAAGAATTAAATGCTGCTGTGGAGGTTCCCAAGACCATATTCAGTTTCAGTGACTCATTGCAAAGGATACAGATCACAGTAAGCCACAGATAGACAATGGAGTCAATAAGACCAGACATGAGCTTCCTAATGCAGCTTTATTGAGACTATTTCCTCAAGACCCAAGTGAATCTCCCAGAAATGATGTGTGACAGCTTGCAGAAAGTATGTTCAACCACAGAAACTCACTTAAGCATTGATGTCCAGGGTTTTTGGTAGGGCCAGTACCATAGACACAGCTGACATTGGTCTCCAGTTCCTGCAAAAGTTTAGATTCTGTATTAGGTGGTCCAAGGTGCCCTCCCCATCAGTTGTCAGCAGAAACTATGTGGCATGGTTCAAAACTATAAATAAATACATTTTTTTCAGATGTGAGCTTTCTTTTTTTTTAAATTTTTTCAGTCACTGTGATTTACATTACTGTTCATGGTGGTGAAGTTTCAGTAACTTTGTACATCAAGACTATAAATAGTAATATTGCATTCATTATATTTCATGAATAACCAAATCATATAATGTAATGATTACAGTTATAACCATTATCATACAGTCATTAAATGGTGGAGACACTCCAGACCCAACCACTCCGACCCACAGCTGTGCCACTCGGTCCCACGTGGAAGCAGCCCATGGAGCTCCGGAGGGCGGTAAATGGCCCTGGCCAAGGCCAACATAGCTCCAAGGGTTCGCTCGCTCCGTGCAAGGGAGGGCCACGCTGGCGGACTTGGAGCAGGGATTTGGGCTCCTCCTCCCATTCCTCCACCTCCATGTCGGAAGGCATGGCTGCAAGCTCCCAACCACCACAGCCAGAAAACCGGAAGAGAGACACTCCAGACCCACAGCTGCACCACAGTCTTAGATAATACTGGAAGTTAGGAGCAGGTCCTTCCCAGAATCTTTCCCATTTATATACTGTATACAGTTCTAGGCAGGTTCTAGCCATTGCTCATCATCCCAATGAGCCTAACTCTTGTTAGGGGAACCCCACATTATGAGGTCAGTCATTTTCAACATCTGGACTCCACAGCCCCTCACAGTTCCACCTAAGAGAAAAGCAGATCTCTCCCTGTTGAATTTCATCAGTAAAGCTCGAGATGAGAGCCTATTACTGAAAGTGTACCACCAACATAGCAGAACCTGGCAAGCTACCCATGTTGTATTTGATATGGCCAAACCAGTAACAATTATAGACCTCATTCCCATGACCTGAAGGAATGGTTTGAGGCTCTTGGTGTTCCTGGAGGCGAGCAGATGCCCTTGGGCTACACTTGCTTGCAACAGGACGTATGGAGATGTTACTGGTGCCCACTTGAGCAAATCAATGAACAACGGGAAGACAAGTGATACAAGCAATAGCAAGCGTTATCTTGGACCTAAATCTCTTTTTTTCACCTCACAAGTGCCAGAAAGCCAGCAACCCTGGCTCAGATTCCTGGCACCACATATGTATGGTCCCTAAGCAGCCCCACAAGGCATTTCTGAGCACCCCTGAATTTGACCCCCAAACAAAACAAAAGCAAAAAAAATGATCAAAAAATAATCTTAATACATAACTTGAAAAAAAATAGCCAATTTATATGGACACTTAAATAAGGTTGCATACATAGCAAGTAAATAGAAGAAAATTATTCTATACTACTTGTCATTTGGAAATGAGATATCACTTCATATCTGTTATAATGTCTAAAACCATAGAATGGCCAAACAATGTTGGTAAAATAATTGAAACGTCATGCGCTTTTGCTGGGAGTGTAAGCTAAGTACATTCAGGCACACACACACTTGATGATAACTTGATGTTATCATCAAGGTTCTCCAAAAACTGCTAAGTAGATTTTTGTGATAATATTATGTTTAATATCAAAAAGTCAGAAGTAGCCTAAATATCGATTAGCAGGTGAGAGGATAAAATTTGTATACTATTACTCACAATAAACAATGATTAGATTATTGATGATATCCAATACGGATGAATCTCAAAAATAACTATGTATAGTTAAATAAGACAGACTGAAAAGTATACAAACTAAAATGATTGCATTTAAAGCTCTAGAAATATATAATTTCGTGCCAGAAAGAAAGTCAGTAGTTGTCTGGGACGGAAGTTGAGAATTAAAGAATGGGAAAGAGAAATTATCAAAGAGGTAATACAGAAACATTGATGAGTGATGAATATATACAATTATTATCTGAATTGTGGTGAGGGCCTCACAGATAGACACATTAATATACTCCAAAACAGTGCACTTTTTTCACTTGTTTTCTTTTTGCCTTTTTTTTTTTTGGTCACACCTGCAATGTTCAGGGGTTACTCCTGGCTCTGCACTTAGGAATTACTCCTAACAGTGCTCGAGGGACCATTTGGGATGCCAGGGATTGAACCCAGGTTGGCCATGTGCAAAAGCAAACACCCTGTGCTATCGCTCCGGCCCCAAAACAGTGCACTTTGAGGCCAAGGATGTAGCTCATAAAAAGAGCACACATGTGAGGTCCTAGGATCAATCCCCAATACCGTCAAAATAAGTATGCTTCAAATGTGCAACTTGCATTAATATTTTTGCAGGGTTTAAATTTTGGGTGTAACACGTTCAAGTCATACATTCTAACACTGAGTTCTACACTTAATGCCATAAATGTGCTGTTTATGCCATGTCAATACTATTTGCATCAATTATTTGTAAACCTTGCATTTGTAAAATGTAAGTTGAAAATTAGCATCTAAACCTATATTCAATTATATTCAATTCAATTGAATATCATTCACTTATGTTAAAAAATAGAGAAGTACTAGAAAGTTTTGACAGAAAGATGTTGCTCATGTTTCTCCAGTTTCAAAGAAATGGCAGATTGATGCCTTCTCACACTCTATCTTTCCAACACACTCTTGTTATCTTCTACTTTTTTAGGTTTTGGGCAGAATAATCTCCCCATCTCAAGCTCCTTAGCAATAATTACATTTGCAAAATACGTTTTCCCAGCTTAGCTAGCAAGACCTATGACGCGAGGATATAAGTAGACTTCGATCCCATGGTGCTATGTTTTTAGGGTTTCCTAGAATTAAATGTAAATTTTTCATTTAATTTTCCATTTAAGGGAAATTTGAAATAGTGTGTCCTAGAATAATAAAAGTTGGAAACAGACTGAAAAACATTTAATTTTATACAGTAAGTGCTCACTTAACATTATCAATGGGTTATTGATTATTTCTTCCTATACAGAAATCAGGTCCTCATATAATAAAACATAATTTAGAGACATGTTCTGTAGAAAACAGATGGGTAGATGATAAAATAGGTGTGTGTGTATTATGCTATATACACATATGTGATCCGTTTCTATCTTCCAAGAGGGTCTAGAAGAAGACCCTAATGATTCCCTCTATGGGATTTTACTTTCACTGTTTGAAATACTAAAACCTTGAGATTAAACTCTAAAAGTTTGAGAATTTAGGCTAGTAACACCCAGAGTTAAGCGTATAGAAGAAAAGAAATTTTCTCATAAGATAACACTTTGAGATGAACAAAGGTTGACCTTCTTCATACAATTTATTATTATAATCACTATCATTATTGCTTTAGTTTATCTTTCCTAAATAACAAAATAAAATTGGATGAGACTTTTCATATTCCTGGAGCAAGCAGATGCCATTGGGCTGCACTGGCACATGACAGGGACAAATGGAAATGTTACTGGTGCCCGCTCAAGCAAATTGATGATTAATAGGATGTCAGTGATCGTGTGAATATTTTATTTACTTTTTTCTTTTTAATTATTTTATTATACCACCGTGAGATATACAAATAAAAAAGATATACAATTAAAAAGTTCATATTTGGGTTTTGGTCATACAGTGTTCCAGCACCCATCCCTCCACCAGTGCCCATCTCCCACCACCAATGTCCCGGTTCCCTCCCCCTTCCCCAGCCCACCTCCATGGCAGGTTCTTTATTTCTTTCCCTTTCTCTCTCTTTCTCTTTTCCTTCCCTTCCAGACTATGGATTACAGAACATACATTAAAAGGTTGTCATGTGTATCCTTTTGCCTCTATTTAATGCTCAGTTCTAGGTTGGCATTAGTACCCTCAACAATTATTAGCACACTGTTCCATTTTCTGTCTTACCTAACCTCTGACTCCCACACGTTTGTGATAATTTCCACCTTTGACAAGACCTCCTGATATATGTTTCACTTGACCTTGGGTATTGGTATCATAATATGTACATATATATTTATGCCATGCAAATAAATGCAGTCATTCTGTATCTGTCTCTCTCCTTCTGGCTAATTTCGCTCAACATAATCTTCTCCATGTCCATCCATTTATAGGCAAATTTTATAACTTCATTTTTCCTAACAGCTGCATAGTATTCCATTGTGTAGATGTACCAAAGCTTCTTTATCCAGTCATCGATTTTCAGGCACTCTGGTTGCTTCCAGATTCTGGCTATTGTGAACAATGCTGCTATGAACATAAAAGTAGGGATGGTGTTTCCGCTGCGTATTTTTGGTTTCCCAGAGTAGATTCCCAGGAGTGGTATGGCTGGGTCAAATGGGTCAAGTGAATATTTTAAATAAATATTTATTTTAATTAGGTCTACATTTATAGAAAAGTTGCAATGACAGGGCAGAGTGTTGAATTCAACTTGTTCCTACCTCCATTGTTAAAATTACACATAACCATAGGTCATTTGTCAAAACTAAGAAACCAGCATGGCACATTATTATTAACAAAACACACTTTATCACAAGTTTTTACATTAATGATTTTTTTTCTTTTCCAGGATCCAGATGTTACATTTAGTTATCTTCTCTTCTCTGTGATGCCTTTTCATACTTTGCTTTTGATAAGATTGTTTGTTTTTGAGGAGTATTGGTCATGTATTTTTATAAAAATCTTCCTCAATTTGGGTTTATTTGCTGATGGTTAGACTGTGTGTTATGGGATTTGGGGGAGGAAGACCACAGGGGTGGGTAGCAATTATCATCAAATGATGTGTACCATAACATAACTTATCAGTGTATTTTGTGAATCTGTCAGTAATTTGATCATATGTCTGCACTAGGTTTGTCAAGTTTTCCTATTGAAAATGCATCCTCATTAGAATCAGTTCATCAGACCTCCATGGAGAAGGATGTGGCACAGGGGAAGGACTAAGCTATGCCCTGCCCCTTGCCCATGGAAGGGCAAAGCATCTACATACACAGAATTCTACTAGAGTTAAGACTGTCTTTGTTTATCAGGTATTCAATCAACATTTGTTTTTACCACTATACACCTATGGTATTTGTTTTGTATTTTGAATTCTGTATTTTTGGCTTTCGGGGTTTTTTTGCTCAAAATTTTCCAATTATGGCCATTGGGGCTCTCATGTTGGTGTCTACAACCCTGCCATTTTCTAATCATTTAGTTTCTTGGGGATTTTCTCTATTGCTGATAATGGCTAGATGCCACAGATGTGTCTTGCAGTTTCCATGCACTGTCCTAAATAGGTCATTCCTCCAAAAAGATCTAGTTCCTTCTATGGTAGAATGGTTAGAAATGTAGCTAGATATACTTGCAGAGAATCCCTATAATATCATGAAAATCCCTTTAGCCCTCACTAGGTGCATTCCCTTGATACGACTTTAATATCTGCTCACTAAGTAGAGCCCCTGATATTATTTTATTTACTCCAATCATTGCCATTCTGATATTCTAGTTAGTATTTCCCCAAAAAGACATACATCATCGCAAGATAGTCATACCTTTACAGCTCCCCAAAGCCCCTTCAACCCCATTATTTTTAATGCAAAAATACATTGCTTGAATTAATTTAAAAGTAGTTTCTTCACTAAAATTATCATCCACATAATCATTTAAATATACATAATTTATAACTTATGTTTCACTGGGTGACTAAAGGTAATACATTAAAGTTATATATGTATTTATGTATATATAAACATATGTAGATTGTAGGCCATATATACATACATGTTATATGGATACAGATACATATCTGAATATAATGAATTATATAAAGCATTTAGCTTTATTCATATATATATGTGTACCTATTTCTTGCTCCCTGTATATAGAGAAAATAGAGAGATATCTAAATATCTATATCCAATTTATCACTATCATCCATCCGTCTGTCTGTCCATCTATCCATCCATCTCTATCTATCTATCTGTCTATCTATCTATCTATCTATCTATCTATCTATCTATCTATCTATCTATCTATCTATCTATCTATCTATCTATCTATCTATCGAAGACCATGTGTTTCCTCCTCAGGGATTATTGGAAGGATTTTGTTCCTTCTGGTTGTAGGACCTAGACTTGATTTCTTACTGGTTGTAAATTACTGACCATTTCTACTTTGTAGAGGCCAGCGATATCCTTGGTTCCTGACTTCCACCCTCCAGTTTCAAAGAAATGGCAGATTGATGCCTTCTCACACTCTATCTTTCCAACACACTCTTGTTATCTTCTACTTTTTTAGGTTTTGGGCAGAATAATCTCCCCATCTCAAGCTCCTTAGCAATAATTACATTTGCAAAATACGTTTTCCCAGCTTAGCTAGCAAGACCTATGATGCGAGGATATAAGAAGTAGACTTGGCGTCAGATGGAGGCGTGGTCGTCCCTTCCCCCTCCATCTTGTCGGGCCTGGTGGCCCCTGCCGGCGAGCTGCCCACGGGCCAGCACAGGGCCTCACGGAAGGCTGGGGAGGCTGGCGCTCGGCTTGCGCCGGGCCTAGCTGACCATGGAACCCCGAGGAGGGCAGATGGGTTTTGGGAGTGGGCCCGTCACCTCTGAGGGGTCCCGGAAGCAGCCGGATGAGACTCGCCCACCACACTAGCCACCAGTTTTGCTGTCCGGACGCTGCGAAACGGCCTCAGACCAGATCAACAGAGCAAAGCCAGTTCGAGCCCAGGTAGGCGGCTCCAAGAGGCGGGAATCACCGGAAAGTCGTCAGATGGAGGCGTGGTCATCCCTTCCCCCTCCATCTTGTCGGGCCTAGTGGCCCTGCCGGCGAGCTGCCCACGGGCCAGCACAGGGCCTCACGGAAGGCTGGGGAGGCTGGCGCTCGGCTTGCGCCGGGCCTAGCTGACCATGGAACCCCGAGGAGGGCAGATGGGTTTTGGGGTGGGCCCGTCGCCTCTGAGGGGTCCCGGAAGCAGCCGGATGAGACTTCGCCCACCACACTAGCCACCAGTTTTGCTGTCCGGACGCTGCGAAGCGGCCTCAGACCAGATCAACAGAGCAAGCGGCCGCGCGGTCCACTAAAATAGTGAAACAGTAATGTCTTTTAATGCATTGCAGTCAACGAAGAGCAGGAAAGTTTGTTGGGAAGGAGATATAAAGAGGAAAGAAATGACATACAGAACTTCGCCAAGTGGTTGAGGTGCGGGGCGGGGGAGGGGAGGTGGAGACATTGGTGATGGGAGATGGGTTTGGGCGGAGGGTGCGTGTTGGAACACTGTAGAACCAAAGCTCTACATAGCATCTTTCAATAAAAAAAAAAGGTGGAATCTTCCACAAACATGTGGGAATCAGTGGTTGGGTAGGACAGAGAAGAGAACAGTGTGCTAATATTTGTCAAAAATGATAATACCAGTCTAGAACTGAGCATTGAATATAGGAAAAAGATATACATGATGATCTCTGAATGTATGTATTGCAATCCACAATGTGTAAGAGAAGAGATAAAGAATTTGCCATAGAGGCGGGCTGGGGAGGGGGAGGGAAGTGGGGACATTGGTGTTGGGAAATGGGCACTGGTGGAGGGATGGGTGCTGGAACACTGTATGACGGAAACCCAAACATGAACATCTTTGTAATTGTATATCACATGGCGGTGTAATAAAATATTTAAAAAAAAAAAAAGTAGACTTCGTTTCCATGGGTGGTGTCTTATCCTGTCTAGTCACAAATTTTTGAAAGAACATTAAATAGAAGAATCAGGAACTATGGAATATGGTACCCTTGTTAATGCATTAAGGGATCTTTGTAAGTTTTGTGATTTCCTATACTTATAATTTGGCGTTATGTCATTTCAGTTTCCCTGCGATGGTTTGTAGTGTTGTAACTGACAATGACACCTTAAAAATAAATAGTGAAAAGAAAAGGGGCATTCCTCCCCAATTAGTAAAAATACCTAAAATCAGAAGAGGGGTTCGGCAGGGTAATATCATTTCACCAAAACTCTTCAGCGCCACCATCAAGATTATCATGAAACAATTAGAATGGGAAGGAATGGAGTGAAGATAGGCAGTTGGCAACTACACCACCTCCGCTTCGCTGATGACATCGTTCTAATAACACCAAACATTAGCCAAGCGGCACAAATGCTGGCTGACTTTGACCAAGAATGTGGTATGATAGGTCTACAACTGAATCTCAACAAAACTATGTTTATGAGAAATGAACTATTTCCAGAGGCTCCATTCACTCTCAATGGAACAGACATCTCTGAAAGCAGCAGTTATGTGTATCTAGGTCGAGAAGTCAACATGATGAACAATCTAAAACCTGAGCTGCGCAGGAGGAAGAGAGTGGCATGGAATGCCTTCAAAAGCATTGAAGAAATAGCAAAAAGACAAAAAGAACCTCCGGTTCCGGGGCACATCTCTTCGACTCCACTGTTCTTCCTGCATTAACATATGCCTCAGAGACCTGGGCCCTATGAAAGGAGGATGAGAATGCAACTTCGGGTCTCCCAAAAAGGAATTGAAAGAGCTATGCTTGGAATATCACGCCTCACTCAAGTGAGAGAAGGAATCTGGAGTTCCGACCTCCGTCGCTGTTCCAGAGTCAGGGACGCTGTCTTGTTTGCCAAGGCATCAAAAATCAGATGGGCTGGACATGTAATGCAATTTGGAGACGACCACTGGATTAGAGCTGTTACCAACTGGATCCAACGAGATGTCAAAAGATCACGTGGCCACCCACCTACAAGATGGTCAGACTTCTTAGTCAAGACCCTGAATGAGTCAAGACCCTGAATGAGTGGTTTGAGGCTCTTCGTATTCCTGAAGCAACCAGATGCCATTGGGCTACACTGGCACATGATAGGGTCAAATGGAAATGTTACTGGTGCCCGCTCGAGCAAATCAATGAGTAATGGGATGTCAAGTGATCAAGTGATCAAGACCTGAAATCAGACAAATATGCATAAAAAGCACATTATAAACCCCAAAAATTGCTAAATGAGAAGGTATTTTACTTTATAAAATCAAATGGCTAAAGCCCCAAGTCCCAGGAACTGAGCTAAATGCTTTAGATGATTCATTTGGTGTCATCCTTGCAGTTCTTAGGAAGTCAATCCAAACCATATAGTATCAATGTCCTCTGTCCTTATTTTGACCAGGAAGAAAACTCAATGAACTGGAGCACATGATATGCATGTAGAACCCCAGGTTTTATTCCCAGTACCACATAGTCCCCAGAGCACTGGAGAGGTAACTCTAAAGCACAGAACTAGGAATAACTGCTGAGCATAGCCAGATCTGACCCCAAACCAAAAACAGAACAAAATGTCTCCCAAGTTCATAAAGTTAGTTCTCATAGAGGAGCTCATATTCAAAACCAATTCTGGCTAATTTCAGCACAGAAGTATTTACACAAGGAGCAACACTGCCTAGAAAGGAAGAAGCTGTTTGCTCATGGGGCTGGAGCGATAGCCCAGCAGGTAGGGCATTGCCTTGCGTGGCCGGCCCATGCCGGCCTGGGTTCGATCCCGGCATCCCATATGGTCCCCCCGAGCACCGCCAGGAGTAATTCCTGAGAGCAGAGTCAGGAGAAACCCCTGAGCATTGCCGGGTGTGACCCCCCTCCCCAAAAAAGAAGTTCTTTGCTCAGGAACCCTCTGCATTATCTCATAGCTGAATTTTGAGACTATTTAACTCACAGGAGAAAAAGGATGGTGTTTCATCAATAGGCCGTTTTTAAAAAATATCTGTGATTTGAACAAAGGAAACAAAGCAAGGACAAAAGAGGTAAGGTGCTTGTCTTGCAGCAACCCAACCCCAAGCGATCCCTTAACACAGAGCCAGGGTGAGCCCTAAGTGTGGTCTATGCTCCCACCCCCCAATCAAGTTTCAAGCCTCCAAACACAAAAACAACTAGTTAAATCCAATAACATGAGTGAGAATATCATATGCTAAGGCACACTTTCTGTTCACATTGTATTTTAGTTCAGATCAAGTTCTTAGATATGTTCCTTCTGCAGGCTTCTGCTATATTTATTCTTCATGAGATTCAGCCTCTTTTTTCCTTCATTGATAACTTTCTGTTCATGCCTGTGGCAACAAACCACTTCCCAGAAACCAAAATGGGAATCCTTATTTTAAATGGAGCTCCATGACTGAGAATGGAAGTGATAAACTTGGTTTTATTTTTTTGTTCGTTTGTTTTGGGTGAGTGCGTAGTTTGGTCCACACATAAAAATGCTCAAGTTCTACTCCTGACTCTTCACTCAGAGATCACCTCTGGTGGGCTCAATGGATCAGGAAAGGGTGCTGGGATTGAACCCTAGTCAGATGCAAGCAACGCAAAGCACCATACCCACAGTACTATTGTGGGTATCACTATTGTACTGTTGGGAGTATCACCCACTGTACTCTCCAGATAGTCAACTTCACTACTGATCCCCCTGACCTGGTTTAATTATTAAATAATAAATTTCTCAGTGTTTTGTTGTGATCATTTTTATTGAAAAATATTGATTCATGATGTTATACATGATTCAGGTGTATGTCAATATGTTAACCTCTGTCTATACGGCATTCTGGTCACCATTGAAAGCCCATTTGTCTCCGCTGCAAAATAGTAAAGTACTTTTACCCAGTTTTCCTCGTCACTTCCCCTTCCCTTATGGTAACCACAATTTTCTTTATAGTCTGTTAGTTGTTCTTATTTTGTTTGTTCACCTTGCAGTTTGATCTTCCACAGGAGGGTAGCATGCTTGTCTTTCTTTGTCTGACTTATTTCAGTTAGCATAATACTCCTGGATTCATTCCAGTTGATGCAAATAGCAGATTTTCACCTTTTATTATGACTGTGCTTCTTATATTGTGATTATTTCATTGTTTATTATCTACCATGTCCTCTTTATTGATTCATCAACAGACAGTTAGGACATTGCCAACTGTTGTGAATAATGGAACTATGAACATGGTTCATCCATATATTTTCAAATTATTGGTTTAGTATTTCTCAGATAAATATCCAGAAATGGAATAGTCAGAGCATATGGTACTTCTGTTATTACTATTTGTGGAATTTATGCTGTTTTCCATAAAGGCTGTGCCAATTTGCCATTAACAGTTTATGAGTTTCCTTTTTACCACATCCTTGTTAGCATGTTGTGTTTTTTCCTTTGTTTTTTGTTGACATTTTGACTGCAGCCATTCCCACAGATATGGGGTGCTATCTCCTAATGAAGTTGGTTTGAATTTCCCTCATAAAAGTGAAACTGGACGTTGTTTTAATGCACAGTCAATGATTTGCCTTTTTAAAGAATAATCTATTGAGATTTGCTCACTTTTAAACTCAGTTGTTTTTGTTACTGAGCTGTATTGGTCCTTTATAATTTTAGATACTAACCCCTTGTTAAATATGTGATCTTTACACACTATCTCTTACTCAGTTTGTTGCCTTTTAATTTTGATGATGATTTCATTCATGGAGCAGGAGCTTTTATAGTTGATGTAGGCCTATATTTCTTTTAATTTTGCTATGAATCACCGGCTCTCCGGTGTGTGGCTAATCATGAGGCATCCAGGAGGGAGGGTGGGTTCAGGCCCAGGCCCACCACCCCAATAGAGTCTCAGAAGCAGCCAGATGAATCCCGGCACCATGAAGGCAGCCATTTTCAATATCCGGATTCCACAGCTCATCAGGCTCCACCCTAGAGAGAAGCCTATTTCACAGACACTGATGGAGCTGCTACCAGCCCTCCCAGTTTCTGCGCAGCCTCAGTACATTAGGAAATGGAAAAACTTTGAGCTTCCACGGGGCAGAGCCTGGCAAGCTACCCATGTAGTATTTGATATGCCCAAACCAGTAATAATAATAGACTTTATTCCCATGACCTGAAAGAATGTTTTGAGGTTCTTCATGTTCCTGGAGTGAGCAGAGGCCCTTGGGCTGTATTAGCATGCAAACAGGGACAAATGGAGATGTTACTGGTGCCTGCCTCAGCAAATTCATGAACAAAGTGAAGACAAGTGATACAAGTGATGAATCACTGTGAGATTGACCATTCTAAAGCTGTTCATGATTGGGTTTCAGTCATACAGTGTTCCAACACCCATCCCTCCACCAGTGCATATTTCCCAGCTCCAATGTCTCCAGTTTCCCTCCCACAACCCCCCCATCGCCCCCTCACTTTTCTTCTCTCTCTCTCTCATTTTGTGTGTTGCGGTTTGCAAAACAGATACTTAAAGGTTATCAGGTATATCTCTACCTACTTTCACCACTCAGTTCTAGTCCAACATGACCATTTCCAGCTATTATTGTCATACTCCCTTCTCCATCTTACCTACACTATGCCCCTCACACACTTGTGGTGGATTCCAACTATTGACCTGTCCTCCTGGCCCCTATTTTCCCTGGCCTTGATATTAGTCTCATACTATTCTTTTGATGTAGCATAAATGAATGCAGCCATTATATATCTGTTCTTCTCCTTCTGACTTATTTCACTCGGCATGATACCCTCCATGTCCATCCATTTATAGGCAAATTTCATGACTTCATTTTCCTAACAGCTGTATAGTATTTCAGCCTTTATAAAAAAACAACATAGACATCCCTCAAAAAAAATAAAAATTGAGCTCCCATTCGACCCAGCAATAATACTTCTTGGAATATAACTAGGAGCCCAAAACACACAGCAGAAACACCATCTGTACTTCTGTGTTCATTGCAGCTCTATTCACAACAACCAGAATCTAGAAACAACCTGAGTGGCTGAGAACATATGACTGGGTAAAGAAACTGTAGTCCTGTTTATTTATCTTTTCTTTAATGTCCCTTGCCATTGGGGTTGGAGTCCCCAAAGATTTCTCTAAAACAGTGGTTTTCAACTGCCAGTTTATAGACCAGGGTTTGCAGGTGCAAAAGGTTAAAAACCAATACCCCAAAGGCTAGTGTCAACAGGCTTCTAATACATATCTTCTATCTATTTTATGGTTTCTAATAATATTTTCATTCATCTTTAATATATTTTCATATTACTATTTTTGCCTTTGTTGTATAGCTGTGGTCTGGTTTCACTGGTTTTGTTGTACATTTTCCTAATGTTTATGAGGTTGACATTTATTTATTTATGAATTTATGCATAATTACTATATCTACTTTGGAAAGGTATTAATTGAAGTCATTGCCTTTTTTCTTTAATGTTTGTCTTAGAAGTCAAACTCAGGGTGTCTTAGATGCATCTCTTATAGCACTTTTTTTTGCAGAGGGGCCCTGGGTCACTCCTGCTGATGCTCAGGGATTATTCTTGGTTCTGCGCACAGGAATTAATTCTGGCAGTGCTTGGAGTACGATGTGGGATGCTGGTGATTGAACCCAGGCTGGCGATTCATAGCCCATTTTAAAATGTAGTAATTTATTTGTTGTTGTTGAGTTTTAGGAATCCTTCAGATATTCTTGATATAAGTACTTACAAGTTACAAGACTTAAAAATATTTCCTACCATACTATGTGCTAGTATTTTTACTTTCTTAATAATATTTTTGATATAAAAGTATTTAAATTTTTTCTGTGTCTATTTCTTCTTTTATTACTTATATTTTTGTAGCATATATAGGAAATTTTGTTCAACTCTAATGTCATGAGGCTTTTTCCCTAATGTTTTCCTCTAAGACTTTTATAACTTTATATATTTTATTAAGCTCTGTAGTCCATTTTGACTTACCTTTGTATGTAGTGTTAATAATCTATATTTATTCTTTGAAAATAGATATCCATTTTTCCTGCTGACTTGTGTTTTAAAGACAATTCTTTACCTTGAATGACTTGGGCATCACTGTAAAAAATAATTGAACCATATATATGTGCTTATATATGTGTGCCTATTTCTGAGCTCTTTATTTTACTCCACATATTTATATATCTGCATGCCACTACTACACTGTTTTGAATACCACATAGTTTTATAAAAACTTCTTAAGAACAAGTGTGCTAAATTTTTTCTTTTTCCAGAATTTTTTGGATATTCAAAGTTCCTTAAGTTTTCAAATAAATTTAAGGTTGATTTGTCTATTTTTGAAAAAAAATTGGGATTTAGTAGGATTGTATTGACTCTTAGATTGCTACCTTTAAAATCCTAAGTCTAATTTATAACTCCAGAATGGTTCCTATCTCTTCTTCAACAATGTTTATAATTTTTAGTTCAAGTCTTTAACTTCCTTTGTTAATTTATAAATGTTTTATTTACTTTTTTGTTCTACTGTAAATGCAACTGGTTCCATTTCATTTACTTTGGGACTTCCTAAGTGGTGCTCTGGAGACCCATGAACAAATCACAGCAAGACTTGGCTAACCGGTGCTCAGACCCAGTAATGCAAAGCTGCTTAGGCCCAACAGTGCTAGGGACCATTAGGCCACCCCTGTGGCATTTGGGGGCCCTGAAATGTGAGGAATCTATTTGAGAGGTCCTGCAATATCAGGGCTTTGTGCATGCAAGGCATGAGCTTGAGCCATTTAAGACATCTCTGTAGTTTTCCAATTTCTTTTGAGATTGTTTATTGAAAGTATATAAAGAGCAAGAGGCACAGAGCTGAGCGGCTGCCCACTTAGCCTGTGCTGGACTGATGAGGGGTCCTGGAAGGGGAGCAGGGCTGGGCTCCCCTTGCCTCCTGGTCAGACCCTCAGAGGACCAAAAACCTCATGCATCACAACCGTAGCCACTTGCAAGGTCCGGACTCCACAGCTCAGCAGAGCCACACCCAACTGGGTGATTGAATCCACTGGGTTCCCTGGGGAGCTGGGGTGCCCTCCGGCAAGGCCTGGTGGGCCCACCCAGAACTGCGACTAGCTCGGACAGTACATGGGGGATCCCATGTACCCCCATGGCATGGAGGCACAGAGCACCCGCACGTTTTCTCAAAACCTAGCATATTCATCTAACTGGTATCACTTGATCACTTGAATCCCGTTATTCATCGATTTGCTTGTGCGGGCGCCAGTAACATTTCCATTGGACCCTATCACGTGCCAATGTAGCCCAATGGCATCTGGTTGATTCAGGAATATGAAGAGCCTCAAACTGTTCCTTCAGGGTCTTGACAAGGAAGTCTGACCATCTTGTAGGTGGGCGGCCACATGATATTTTGACATCCCATCACATTTTTCTAGAAACAAAGTGTGTGGGCACAAGGTGTGGTCTGGGGAACCACCTCGGTAATTTCCTATACAGTGGACTCAAATGGCACAATGGAGATTTCAGGATCTCCATTGACTTTTGTCTAAGACCAGCTTCATCAACCATATTTAGAGAATTAGCTCCAACAACCAACATAGAATGGATTGTTCACTGTATGAATAGGAAAAGCACAAATAGACGTTGAGATTGTTAGGTCCTGCTACAGCCCCAACTGTGTAAGTCCTGGGGTCTTGACAAATAAGTCATTGACCACGCATCTGTCCTGGTCATCTGAATGGTATAGGTTCACCACCAGCTGAGGACAGGACATCCTCAGGGTTGATTAAGCACATGACTGGAACAGGACAGACCGCTTCTCTTGTCTTTAACTTTGCATAACCTTTTTAGGATGAAATGTTTGAAATACGTTTTCTTTAAGTTTATTTGCTATTTGGATTTGTGCAGGCTGTGGCGCATGTAATGGCCTTGGAAGGCCTATAATCCCTGCTTGCTTTCTCCCTAGCGTTGAACATTCTCACTAGGACCTGCGTGTCTCAGTGAAAGCGATTGGGCCCTGCTAGCTGGAATAAACCCTGTGTGTTATTGCATTATGAGTGTGGTTCTTTGTCATCCAAGCAGGGAAGCGGACAAATGGAGTAAGGGCTCCAACAAGACAAATGTGAAATAAGTGTTGTCAGTAGCTGTAGTGATGGTGTGTCTGGGACTGTCAGTAGAAAACCACTGTGTTCTGGAAACCCAGAAAGTGAATCCAAGAACAGAACCTGGATAGACTCCCACACATCTGCCTTGGAAAAAAAAAAGCGTGACCTTATCATTACTGTTCCCTTATATGAGCTATAAGGATCAACATAGTTGATGCTGGCTAAGTGAGCAGGCATTGGGAGGGGGAGGGAGGGGGGGAGAAAAAGGCGGGTCTCTGGTGGCGGTGGGGGCACACTGGTGTTGGGATTGGTGCTGAATGATGAATCTTTCCAGCAACTGTATTGTGAAAAAAATTGTACTTTGTAAATCACGATGTTTAAAATAAATCATTTTAAAAATTAAGAAAAATAAAATAAAAAATAAAGATGTTAAAACAAAAAAAATTTAAAAAAAAAAAAAGAAAGTATATAAAGATACAAATGAAAGTGACATCACTGGAATGGCCATATCTGTTGTTCTTGGCTTTGTTCCTCCTCATAATAAAAACCATTGATAGTTTATTAAGAATATTAGGGGCCAGGCGATAGCCCAGCGGGTAGGGCGTTTGCCTTGCACTCGGCCGGCCCATGCTGGCCCGGGTTCGATCCTCGGCGTCCCATATGGTCCCCCGAGCACCGCTAGGAGTAATTCCTGAGTGCAGAGCCAGAAGTAACCCCTGAGCATTGCCGGGTATGACCCAAAAAAGCAAAAAAAAAAAAAAAAAAGAATATTAGACACCACTGAGAGCATTGTGGTCCACAGGAATAAGGCTAACACAGCTCTGCAGCAGAGACCAAGACAGGTGAACCAAGGTTACAATGGATGGAATTTCCCCTCCCTGCTAGCCAGTGGAGCAGCACATGAGGGGGATCCTCTTTCATCGGGAAAGGAGAACCTCAGGAGAATAACCAATACCACTCCCTGAACACGGTGGGCCTTTGTGGAAGCTCTGACTCTGCCACCACCCCTGAAGGTGACAGGGGGAATCCTTGGGGTTTCGCCACTGGGAATGAGACTTTGACAGGATTGAGGGAAGGTTTACAACAACGTGCACCCAGACCTTGACAGACAGAGCGCACACCTCCAGCGCCCGCTCAATCATCCCAGTCTGTCACTGCACAGAATCTCTGCAGAATCGTCACTGGTACACTCTGAGCAGGGCTCTCTGCAGGCTGTGGGCCTGTGTGACTTGGATTCTCAGATGAGGAGTTCAGCTGGTAACAGGGGCTGATCTACATGTGAAGAGCGTCTCCTGGTCATATCTCAAGGCCTACACCAACCATGCAAACACTGAGCCTACCAGTAACACTGAGCAAAGATGGCTCCCACCAACAATAACCAGTCCAACAATGGAGAAGTCCTGTTCATACAGGGAGTGAGAGTTCATTAATGAACAAGGTTGATGGCAGCTCTCAGCCCTGCTCAACAGGAGTATCTGTTTAGAAAAACAGAGCTCCCTGGAGTAGTTGTTTCTCTTCCTAGCTAGGTAAGTTTGCTGAGACAAAGTCCCATGGAGTATGGCTTCTGGCCAGAGGGTTGAGATAGCTGTGTAGGCCAGCAGTGCTCAAACTGTGAGACAGGAGGGAGAAACCAAATGCTTCCAAGGCAGACCCAGTGACCTCATTGGGTCAGAGGATTTGGAGGGCATCTCAGCTTGGGTTAAGGTAATATCAGAGGGTTGCATTTTCTTAGAGATACCTCTGTGTGTGTGTGTGTGTGTGTGTGTGTGCAGGGTGATAAAGGAATAAAATTAGAAGCCAGTTCATCACTAAAGAAAGTCTTCAGCCTTAGTTGGAAGAGAGAGCACTGGGTTTCAGGGACTTGCTTGCATGTGAGCAACCGTGGTTTTATTCCCAGCACCATACACGAACTCCTGAGCACCAACAGAAGTGATTCCTGAACGTATTCAGGAATAAGCTCTGAGCACCACTGGGTGCACCAAAGCAAAACAAAACAAAAGTCTTGAATCCTTCAGCCTTTCTGTTCATGACAGGGAGGCTACAGAGCCATTAAACAGTCCTTTCAGCGGCACTAGAGCTGAGAGAATAGTCTCTAACTTCCCTATCTGACAACATCACCAGCAGATCTGTCTAACCAGGAAATTCAGCACACATTTGACCTGATTTGGGCCCCCAAACAATAAGCTGATGAGACTCTTCCAATGGCAGGGAGGTAAATCATAGCAACATCTACTACTAAATATAAAAACAAATTTTAATGATCTAGTAAGTCTGACCTGAGAATTCAGGCACCAGAGTCTTTGTTCTATAGTCTCATTTGAAAAGAGACCCGAGATATTGTTTAATTTAATTATTTTGGCCTGTGGCACTTCCCTTATCTGCATTCTCAGAGAGTTTAAGTAGTTTCCTTACCCCAAGGTAGACCATAATATTCTATCGGGCCTCATCTGCCCAAAGAAATATGGTTTAAAAAAATATAGGCCTCAAGGTAACCACAATAGAAAATCTTGTAGGAATTATGCAATATAGCACAATAAATAAGTCAAAACATATTGATAACAAAAGACATAAAAGCTCACATTAATAGGCAGCATTATAATATATATAATATATTATGTATATCTATATATAATATATAGTCATAATATAACTAGGAACAATGATTTAAAAAACAAACAGAACAAATTACAAAATGGCAATAGTAAGTTCTTCTTACTATATAAGTATGTAATATAATACTATATAAGATATAAGTAATATCTATCTACTATGACCGTAAATGAAAATTGATTAAATTCTCCAACTAAATGACACAGAATGGTTGATTGGATCAAGAACTAGGATGCAACAATCTGCTTCTACAGGACACTCACTTTTGTCTTAAGAACAAACATCTACTGAAATTGAGGAATTAAACAAATGGATTTTAAGCAACACCCCCTCTCCCCCTCACACACGTACCCAAAAGCCAGGATAGCAGACAAAAATCAACTTTAAACTAACCCTGGAAGAGCAAAACAGGTCAAAAGATTAACAGCTAGAAGAAAAAGGTTAACAGAGATATAGTAAGAGTTGGGGACTTTAATTCCCACTTTCCATAGTGGATAAGACATCCAGAGAATAGGAATGAAACAAATGGTGTCGATAAACTGATAAAACCCAGATACAAAACAGTCAGTACACTTTCTTCTAAAAATACATTTGAAGGGCCGGTGCGATAGCACAGCGGGTAGGGCGTTTGCCTTGCACGCGGCCGACCCGGGTTTGATACCTGGCATCCCATATGGTCCCCTGAGCACTGCCAGGAGTAATTCCTGAGCAAAGAGCCAGGAATAACCCCTGAGCATTGCTGGGTGTGACCCAAAAAGCTAAATAAATAAATAAATAAATAAATACATTTGAGACATTTTCTAAGATAGATCAACATTAAGTCACAAAAAGCAAATTCAAGATTGTAGTAATTATACTTAGTAGATATTTTAGCTATAACAGCATGAAATAAAAACAAAACTAAAAATTTTTACCTGAAATGTTTGAAAATCAATAGCATTTTTCCTAAGCACCAGTGGATAAAGAAGAAATTTAAGATGGAATATTAAAGTCTTTTCAGATTAATGAACAGTAAATCACCATTTACTAGAATTTAGGGGATACAGAAAAGAATGCTCCAAGATCTTACTTCATAGAAATAAATCCCTACACAATGAAGCAAGAAAAATACCAAATAAACCATCTAACTCTGTACTTTAAGGAACTAGAAAAAGAAGAACAACCCAAGCCCAAACGTAGTAGAAGAAAGGAAACAATAAAAATTAGAGCAGAAATGAGAGAAATAGAGAACAGAAAAAAATAGAAAAGTTTAATCAAATTAAGCCTTGGTTCTTTGAAAAGACAGTAAACAAAACTGGTGAACACTTGTCTAAAAGAACCAAGGAAAAAAAAGTGGACTCAAATCTGCAAAATTATAAATGATAGAGGATCCATTATAACCAATATCAGAGAAATGCAATGGTTTATAAAAATTAAACAATTATATGACAACAAACTGAACCTAAAATAAATTTAAATTCTTAAAACTGTACAACTTCAGGTCCCTGAGCCCTGTCAGGAATGATGCCTGAGCGCAGAACCAGAGGTAAGCCCTGAACACAAAACCAAAACAGAAGCAGGAAAAAAAAAAAAAAAAAAAACACCTCTTAAAATTTATATGCAACCACAAAAGGCTCCAAATAGCCAAAGAAATCCTAACACCACAGAAGGCAACACACTTCCTGATTTCAAAAGATGGTGATGTCAGTGGGCCCCGTGGGTGGCTTGTGTGAGGCATAGACTAGGGAGAAAATGCAGCTTTTTCCCATTCTGCCTCTGCTACCGAGGGACCCCCTGGCAAGACTAGGAACAATAAGGTTTTTGATGAGCCCTGCAGGGCAAATCCCACCAGCCCCACAAAGCAGCCTTCATGCCACAACTGATGTCTGTTTGGCCTTCTCTGCATGGAGTAGATCCCCACCACCCAATTTCTCCGGGAGCTTCCAACCCAGGCTGGAGCTGTTGTAAGCGGGCAGATAGACAGGGAAGGGCCCCATGGCAATGAAATTTCTAGGAATAAAACTATCACCTCTAAGGCTGTCGGGACTCTCCTTGTGGATGCAAGAAGCAAGACCTGATAAGACCTTTATCAACAACAGACCCTGAGGAGGCGGGATCAAGCCTCTCTGCCCAGCCCTTAATTCAATTAACCCTCAAAGGTCCAGTCCACAGAAGACTCCAGAGCATTCCAGGTCAAGAAGATAAAAATCCTATAAAAACCACCTTGAATAAAGGAAACACACATATGCTGCCTGAGCCCATGTGTTTCTTGTGCCCATGTGGCCAAGCACTGTGCTGCCCGCATCTCCCCCTCTTGAGATGTGGACTTTCATGCTTTCATACCTAATTCTGGCATGCATGTACTGGGGTTCTCTCCGCCTTTGGAGTAGCCCATGTTCTCTCTTGAGTGTTACTCTCTCCTTCTCTGCTCTCCCTTCTTCCCTTTCCTAAAAGCCTCCAAATAAATCTGTTTGCTTCATTGCTTGTCTTCTGGAATTATTTTCTGCAAGGTAGACAAAAACCCGTAAGGCCTGAGTAAGGCCTAGAGCTGACTTTCCTTTTCCTGGAAAGAGAAACACCCCGCTCCAGCCTGAATCTGAAGCTCCCTGAGAAATCGGATGTTGGGGATCAACTCCCATGCCAAGAAGACCAAACGGACATCAGGTGTGACTTGATGGCGACCTCATGGGGTTAGTGGGACTAGAGGTCAGTGTTGTGCAGGGGCTCATGGCAGACTTTATCAATCCAAGCCTTCCCAGAGGGTCCTGGATGACAGAGGCAGATTGGGAGAAAACTGCTCTTTCTCCTCTCTGCCTCACATAAACCACTCGTGAGACCCACTGTCATCACGGTGAGGTGCTGCTCTTCGCAGGAAAAGTTAAGGCACCCCTAGTCTTACTCAGGCCTTCCGGATTCTTGCCTACCTCACAGAAAAGAATTTCAGGAAAAGATGAGCAGGAAAGTAAAAAGATTTTATTTAGAGGTTTTTAGGAAGGGAAAGGAAGGAGAGAAAGTGAGAGTAACATGCTTACGAGAGAACACAGGCTCCTCCAAGGCCGGAGGGAGCCCCAGTACACACATCTCAGCATTAAGTATGAAATCATAAAAGCTCACATCTCAGGAGGGGAGATGCGGGCCACACATGAGTTCGGGCACCACACATGCTCAACCATGTGGGCACAAGCAGCACGGGCAGCATATGTGCTCACACTTCCCTTTGTTCAAGGTGGCTTTTATGAAATTTTATCTTCTTGGACTGAATGTTCTGGAGTCTTCTGTGGACTGGACCATTGAGGTTTAATTGAATAAGGGCTGGCCAGGGAGGGTTGATCCATTCTCTTCAGGTCTGTTGTTAGTGAAGGTCTTGTCAGGTGAGTCCAGACATCCACAGAGCTAGTAGTTTTATTCCCAGCAAGTTCATTGCCACGGGTCCTTCCCCTATCTTTATGCCTACATCACTAGAATAGACCCTTAGTAATCACAACAGAATGATACAAGCAGCCATACACATACAGCAATGACCACAATCAAGACTCCAATAAGCTCAAGCATATATGGCTAGTATTTGATGAGAGCCAAGAATATGCAATGGAGACAAGATAATTTAATATTT
The DNA here is from genome assembly GCA_021461705.1 of Cryptotis parvus. Taxonomy (NCBI): domain Eukaryota; kingdom Metazoa; phylum Chordata; class Mammalia; order Eulipotyphla; family Soricidae; genus Cryptotis; species Cryptotis parvus. The sequence goes on along the minus strand of JAJIBD010022365.1, from coordinate 398,752 downwards.
GCATGCAAAGCAATGAGCCTCTCCCCCAATACCACACACCAAAATTAATTCAGAAATGGTAAAGACATTAAAAGTACTAACTGAAACCACTAAACTAGAAAACAAATAGATAAATAATGTTTTAGGGTGGGATCTTACTCCAGGCTGAGCTTGGGGACCATGCCAGGGGTACCAAGGATGAAATCTATATGCTATGTGCATGCAAGGTAATGCCCTTGCGCTTTCTCTCTCTTGCTCTCTCTCTCTCTCTCTCTCTCTCTCTCTCTCTCTCTCTCTCTTTACTTTTCTCTCATCTCTATATCTCTCATTCTCTCTCTCTCTTTCTTTCCCTTGAATAGAGCTTTTTAAGTTGGGTCATGGTAAGTTTTTAATATTATTCCTAAATCACAATCACAAAAATTAAAAACAACTGAAACTACATTAAAAGGAAACACTTCTGCACAGCAAAAGACGTATAACAGGAAAAGAAAACCTATAGAATAGAGTAAAAATATTATAAACCAAGTATCCAAAAAGTGTTTAGATTCAAAACATGTTTAAAATTTCACAGTGGTAAATATAAGGAGATCAAATAACCCATTTTTAAAAGAGGAAAGAACATGAATAGATTTTTTTTCCAAAAAAAGATCTACAAAAGCCATTATATCTATGGAAAGATGTTCAACAACTAGAATTTTCTCAAAGATTATTTAAATCAATGTTCACAAGGAAAATAATCCGAACATTGTACATTCTTATCTAACTCTGCTATGTCAACAATGCAGACTTCATAGAAAGAATCACTTGACTCTATCACGTGCCAGTGTAGCTCAATGGCATCTGGTTGCTTCAGGAATACAAAGAGCCTCAAACTGTTCGTTCAGAGTCTTGACGAAGAAGTCTGACCATCTTGTAGGTCAGACCAGTAATAACAATTCCTTTTAGGCAATTTTTTAAAGCTTGAGACGGGTGTTATTTCTTTAAATGTTTCATAAAATGTACCAGTGAAGCTGTTTGTTTTATAGCATTTTTGTTGCCATTGGAAGATTTTTTGTTTACTTATTCAAACTCCTTGCTACTTGGAGGTATATTCAGAAATTCTATATTTATAATTATATCTCAGTGTTTTTTGTGTCTAAGATTTTTCCATTTCTTCCAGTTTATGAAATTTGTTGACACAAAATAGCTGATGGCAACATTTTCTAATTCTTTTTATTTCTATGTAGTAGGTGGTGCTATACCCTATATTCATTTCTGATTTCAAGCATTTTAGCTTTTTCTCTTTTTGTTTAGTTTATTTCACAAAAATCGATTAATTTGGTTGATCTTTTTGGAAGAAACAACTTCTGGCTTCATTGATTTTCTCTATTGTTTTTCTATTCTCTATTTTATTTATTTCTGTTTGAATCTTTATTATTTCCTTCCTTCTGCTAGCTTTGGGCTTCGTTTGTTCTTCTTTTTCTAGTTCCGTAAAATGTAAATTTAGGTTGTTGATTTGAGTACTTCATTTTTATGTAAGCATTTACTGTCATGACTTTTTTTCTTTATAGGACTTTCATTGAATCCTACAAATGTTGGTATGCATTTCCATTTTATTTCATCTCTATGTACTTTATAATATCCATTGTGAATTCTTCTTTGCTTTATTGTTGAAGAGTATGCTATTTAATTCCCACAACTTTATATATTTTTCTATTTTGCAACTTAATATATGATGTGGTATAAAGTGTGTTCGATGCTTATTTGAGAAGAATGTGCAATCTGGTTTATGTTGGATTAAATGCTTTGTATACATGTTAATTTTAGTTGGTCAATTGTCTTATTTAATTCTCTTTCCTTACTTATTTTCTATCTGGTTGTTCTGTCCATCATTGAGAATAGACCAAGTCTTCAATAATTACTGGAATCTTTTTCAGTTATCTTTCTTTACTTATGTAGTTTAGGTTTCATCAATCTGTTATCAAGCATGTACATTTAAAGATTATTACATAGTCTTGCTGTCTAATGTCTGCAGCATTTTTGCCCTGTCGTGCCCTTTGAGGGCAGTTTCAACTGCTCTTTTTCATTAAAATCTATTTTGTAAGCTATTAGCATAGTCTCCCTTATTGTCTTGGTACTATTTACACAGAACATTATATGTCTAAAAGGAAATCTCTTATATGAAATGTGTAATTGAAACATTTCTTTCCAATCTTTTATAGAAATCTTTTTCTCACTTGAGATTTTAGGCCATTTAAATGATTTAGTGATAAGGAACTTGCTTCACCCATTTTGCTGTTACCTTTTTTGCTTTGTTTATTTTTCTTTTTTTCAAATGGAGCCACACTGAAGTGATGAGTCTGGCCACTCCCAGGGGTGCACAATCCACCTACAGGTTGGTACTCAGATCCAGTGCTTTGGCCTGATGAACTTGGGACCACCTAGGGCAAGCTACAATGTTCCGAGATCCTTGTGCTGTTTAGAGACCACGGTGCTGAAGATGGAAATCAGGAAACACAAGTCTCCTAGCTCCCCGTTAGCTGCTTGTTTTCATAGAGTTTATAGCTCTTACTATTCATTTCCTAAATAATATTTATCATGTCATTTAGTTGATTTTTTGTAGAGAGATGCTTTTGTTCCTTTTTCATTTCCTGCACTATAGTGATTTACTGCATAATAACCCTGCATATTTACTACACAATAACCCAGGGTTATATACATATATGTACGCAATATATTATATAATAATATAATATATATAAATAATGTAATTAAATATTATCATAGTTAATAATGTAAAATGAGAAAACTATAGCATTCTAATTTAAATACCATACCATTCCAAATCTAATGATATACAAAAATCTCAGCTCTTCTATAGTCATATGCACCCTTTCAGTTACTGATGCCACAAATTACTTAAACACTAGATACCGCTAACAAATTACTACTGTTTTTAAGTGTATTTGCTTTTTACATATTGCAAAAATAAAGGGTAGAATTGCAAAGTGAAATTACAATGGAATTAGGTGTTTGTTTTTTTATCATTGCCTATATATTTACCTGTAATGGAGACTTTGAGTTATGTCTAGCCTTTTAATGTAAAATAAATTCCTTATGATTTCTTGGAGAGGAATTTAGCAGTAAAGAACTTCTTCAGAATTCATTTATTTAGAAGTGAGTTCATTTAATTCTCATATTTCAAGAGAAATGTTGACGGAACATAGAGTTTTTAGTTAATAGTTTTCTTCTTTAGCATTTAAATAGCTCATTCTGCTGCTTCTGGTCACCAAGATTTCCACCCAAGAAATATGTTAATAATTTTACTGGCAGCCTCTTGAAGTTGTGAATAAGTTATTTCATTACTTTTAATATCATGCGTATGTTTTTGTATGGTTCTAATGGCATTTTTAAGTGTGAGTCTTATTTTTTTAAATTTATTTTGCTTAAAGTTTATGGAGCTTTTTAAGTTTGCAGATTGACATTTTGCCAGTCTATTTGGGGATTCTGTAGGTATTCTTTCTCCAGATAACTGTCACTCTCTCTCTTTCTCTCTCTCACTTGCTCGTTCGCTCTCTCTTGCTCTTGCTGTCTCTCCCTCTCCCTCTCGCTCTTTCTCACTCTCTCCCTCTCCTTTTTCTCGGACTCCAAGGGTGGATTTTAGTCTGCTTGCTGTGTTTCCAAGTCTCCTAGGTGCTCTAGGTTCTAGTCACCTCTATTCATTATCTTTTCTTTCTCTTCCTCAGACATGATCATTTTTTATTGTTCCTGTCTTTAAGAATGCTGATTCCTTTCACTACCTGCTCAAGTTTGTTGTGGAGAACCATTAGGAACTTTCAGAAGTTCAGTTATACAGCTCAGCTACAGAATTCTTTCTCCTGACTGTTCCCCCTTCCCTGTCTTTATTGACACCTCTATTTCGTTTCTATCTTATCGCCCTAACTATTATCACATTCCTTTGACTCTTAGAGCATCTATGAAGCGATTGCTTTTTATAGTCTTTGTCTCACTAATCAGTCATTTGGTCTTCCTCGAGGATGGTTTCTGTCTTTTTGCTTTGTTTCTCTGAATGGCATTACTTTCCTGTCTCTATGATTTTGACGTTATTGTTGAAAAATGGACGCTTTAACATTCTAGTGTAACTTTGAAAATCAAACTCTCTTCCTCAGAGCTTTCTTTTTTCTTCTAAGAAGCAAGAAATGCAAAGTAGTGATGAAGTGTTAGTGATGATGTGTTAGGCACAGTACACACTGTGCACTCTGACCTTTTATATCAGAGAACTATTTATGAAACATGATAAGACCTTTCCCTTGGTTAAAAATAGTAATTGTACAGCAGATCTTTAACACTGGCTAGAAAGCTTTCTAAGACCTTTCCCATTTCCTCAAATTTGCATCTATTTTGTATTACAGCAATTGACATTCTTTTGAGAACATTTTACAAAGAACAAACCTCTTACTTGCGGCATTAAGTGGAGTACAAAAAACCCAAAATGAGATTTGACGACTGACTAGTAGATAAACACACAAATCAACTAAGTAGCTTGCTTCTACACATTATGAAACAGGAATTAGTCAAACTTCCTCTAAAAAATTATGTATAACCACATATCAAAGACCTCTGGGGCCTAGAGATAGAGTACTGCAGGTAGGGCACTTGTCTTATGTGTGGTTCACTCAGGTTCAATTCCCATAACCCATATCACCCCCTGAGCACCAAGAGTGATCCTTCAGCACAGAGGCAGGAGTAAGCCCTAAGCACTTCTAGGTGTGGCCTAGAAGAAAGAAGGAAAGAAAGAAAGAAAGAAAGAAAGAAAGAAAGAAAGAAAGAAAGAAAGAAAGAAAGAAAGAAAGAAAGAAAGAAAGAAAGAAAGAAAGAAAGAAAGAAAGGAAGAAAGAAAGAAAGAAAGAAAGAAAGAGAGAAAGAGAGAAAGAGAGAAAGAGAGAAAGAGAGAAAGAGAGAGAGAAAGAGAGAGAGAGAGAGAGAAAGAGAAAGAGAAAGAGAAAGAGAGAAAGAGAGAAAGAGAGAGAGAAAAAGAAAGAAAGAAAGAAAGAAAGAAAGAAAGAGAGAGAGAAAGAAAGAAAGAAAGAAAGAAAGAAAGAGAGAAAGAGAAAGAGAAAGAGAAAGAGAGAAAGAGAGAAAGAGAGAGAGAAAAAGAAAGAAAGAAAGAAAGAAAGAAAGAGAGAGAGAGAAAGAAAGAAAGAAAGAAAGAAAGAAAGAAAGAAAGAAAGAAAGAAAGAAAGAAAGAAAGAAAGAAAGAAAGAAAGAAAGAAAGAAAGAAAGAAAGAAAGAAAGAAAGAAAGAAAGAAAGAGAGAGAAAAGAAAGAAAGAGAGAGAAAAAGAAAGAAGGAAGGAAGGAAGGAAGGAAGGAAAGAAAGAAAGAAAGAAAGAAAGAAAGAAAGAAAGAAAGAAAGAAAGAAAGAAAGAAAGAAAGAAAGAAAGAAAGAAAGAAAGAAAGAAAGGAAGGAAGGAAGGAAGGAAGGAAGGAAGGAAGGAAGGAAGGAAGGAGGAAGGAAGGAAGGAAAGGAAGGAAGGAAGGAAAGAAAGAAAGAAAGAAAGAAAGAAAGAAAGAAAGAAAGAAAGAAAGAAAGAAAGAAAGAAAGAAAGAAAGAAAGAAAGAAAGAAAAGAAAGAAAGAAAGAAAGAAAAGGATATTTTCTTGGTAAACACCTCCTTATTTTTATAGATCCTCTATTTCACCAGCTTTATTCTTTTGTAATATACCCCGTTTTATTGACATATCATTATGTTAGCTTATATTTTTCCTTCTACTTGATATATGTCTATGTTGTAAAATGTTTAATATCCATCATACAGTTAGGAAAATATCCCTTGTCATAAGCATTTTTAGCAAATTTTTAATAATATAATACAGTATTGTTAGCTATAGGTACTAAGCTGTCCATTCCATCCCCCGAGCTTATTTATTTTATGACTGAAAGTTTGTACCTTGTGACCACATTCACCCACTCCCTCTCTTTTTAGCAACCACAAATCTGTTCTCTGTTTCTATGAGTTCTGTGTTTTTTACATTTTACACATAAGGGAGATCGTGTAGTACTTATTTTTCTCAGTTTGACTTATTTCACTTATTTTAATACCTTCCAAGTTTATCCATGTTTTTGGAAATGGCAGGATTTCCTTCCTTTCCTTTCTCAAATGTATTCCATTTGTGCTATGTCACACATTCTTTATACATTCTTTCATTGGCAGACATTAAGGTTTTGTCCATTTGTTTGTGTCTGCCTTAACTGTTATTTATCAATGTATATCTTTAACCTATTTAAATTAATGTCTAGGTATTTCATTATTTTGATGCAATTTTAAACGGTATCACTTTCTTGGTTTCTTTTCATGATAGCACTCTGTTAGTATATAAAAGCAACACTGATTTTCATATTTTAATTTTGTCTCCTGCAACTTTACTTTTTCAAGTTCATTTTCATGTGTGTGCTATCTTATTAGTTTTCTTTCTTCCTTTCCTGATTTGGATACTTATTTATTTTTCTTTTTGAATTGTTCTGGCTAGAACTTGATGTTCTATATTGAACTCAAGTGACAAGAGAAAATATCCTGTTCCTGATCTTCATGTAAGCTCTCAGTTTTTCAAGGTTGAGTGCGATGTTAGCTGTTGATTTGTTATATACGGCAAGTTATGGTGACATACTGGATTTTCCACTCTTGAGGGACTCCTGGACAAGGAACCAGCCTGAAGTATGAATCTATGGTCTTCTTGGTCCCTTCATTATGCTTGTGTGGTGACTTTGTAAACTTCCCCCAGAATCAGTAGCTTTTGAATGGCTTAATCTTTACATTTCATCAAATCTTCATCTGAAAGCTACAACCCTCCAAATAGCATTTGGAAACAATTATATTAGACAAAATCTGCTAGTAAAATTGCTTTCTAGGTGAAGAGATATTCCAGGTGCTTCCTACTTGACCTTCCTCCCTGTACTGAAATTGTAGAGCAATTGGGGTATTTGGGGCTACTCAAAGTTGTGCTTACTGGCTGCTCTTGGCTTCGTGCTCAGGAGTCACTCTGAGCCATAGCCTGTATATAATTTCAGGAATGAAATGAGATTTGGCCACTTGCAAGGCAAGTGCCCTAACCCCTGCATTTCCAGAGATGATTCCTGAGCACAGAGCCTGAGCACCACTGGGTATGGCCCACAAACCTAAATAAATAAATAAAAATCCTTTTACTGCCAAATACCAGTAACAATTATAGACCTCATTCCGGAATGGATTGAGGCTCTTTATGTTCCTGGAGCAAGCAGATGCCTTGGGCTCTACTAGCATGAGATAGGACATATGGAGATGTTACTGGAGCCCACTCGAGCAAATCGATGATGAACAGGAAGAGAGTGATACAGTGATTACTTTAAATCACTATGAGTCACACTTTTATTTGTGGCTACAAAATAAACATGTTTGCCTGGATTTTTGTTGTAAACAGACTAACAGTGACCTAAAATTTCTCACATTCTAAACCCTGGAATCTGTAAATATGATGTCTAAAATGCCAAAAAGAACTTTGGGGATGTGATTAAAGTTAAGGGCCCTGTGCAGATGACCCAAACTTAAAAAGGAGTCTCTAAGTTTGGAGATGTGTAACAAAGAGTCATTCAGAAAGACACAACTTCAAAAGATTCAAGTTGACTATCAGAGAGGTTCTTAGTTCATGGTCAGAAAGAAATCATGGGCCCGGGTCTGACAACTGCAGGAAGTGGATTTTGCCAACAATCAATGAGGAGGAAACAGATTGTCCCCTACAATAGGAAAGCAAACAGCCAACACCTTGATTTTAGCCTGGTGGACCAACGTCAGTCCTCCAAGCTACAGAACTCTAAACTAATAATTTCTATTGTTTTAACCCACCGAGTTTGTTGTCATTTGCTAAAGCAGCAATAGGCAACTTAAACACCTAGTAGTGTTATCTTAGTAAAGTAAGTTTTGTCCTAGTAGAACTAAAGAGCCTTCAGTAATTCAGCAATTTAGGTTGGTGTAGTAAAATCCATATATTCTCTGATTTGGAATGCTTAGATACGTAAAATGCTTGAATATGTGCCTATATGTTAATATGTGAATATCTGCTCAATATTCTCCTTTTCTTTTTGTTCTACCTTCTAAGAAGACAAGACATGTCTATGCAGATATTTATTATTCTTCAGAATTTGATCTGGTGCCATGGTTCCTCTTTCATCCTAGGTGTATTCAGTCATGTGAAGAGAGATACTTATCAGTGCTCTTCTCTGAGCAGAAAGAGACCTGTAGTTTTACCACTTGACTCTGACAGCCTCCACAAAGCCCTAAAGCTGTTCATTCTGATATCCTAATTCTTCCAAAAGTGTCCTGTAGTTTACAAGAAGGAATCTCAAATTCCTGCCAAGACAAGGCAAGGGTGTGTTGAATCTGGCCCTGCCCACCTTGCTCTTGCATCCCACCACTCCCTGCTCTATGCTATATCCCCACCCTGGTAAACAACCTCAGGTCTCCAAAGATGCTGCTGTCTTTTTGCCACCCTGCCTTTGAGTCTACTCACCCTTTTTGTAACTGTCTTTAACTGGGCCTTTGTCACCTGGCTGATAAAAATATAACCAATAAAGCAACCTGGACTGGTAGTCATGAATGTTGGGGATGCAACCTTAGTCATTTGCTCAAACTCTTCGCAGGGGTGGGAGTGGTGGGTGTTCACCCATACTAGGCTATGCTCAGGGCTTATTTCTGACTCTGTGTATGTTTGGCAGGACTATGGGGACTATATGCAGTCCTGGGGATTGAACCTGGATCAGCAGCATGCAAGGCAAGACCCTACCCAATGTACTATTTCTACAGCTCTTTAATCTCTTTGCACTGAAATTTCTTACTGAACAAAGGAGAAGGGACACAGATACATGGGGGCAGAGCTGTTACTGGCTTTCCCTGTGCTTGGCTGATCATGAGGCATCCAGGAGGGAAGGTGGATTATAGCACTGTTCCACCATCCAATAGAGACTTGCAAGAAGCCAGAGGAACCCCCACACCATGAGGGCAAACATTCTTTAATATCTGGGCTCCACAGCTTGTCAGAGCTTCATCCAAGAGAAAAGCCGATCTATTCCCATTGCGCACAGCCGCTTGCGCGGGTTCATCAGTAAATGCACCAACTGAGAGCCTACTACCGAGAGTATCCCACCTGTATGGCAGATCCTGGCAAGGTACCCATGTCATATTTGATATGCCAGAAACCAGTAACAATTATAGATATCATTCCCATGACCTGAACGAATGGTTTGAGTCTCTTCGTGTTCCTGGAGCAAGCAGAGGCCCTTGGGCTACACTAGCACGCCACAGGATATATGGAGATGTTACTGGTGCCTGCTCAAGCAAATCGATGAACAATGGGAAGACAAGTGATACAAGTGATACAAACGAGAAGAAAAGGCCAATATTCCAGGATTGCTAGACGAACCAGAAATAATAAATTAAAAGGATCTAGCAGTAAAAAAAAAAGTAGTAATCACATATGTCTCTCTTTAGTCCAGTAAAATTCTAAATACTTTAATCACTTGATCACTCGAATCACTTGATCACATGACATCCTGTTATTTGTCAATTTGCTTGAGTGGGCACCAGTAACGTTCCATTTGTCCCTATCGCATGCCAATGTAGCCCAATAGCATCTGCTTGGTCCAGGAATACAAAGAGTCTCAAACCATTTGTTCAGGATGTTGATGAAGAAGTCTGACCATCTTGTAGGTGGGCAGTCACGTGATCTTTTGATGTCCCATGGGATCCAGTCAATAAGAGCTCTAGTCCGGTCATCTCCAAATCGCATTACATGTCCAGACCATCTGATTTTTGCTTTATTCACAGTTAAATTTTGTTTTGTTTTGTTTTGTTTTAAATGCAATTCAAAGTTACTTTCTCCTCCTCGCCTTTCCTCATTTCTTAAGCTTGAAATAGATGTCTTTGATGACTTTGCTCCCAGTGTGCCCCTTTGTCAGGGAGCCGCCGCCGGTCGCCAATAGTGCCGGGAAGCGAAGTTCCCTTCTACCTCCGAAACCGGAAGGCAATCGATGAAGACTCAGGAATCCGATGCAGTTTTAAAAGGGCTTTACTATCACAGGTTCCAATATACAATCTAAGAGCAGGGAAAACCTCTGGACTCTGGGTTCCCAGCTAGGCCCCAGCCAGGTATAGGCCAAGATGGCTGCCACCACGTGTTGAGGCCCAACAGAGAATGGAGAGGACGGAGAAGCAAAACACTAAGGGAAGCCGAAATGGCAAAAGGGGAAAAAGAGTTCTTTCTTCTTGCAGCTTATTTTATAGCTAGGAATCCCCCCTAAACTCCCCAGCCCAGCCCATTCTGGTCTGGGCTATCCAGAGATGAAAACAGGAAAACAGCTCTACAGAATGTAGCAACTTCAGGAGACCATCTGGTTGTTTACAAGGACCCAGAGTTAATTAAAATCCTCCTAGCAGAGCTGGGAGAAGCTATAAGCTAAATGTAACTTCCCCTGGCAGGAAGGGATCAAATGCCCTCAGGTAATTTCTCCCAGCACCTCACCTAATATCTGGAGCCAAGATCTGCCTGGAATTGCCTTTATAGGGTAGAGAAGGGGGTTTCTGAGATGGCATGTCTCTGTACCAAAGACTAATACTAATGCCAGTTAAATATTTCTCCAAGCCTTCACAAGAGTCTCGTCTACTTCACGGTATCACTGTATCACTGTCACTGTCTTCCTGTTCATCATCGATTTGCTCGAGTGGGCCCCAGTAACATATCCATATGTCCTGTCTCATGCTAGTAGAGCCCAAGGGCATCTGCTTTCTCCAGGAACATAAAGAGCCTTAATCCATTCTGGAATGAGGTCTATAATTGTTACTGGTATTTGGCATATCAAATACTGGTATTTGGCCTTACTTCATGGTAGTTTTGTATTTTAGTTGCCTTTGAGTTATCAGGGAGCCATGCTTGCTTGCTTGGAGGCAAACAACATTTCTCTCTGGTCTAATTACTTAGAGATCCAACGTGGCCAGGCAAATATGCTGGTAAGATCTAGCTAGTCCCACAATGATTGTGGTAGCATGAGAGAATATTTATACCAGCCAGTACAGAATATATGGTCAGATAAGACTGCCACATTCAGACTACCCCCTATCTATGAAGTGACCTGCAGGAGGCAATCCAGGGCAGATGCAGAGGCCTAGGCTTTTAGGTGTCCTGCAACACCCCTTGAACCCCTTTCTACTTGGTTCAAACCTGTGCATGTCCTGAAATTGCCCATGAAGAGAAAGCATTGCTTTAGCTCTTTTGCTGACTTTCAGGGAGATTTGAATTTTGAGTGAGATCATAGAGAAGTTGGAGAGAGGGGGGCCCTGGTGCTGGGACTGACTCATTCTTGCCAGTAACTGCCGTACCTTTTTGTATTAGGTCACCAGCTCTGCTCCCATTACCAAATAACAGAATCTACAAACAATACATGAATTGTATAAATGACAGAAGATAAGTGTCTCAACTTTGCAGAGGTTGGAAGTCCAAGATCAAAGTATGAGCAGTGTTGTTTCTTTCAAGACTGCCCTGTGTGGACTGTCCTAAGTCTTCCCTTGGTCTCTCCTCTGAGGGATAGTCTCGTGACCTCCTCTAATAGGACACCTATGATCAGGAACCAGAGTCATTCAACTGACCTCTTGATCTTGATCACTTGACTTCCTGTTATTCGTTGATTTGCTCAAGCAAGCACCAGTAACATTTCCATTTGACCCTATCACCCGCCAGTGTAGCCCAATGGCATCTGCTTGCTCCAGGAAGACGAAGAGCCTCCACTGTTCATTCAGGGTCTTGACAAAGAAGTCTCATCATCTTGTAGGTGAGCAGCCATGTGATCTTTCGATGTCCCATGGGATCCAGTCGGTAATGGCTCTAGTGCAGTAGTCATCTCCAAATCGCATGTCCAGCCCATCTGATTTTCAACGCCTTGGCAAAAGAGACAGTGTCCCTGACTCTTGATCGTCAATGGAGGTTGGGACTCCAGATTCCTTCTCTCACCTGTGTGAGGCATGATATTCCAACCATAGCTCTTTCAATTCCTCTTTGGGAGATCTGAATAGCGTTCTCGTCCTGCTTTCATAGGGCCCAGGTCTTTGAGGCATATGTTAATGCAGGCAGAATGGTGGAATCGAAGAGATGTATGTGCCCGGAACCAGAGGTTCTTTGTCATTTTAGCTATTTCTTCGATGCTCTAGAAGGCATTCCATTCCTCCTGCTCTCTTCCTCCTGCTCTCTTCTCTCTTCCTCCTTAGGTCATTCATCATGTTGAATTCTCGAACCTAGGTACACATAACTGCTGCATTCAGAGATGTTTGTTCTGTTGAGAGTGAATGGAGTATCTAGAACTAGTTTGTTTTTCATGAACATTGTTTTGTTGAGATTCAGCTGTAGACCTATCTTTCCACATTCTCAGTCGAAGTCAGTCAGCATTTGTGCCACTTGACTAATGTTTGGTGTTATTAGAATGATGTCATCAGCGAAGCAGATGTAGTTGTCGACTGTCTACCTTCACACCCTTTCCTTCCCATTCTAATTGTTGCATGATGTTCTCGAGGGTGGCACTAAAGAGTTTTGCTGAAATGGTATCACCCTGAAAAAAACCCTATTTTGACATCAATGATCACTTCTTTGTAGAATGGTGAGATCTTGGTGGTGAATCCGTAATACATCTCACGAAGGAACTATATGTATTGGGTTTGGACACCCTGTTTGGCTAGGGCTTTGATGACCACTTCAGTCTCAACAGAATCAAAAGCTTTCTTTAAATCAATGAACATTAGACAGAGTGGCATCTTGAGCTCCCTACAAACCTCAATGATCTTGGTTACCGTGTGGATATGGTCAATTGTGCTGATTTTTTTCCTGAAGCCAGCTTGCTCGCATGGTTGTCCTTCATCTAATATTCTGCCAATCCTGTTCAGGATGACTCGATTGAACAACTTTTTAGATGACAGAAAACAGGCAGATTGGGCAATAGTTGCTAATATCTTGGATGTCTTCCTTCTTGAACAGTAGAACTGTCCTGCTGGTTTTCCATTGGGAGGGCATCTTGCATTCAGACAGGTAACATGTGAAGAGTTGAGCCAGTGTATTGATGAGTACTGACGGCAGATTCTTCAGGTGTTCGGGTCTGACTTTTGGGCTGGGTGTTGTTCATTTCTTTACCGACAAAATGGCATGTTGTATTTCAGAAGGGAGAACGTTGGGAACGACATATCCATCCTGTTGAATTTGGTATTAGGCAGGTGGACGTGGCTATCAAAGAGTTCTGAGTAGAAGTCATGAAAATCTTCTCCATTGCCTTTCTGGAAGATGTGATAGATCCATCAGGATGTCAGAGGTCAGTCATCTTGCTCTTATAGTTGGCAAAGAGCAGGCAGGCATTGCAAATGTTTTTCCCAGCTTCTGCTGTATCGACCAGCATTGCTCTTCTCTCTTTTAGGTCTTCCTTTATCACCTCTCTGCACTGCTTTGCAATCTTGGACGTTAGCACATGGTTGCATGAAGCTCGTGACTTGCCACATTGGCGAATGAACTCGAGTTTTTGAAGACAGGTATCTTTTTGTGGCTTTCTCTCTCTCAGCTTTCTCGCACAATCATGGAGGTGCTGAACCAGTCAGTTGTATTCTTCATTGATGTCATCAATGATGCCATCTTCCCATGTTGCCGCAATGGTGCCAAAGAGTTCCCAGTTAGTGGTCATTCTGGGAGTTGTCTTCTTAAAGTTTGCAGCCTTTTCTCCCCATTGCGTGAAGTAGAATTCTGCACGAAGGAGATGGTGGTTTTATCCTGTTTGGAATTTTGGGACAACAGCGACATCGGTCAGGCAAAACCATTGATTGAATATGATGTGGTCAATTTCATTTGTGGAACTGTCCCCAGTTCCACAATGAAATTGACCACATCATATGGTCAATTGATGACCATATGATGCGGTCCCATGTCCAATGTTTTGATTCAGCCTTCTGGAACTGTGAGTTACCATGAATGGTCTTGGTGGATATGATGAACTCAGAGAGTCTCTCACCCTGTTCCTTCCATTCTAGGCTATGGATCCTGGTGTGTTCTTCGGCTGATATTCTTGGTCCTATCTTGGCATTAAAATCACCAACTATGATCTTGTAGAAGGTATAATCTTCTTTATAGAACTCCTCCAGTTCCATGTAGAATTTCTCATTTTCTTCTTCCTTGTATGTGGATATTGGTGCATAGACAATGAAGATAGAAACTGCCAAGCAGTGGGCCACATCCCTTCAAGTTAAATCGTCTTATTCGTTTTGTTAGGCACTCAAATGAATCGATGCTCATGGCCAGGTTTGTGTTGACGCCCGACACCACTGACTAAGACTAAGCCAATCTCAAGCCTGACTATTCAGAGACACACCCTCCAGAGAACCACCCTACAGAGGAAAGTGCTTCAAGCCCAGGAATGCTTGAACCACAGACGCAGATATATCAAGCAGAGCTACTACCAGCTCTCCCCGTTGAACTCCCTGTGCTCCACTGACCACAAGGGGTCAGGGAAGGAGAGCGACTTCTGACCCGAGCCCACCATCCCAATAGAGCCTCAGAAGAACCCAGAGGAACCCCACACCATGCTGGCAGCGTCTTTCATCATCCGACCCATCTGTAAATTACCAAGAATATTCTACCCACACATCTCAGAGAGCCCGGCAAGCTACTGAGAGTATATAGCCCACATAGAAGAGCCTGGCAAACTGTCCAGCACATATTCAATATGCCAAAACCAGTAAAAACAATGTTTATTCCCCTGACCCTGAAGAGCTCTAAATACGGTAGCACAAAGAAGGATGAGCAAGGAGAGGCTGATGAAATCTCAAGGACAAAGTAGGCTGCCAAAGCGAAGAAGGACTAAAATGACTGTCTGTACTTTCAATGCATGTATGCTGGCATCGGAAGCATATATTGAGGACCTGATGGTGCAAACTCAAAAGATCAAGTACAACATCATTTGTCTGACTGAGACAAGAAGGCATCAATCGCATCATGCCATTGATACCAGAGAAGAACTGTTCCTAGGAATATGCGATGAAAAAGGTGTCAAATGACCTCATGGGGACTTAATTACTTCTGTCAAGACTTTATCTCCTGAAGCCAGAGTGACAGTCCAGGGGTAGGGCATTTGTCTTGCATGCGGCCAACCTAGATTTGATCCACAACATCCCATATGATCTTTGAACACTGCCAGGAGTAATTTCTGAGTGCAGAACCAGGAATAAGCCCTGAGCATCACTGGGCATGACCCAAATACAGTCACATTCGAAGACACTGGTTGGGTTGAGGAGGAGAAAGATAGGACTTTAACATTCTACAAAATCATGGCCAAGACACCAGGTCTACCCCAGTCCTGTTAGCTTTCTCTTCCCTCTCTACTGATCTCCTGTGGCCCTTTGCAGTTCTTTTTGAATTCACTCTATCCTCATATCCCTTTTGTAATTCCTCAGTGAAGTTACTGAGGAACTTCTTAAATGGTTCAACAATTTCCCGCTGGACTGTTGATGAAGCAATTACTACTTGAGTTGCTCAGTTACTCAACTCTCACAACAGTACACAGACAGCCTGGCAGCTTTCTAGACCATATTCCCTAAGGAGCCATAGATACCTTGGGGAGGGGGTATGACCCCCAAGTCTTTATATTTAGTGTCTTTAGGGCCTGGCCTGATATCGGTGTGCAGTGTTGGTGAACCCAGATACCATTCAACATCTAATGAACAATTTGCTCCATGGCCAAGGCTCCCTCTAACCCCATTGCTCTTTTCAGGCTTTTCCCCAGATTTCTACTTTGTCATCTCTAAACCATGGTCATTACTTCCCTTGGGAGATTCCCCAATCTACTATTCTGGAAGAGGGGTGGCTTTTAGGGCACTCCCGCTCAGTACTGCCCACCTTCAGATGTCCTGCTCCCACAGTGTCCATCACTAACCACCCACTTTTCCAGGCTTCCATCTTCCCTCACCTAGAGCAAGGACTTTCCTCCTTGTCTTTGACTGGAATCACATCCAACTTTCCAAAGTGGAGGTCCTAAATGTTCATTTGTCCTGAGTCCAATCTACCCAATAACAGTAACTTGGGGCAAGAGCAGGATTTAGAGTTCTGCAGGTTCTGAGTCATGCTCCTGATTATTTTCCAGATTCTGGATCTTTAACTAGTAGAGAATGGCAGAGAAAGACCCTGGGTAATGACCGGATGGGTGTGTCAAACAGATGTTCTTTTTTTTTTTTTTTTTTTTTGCTTTTTGGGTCACACCTTGCGATGTTCAGGGTTCTGCACTCAGGAATTACTCCTGAAGGTGGTGCTCAGGGGACCATATGGGATGCCAGGGATCAAACCCGGTTGGCCGCATGAAAGACAAATGCCCTACCTGCTGGACTATCGCTTCAACCCCCAGAACAAATGTTCTGATGCTGCTTAACTATGTGGTCCTAAGAAATTCACCTTTTGGTTTGGGATCTCAGAGGTTTCGACTGGAATCAGATAATCTGTAAAGGACCTTCAAGTACCATTGCTTTTATTTTCCTCAATATCTGCCTAATTTGATTTGCTGGTGTATCTCATTACCAACTATCTATCTCTTAAGGCGAGGATTCCTCAAGAAACAAAAGAGAAAAGGTTTCCCTTCTTAAGTTGAGTATATCCCAAGCCTGTGTATGTAGACATGTGTGTATGTTAAACTTTTTAACTTATTTTTAATGTCTCAAAAGTTGAAAGCCTTCCCACACCTGTGAGGGCTATAAAGATAGTGCAGAAGTTAAGAGGCTTGAGTCCTATGCTGAGACCTGACTTTGTTCCACATAGGTGTTCTGAACCCACTAGAATATTCTTTGAACACAGAGCCAGGAGTAATCCCTAAGCATACCAAAGGTGTGTTTCAGATATCAAAGTAATAGTAAATAATAATAATACTTGTGAGAACTCTATAGATGGAATTTTTTGAGGGGGAAAAAGACAATTAGTGAATATATCAAGGCAATCAGTTAAGGAAAACCTAACTATTCTGAGGAATTTTCCCATTCTTTAAAAGAAATATTCTTTCTTTTTATTAAATATTATAAGGACAGATCTACTAGATTCATGGTTATTCTGAAACAGCTTTTAGCGAAGATAGCCAAATGGGACCTGATAGAACTATTGACTTATTTGAGGAAAGAGCAAACATTTTTCCCTAGAGAGAAGTATCAACATTGATTTTTCTGTAGTCAACATTTCCCTCCTGGAAATTATCAATTAATTGTTGGCCACCTCCCTGAAGTAGCAGTTCCTGCCGCTTGGAATAGCAGGTGAAAACTTTGTTCCTCCACCGCTATTCCACTGCAAGTAAAGAGGAAGGGGTGTGAATGGCATTTAAATTACTTTTTTCTCATTCTAAGCTAAGGTGAATCCCTCCTCCAAAAAATATGCCAAAGCCCTAGTGCATTGCCAAGCATGGCCCATGACTCCCTGGGAAACAAGACTTTCAGTTTTAAAATTAGGGAAATTTGATAATCCAAGACTATTGGTCACCCCACATGAAAGAACTGCCTTTGGAGCTGGAGCGATAGCACAGGGGGCAGAGCATTTGCCTTGCATGTGGTCAACCCTAGTTCAATCCCCCAGCATCACATAAGGTCCCTAAAACACCGTCAGGAGTAATTCCTGAGTGCAGAGCCAGGAGTAACCCCTGAGCATTGCCGGGTATGGCCCAAAAAACTAACTAACTAACTAACTAACTAACTAACTAACTAACTAACTAACTAAATAAATAAATAGATAAATAAATAAATAAATAGATAGATAGATAGATAGATAAATAAATAAATAAATAAAAAGCTGCCATTATTCAAAGAAAACACACAGATATACACAAACACACATACCCAGGCACAGGCACGTCCGTGAACTTGCTGGACACACACACACACACACACACACCATTACACCAAAAAAGCTTCATGGTTTGATAAAATAAACACAATGCTTCCTGTACCCCTGGGTTCCCTATTACGACTACAGAAAAAAAAGAGATTATGACGGTAAGAGTTTATCTGAATGTGTGCCCATTTCAAAAAGTACTGTGGTGTGGAAAGCTATCTCGTACCAAATCATCTTATCAGCTGTGAAACTCCCCCATCTCCTTTCCCGTGTCTGCTCTATGGAATCTTGACAAGCAGAAGGGGCATCTGCCATGTAGAAGTCACATAATTTTCTGCCTATAGAGCTAGAGATCTCATATTCCCTTCGAGACAAAGTCAGACTTTGGGAAGACAGAAGCATGAGTCCTTCGCCCAGGACAAGCACCGCTGCCTTATCCTGCATTAGGCTCCTCCTGCTTTGGGACAGAATGAGGTCATCACATCTTAGGGAAGTGTTTTTAGATAAAGATCTTGCTCTATGTCTGTCCAGAATGTAAATGACACCTTATAAATCAGGGCAACCGCTGCCTTACCCTTTCTTGTTCTGGTGACTGGGTGTATCAGAGGTGACATGAGCCTGATTTCCCTGTGAACAGTTTGTACCATACCGTCAGCACGGCTGTTCCTGTGTGAGTTGGTGTTTGCTGGAACTTGAAGTCCTGCCTAGAAAGCAGGCACAGGTGTGATAGAAGGTGCAAGAGGCCAGCCTACACCTGCAAGCAGTGGTCAACACATACAGCAGGGGCTGTCTCCATGGCTTCTGCCCTGCCACAACCACACAGCCTTGAAAAGGAAAGGCTAATTAGCAAGCCAGCCACCTAGCTCCTAGGAATGCAGAGGATGTTTAATTAAACAGAATAGACTGGTCTGAACCAGTTTGTGGCAAGATAGACTTAAGTGCTGATCCATCACTGACCTTCCCCACTCACTTTATTATATATCCCTCTATGTGTGTGTGAATGACTTTTGCATTTTGACTATACCCAGCAGTGCTCAGAGGCTACTCCCAGCTCAGGGCCTGGGATTGTTCAGGAACTAAGCCTGGGTCTCTTGCACTCCAGTTCTTTGAGTTGTCTCCATGTCCAACCTCCCATTCTAAAGCTAAATCTCACACAGAGATGCAAATTTAAACATGCTTGTGAGATAAGGTCCCCCAGAAGTTTTCACTGAATCTGTACACCCAGTATCCAGTGGTTCCCCATCCCTACAACATTCCCAACTCTCACACTTTTCAAGCTTTCCCTGGTCTTTGCACAACCAGCGCAGACACCTGCCCTTTGCTGCCTCCTGGAGCAAATGCTTAAGGATAAATGCAGCCAAAATCTCTCCTTGACCCTCTGTCCTTTCCTGTTCCACTGGGAAATCAAAGGACCATGGGGTCTCTAATAGTCACGGAATAACAAGATGTGGTATGGGGGGAAAGGGCTTGTTTGTGGGTGGAGAGGCAGTAGGCACTATCCTGAAGACCAAAAGCTGGATGAGAAAAAATGCAGGTACCTGGAGTGAATAAGAAAGGAACCTGATCATTTGCCTGCAACAGCTCTTTACATATGGAAGTCTTACTGTAATTCAAGGGGTTTTAATGGTGAGTGACAAGTTGAAATAATGATATTCACAAATGTAAAACCCAACCATGTTAACTAATGATGCCCTTGCGTCATATGCAATGGATTTCCCCTCTCATAAGAAGCAAAAAATTCTCTTGGGACATTCCATGCTGAGAGGAAACCCCCTTCTCCCCTCAGCCCCCTACCCAGACATTTTCTAAATGTCTTCAGGTTGACTTCAATTTCTGTTTGACATAAAAGGGTGGGTGAACAGACAAACATGTTCAGTCCGAGGGAAGGTCTCTGAGAGAAATGTGCAACAGCTGGACTGCTCTTGCCCGTCAGTTTCTCAGAGCTGGGGCTCCTAGCCTGGCTCTGTAGCATCTGAAGAAGCAGAAGTGTTCTGTGGAGGCGGCTGCCTGCAGGTGTGGCCAATGGTGAGAATGGGATCCTCTGACCCGAATGCTTAGAGTTCATCCTCCCTCACCACAAATTTCAGGCCACACAGGACTTGAATAGGGTTTGAATATGATTTGAAGGCTCTGAACCGAGTGCCAAGAAAAGGCAAGTTGTGAGAGCTCTGGTGTATTTGAAAGCACTGAAGTAAGTCAAGAAAATCTCCTGGAGTTATAGGAGAAAGAGCAGGCCACTGGCTCTGCATGCTGCTGACCCAGGTTCTATCCCCAGTACCCCAACTGGTTCCTTGAACCCTGCCAAGAGTGATCCCTGGGGGAAGAGGCAGGAGTAAGCCCTGGGCAAGTCAAGTGCGGTCCCAAAACAGCAACAACAAAATCAGGTCTCAGTTGCACCTGTTATCAATCCTGACAGACAGAAATGAAAACAAGATCTGCTCTGTCTAAAACGTTATCAATGGTTCATTATTTGGATTCCAATAGCTGTTTGGGGGCAGGATCATTAACTATGTAAAGTCTGTCTTCCTTCCTCCCTCCTTCCCTCCCTCCCTCCCTCCTTCCCAGTGAACGGGTCTGTTTGTTCCTTCCTTGGCAGAAAGAGCCAAACTCATGCAAATAAGGACATATCAAGTGTGCTTGATGATCATAAACCAGGACTATTATTTAGGAAGGAGCCTCCCAAGGGCTATTCAGGGTACCTGGGCTTCTCAGCCAAGGTGCAGAGGGTTCAATGCAAGGCCTGAGGGTATCATACTGTTCAGACTCACAGCACTGTCAGTGGTGATGGCTCCAGAGCACACCCAGAGGTGCTCAGGAGATAATGTGGAACCAGGGATAGATCCAGTGGTTTGTTGCATGCAAACATGCTCCTTAATTGCTTCACTATCTCTCTGGCACTTAGGAACAGATTACTTGGGTGGGGATTACCTGCAGTGTTCAGAGTTACTCCAGGGTCTCTCTCTGCTCAGAGGTCGATCCTGGTGGTGCTGAGGGGATCATATGTGGTGCTGAGGATTGTCTTAACCCCTTTCTGGTCTTTCCATCCCAGAAATAAGTTCTTAATCAAAGTTACAGAAAACAGTGGACTCTGCCAATGACAGCAATGGCCGCAAATCCAGGGGCTGAGCAGTTCTAGATGGAAACTGCACGACTCAGAGAGGGAAGATCCGAGCTGCAGAGTGACTGGAGCGTCTGGCACAGGAAAGAGGGAACGTCACACCTAAACAAATGCAACACCCTCCCAGCTTATTTTCTTTCCTGAATCAACAAACACAGAATGTTGCCTCATTCTGGGAACAAGATTACTCAGTGCCAAGTGGTCTCTGCTGTTAAAAAAAAATAAAAAGGCTGTGACTGGGGGCTGGTGATCATCAATGTCAGAAGTGATCATCAATGTCAAAAGAGGGTTCGGCAGGGTGATACCATTTCACCAAAACTCTTCAGCACCAACCTCGAGAACATCATGCAACAATTAGAATGGAAAGGAATGGGAGTGAAGATAGACAGTCGGCAACTAAACCACCTCCACTTCGCTGATGACATCGTTCTAATAACACCAAACATTAGCCAAGTGGCACAAATGCTGGCTGACTTAGACCGAGAATGTGGAAAGATAGGTCTACAGCTGAATCTCAGCAAAACTATGTTCATGAAAAATGAACTAGTTCCAGAGACCCCATTCTCTCAATGGAACAAACATCTCTGAATGCAGCAGTTATGTGTACCTAGGTCGAGAAGTCAACACGATGAACGACCTAAAACCTGAGCTGCACAGGAGGAAGAGAGAAGCATGGAATGCCTTCAAAAGCATCGAAAAAATAGCTAAAAAACAAGAACTTCTGGCTCTAGGCACATCTCTTCAACTCCACCGTTCTCCCTGCATTAACATATGCCTCAGAGACCTGGGCCCTACGGCAGCAGGAAGCAGGATGCTATTCGGGTCTCCCAGAGAGGAATCAAAAGAGCTATACTTGGAATATCACGCCTCACTCAAGTGAGAGAAGGAATCCAGAGCTCTGACCTCCATCGTTATTTCAGAGTCAGGGATGTTGTCTTGTTTGCCAAGGCTTGAAAATCAGATGGGCTGGACATGTAATGCGATTTGGAGATGACTGCTGGACTAGAGCCGTTACCGACTGGATCCCACGGGATGTCAAAAGATCACGTGGCTGCCCACCTACAGACTTCTTCGTCAAGACCCTGAATGAACGGTTTGAGGCTCTTCATATTCCTGAATCAACCAGATGCCATTGGGCTACACTGGCACGTGATAGGGTCAAATGGAAATATTACTGGCGGCCGCTCGAGGAAATCGATGAATAACGGGATGTCAAGTGATCAAGTGATTGGGGGCTGGAGCAACAATACAGTGGAGAGGGCACTTGCTTTGTATGTGGCCAACCCAAGTTTGATCCCCATCATCCTATATGGTCCCCTGAGCACCTCAGGAGTGATTCCTGATGCAGAGACAGGAGTAAACCCTGAGCACTTTGAGGTGTGACCCTCTTCCCCTTTTCCGCCCCCTCATCCCTTCCCTTTGCTGCTTCCCCATCCCCAAAAGAAGCTTGTGATTCTGGAAGCTAAGTGTGCTGACAATGTGAGGACACTGACCTGGGCAGGTGCCATGAACCAGAGGTGACAATAGCATCCCCTCTCACCTCACTTTCAGGAACTTCCACTCCACTCCATTGCCTGTTGCAGTTCTCCTCTCTGCCTGATAACCATTCACTAGCCTCTGGAACCTTCCCAGGAACTCTACAGAGACTTCCGACTCCCAGTCCTGGGCCTGCGAGCATCTGTCTGTTTACCTCCTCCCACATCATCCAGGTCCATCTGCTCTGCTTGGAACAGCATTTCCCTGTCAATATTTTCCTGATGCCTATACTCTGAGCTCCCAAAACTTTGTTTAGTTTTGTTTTTAATTTTCATTTACTTATTTATTTTAGTATTAGGGTCATATGCAGCTGTGCTCCGGGAATTCTATGTGATACCTAAAATTCAAATGGACCTGCTGCATGCAAGGCGAGTGCCTTATTGCCTGTATTATCTTTCCTCCACTACCACCACCACCACCTCAAAACTTCTTAAGCACAAGAAGAAAACCAAGTTTATAACCATAAGACAGCTTGGCATTATCAACATTGATGAGCTCTGACAGACTCAGGTCACATATATGGAATGAACCATGAGGTCCAACATCATAGTTAGGGGGCTCTGCCTGGCCCCAAATAGTCAACCAGGTCACCACTCGTTATTACAGAAAGTTCTGGAGAAATAAAAGGAGAATGGTTTGTGCTTTTGCCTCCATCATTATAGGCTCTGTCATTTTTTTTCTTCTTTCTATGACTCATTCAATTTTTTTCTTTCTTTTGCTTTTCAGTCATGCTTTGGCTAGATAAGTCATTCCTTTTTAATTCCTTGTTCTTATTTGATAGGACTAGCATTGTTACTACAAAGTCAACTGGCTATCAAGCAAGAGAGGTGGACAAACAGATGGTCCCTGTTGTCCTTTCTACAGATCCTCTCTGACAGAAGGTGTATTTTATCTTTGCAAAAGCTGATAGTTAAGAAAATGCAGTGCTATTGGCTTCCTGATAGAAGCCAAGGTCCTTCTAGACATCCTACAATACACGGACAGCCCCATAACAAAAAAAAAAAAATTACCCAACTCCAAATGTCAGCAGTGCTGAGGTTGAGAAATTCTGTAGTATAGTATTTTCAAAAGGCCAAGAAAGAGTACATTACAACCTCTCGGAAGGCCTGAGGTTTGTGTCAATTCTCTGAAATTATCTGTGACATCTCAGATGATGTGGCTGACCCTAATGGTTGAACTTCTGCTGTGGGCTTTTTAACACCTTACCTATGCGTTCAGGGTTACACTCACTCAATACTACACCACTCACAGGTTCTAAGCACTGTGCACAACTCAAGCTGCCCCACCGTGACTTGTAGATCATTCTTCAGGGGGGCACACATGAGGACTTTTCTTGTTTGGGAGTTGTGAATGATACTGAGATAAAGAAAACAGCAATAAGGAAAGTGGAAGTAAAAAAAATCTTACAGAAAATGAAATTCCATCACTGTGCTGTCTTAAAAGTCTCAGAGTGAGAGAGAACGCAGATGAACAGATAGACTGTGCTTTAGAGCTGAAGCATACCAGCTCTGCTGAAGAGCTACTGGCCCTGTTTTATTTCTATACTCAGGGGCCAGAGAGGATAGAAGAAAGATAGGAAGGAAGGCAAGAAAACTGAAAATGGGTACATGAAAGTTGAACCTGAAAAACCTCAGTGGAAGAACTATGAAAATGAAAAGAGAAAACCTGCACAGGTTGTGAAATTGGATCAGATTTTCTCTCCTTAATTTTAATCACAGAAGACACAAAACTAGAGAATTATTGCATTAAGATGGTGAGTGTTGATCCAGGATCTAGAACAGGGTGGACAAAAAAATGTGCAAGAAAGTATAATCTTGATGGAGAACCCCTTCCACAGAAAGGCACCCCAAGAATACACAAACACACACACATATACATGCATACATCCATATATTATTTTTTGTTCGGGGAGCACACCAGTCAATGCTCAAGGGATGACTCCTGGCTCTGTGCTCAGGGATCAGTTCTGGCAGGCTGGGAGACTGTCTTTAGTGCTGGGGATGAAACCTGGGTGGGTCACGTGCAAGGCACACACCCTGTCCACTGTACTATTGCTCCCACGCAAGAATATATATTTTAATATCAAATTACTTGAAAATTTGCATGCAATCCTTGTACAGAGCTATGCTAATTCCAATTTTAGTATGTGCAACTAGAGTGAGAATACAAAAGGATACCCCCCCCTCTGCCCCATTTCTGGTGTTAATGGTCTCTCTTTATCCTTTTTGTTCTTTTTCTTCTCATTTAGCTGAAAGGAAAGATTTGAAATTTGCTTCCAGCATGTAGAACTTACAGGGCCAGAATGTCAGTTTAAGCAATTTAGCCCTGGCAAGCTCCAGGACCAAGGATCAGGGCTGAGCCTGTCATCTAAACGTGATAAGCAAGTTTGCTCTGAATGAGTAAGAGAAAGAAAATGTTCTAGATAGATAATTGAAGGGAAGTTAGGTACAGAACCAGTTTATGGGCGAGGTCCCACAGTGAACTGTTGGTGTTTTCAAAGTTTTTTCTGACTACTAGAAGCACAGGCTGGAGAAAGACAGAGACTCGTGGCGACATTGTGTAGGACCTTCAAATACTCACAGTTTAGTGCTCTCACTTTAGGGGAGAGGAGAAAATGGTTTGGAAAAGTTGCTCATCTAACTCCAGGTCACTGAGAATTAGGGACAGAAGTTGGCCTTGGGATGTCCCCCTTTGCTCCAGACTGTGCTGAGTTGTCTCAAGGCAGGCAGGTGGAAGGAAGAAAGAGGACAAGGAACAGGTGAGTAGGAGCTGGGCTGTGAGGTGACAGGGGGATGGAGGGAGAAGAGGAAGTAAAGGCGACAGGGAAAGGGCATCCCAGAAACTGGCGGTTGGGGGTGGGGTGGGTGGAGGGTGGGAAGACTGCTGGTTCCTTTGGTTCCATCCCATGCACAGGAGATAGTTTGGGGCACAGATGGGAAGTTTCCTTCAACAAGGTACTGGAGCCTGTTGCTACCTGGACGATGCGGGATGTAAGGAGTAACTACAGATAGAGCCTGCAGCTCTTTACACAGCATCGTTTAGCGGCAGAGTCAGCACAGAGGGTAAGCTGTTGGCCTGGCATGTGGCCTATCCAGGTTCAATCCCTGGCACCACATAAAGTCCCCTGAGCTCCCGCAAGAATGATCCCTAAGCACTCTCATCCATTGTTGGTGGGAATGTCGACTGTCCAGTCTTTCTGGAAAACAATATGGACATTCCTCCAAAAGGTAGAAATTGAGCTCCCATTTGACCCAGCCATACCCCTCCTGGGAATATACCCTGGAACCCAAAATCACACTACAGAAACACCATCTGCACATTGATATTCATTGCAGCACTATTCACAATAGCCAGAATCTGGAAACAACCTGAGTGCCCAAGAACAGATGACTGGATAAAGAAACTATGGTACAATGGAACACTATGCAGTATACAATGGAATACTATGCAGCTGTCATGAAAAACAAAGTCATGAAATTTACCTACAAATGGATGGGCATGGAGAGTATCATGCTGTATGAAATTAGTCAGAAGGAAAATAACAAATATAGATAGAATGACTGCATTCATTTGTGAGATATAAATATATACCAGTTTTCTACTAATTGTTGGAAAGAGTAATGCCAGACTAGAACTGAGCATTGAATGTAGGCAAAGAATTTACATGATAATCCCTAAATGTACACAGGACAAGCCACACTGTGTAAGAGAAGGGGTGGAGAGAGAGGGAGAGAGAGAGAGAGAGAGAGAGAGAGAGAGAGAGAGAAAAGGAAAAGTGCCTGCTATAGAGGCAGGTTGGGGAAAGGGGAGGATTTCTACATTGGTGGTGGAAAATGTGCACTGGTGGAGGGATGGGTGCTGGAACACTGTATGATTGAAATCCAATCATGAATATTTGTAATTGTATAACTCACAGTGGTATTATGAAATAAAATTAAAAAAAAAGAATGACCCCTAAGCATCTAGCCAGGAGCAAGCCCTAAGCACTGCCAGGTGTGCACCACCTTCCCCCCAAAAGCATTCCGTGCTATCACTGATTTGGGGGTGGGATTTGCAAGCAGTAGTTAGGGGGCCAAAGGGACCCTCTTGGTAATTCTTAGCCAAGCAGGCTGGTGGATTAATGCTAGGGCCCGAGGTTGTGGTGCTGGGGACTACCCAGGCTGCTATCGAGGGCTCTGGTGTCTGCGGACCTACACGTGGCAATGCTCAGTAAACCATGTGGCACTGGGGATTGAGCGCACTTAACTGACTCTCCAGCTCCATAGTCACTTCCCCGTTTAGCTCCCTGGAAGTCTTAATGTTTTTCAAGAAATATTGACTGATGAGCCCCATTCTGTGTCAGGTACAATCCCAGGTCAGTGATAAGATAGTAAATAGTGAAGAAAGTTGGAAGTTGCTGTCTAGGAATACAAAAAGTAAACAACTATGATAATCTTTGATCATGCTAAGTGACTATAGAGAAAATGCGGGGTGATATGATAATGGATGCAGGAACCATTTTAATTTAGGGGGCAGTATCAGGAAAGGCCTCTTTGAGGAAGATATCTGGACCAAGAAATCAAAAGAAAAGAACTCACTATGCAGAGCCTAAGGCATTGAGATGTGGGGTGAACACAGACTCAGGGAGTTTAGAAAGGCACAGAGCAGAATGGTGCGGAACATGGTGTGGAGTTTCCAAGGGAATGGAGTTCCAATATGGTCAGGTGGGACAGCTGCAAACCGCATATTAAACACATTTAAATTCCTACATCTGAAGCATATATTGAGGATCTGATGGTGCAAGTGCAAAAGATCAAGTATGACATCATTGGTCTGACTGAGACGAGGAGGTGTCAGTCGAATCATGCTGTATTTGACACCAGAGAAGAATTGTTCCTTGGAACATGCGGCGGGAAAGAGGCATCGGTGGTGTTGGTGTCCTTGTCAACACGAACATGGCCATCAACATTGATTCATTTGAATACCTAACAAACCGGATAGGACGATTACACTTGAAGAGATGTGGCCCACTGCCAGCAATTTCTATCTCCATTGTCTACGCACCAACATCCACATACAAAGAAGATGAAATTGAGAAATTCTACATGGAACTTGAGGAGTTCTATAAAAAAGATCACACCTTCTACAAGATCATAGTCGGTGATTTTAATGTCAAGATAGGACCGAGAAGATCGGCTGAAGAACTCCACATCGGGACTCATGGCCTAGAATAGAATGAACAGGGTGAGAGACTATCTGAGTTCATCATGTCCACCAAGACCATTCATGGGAACTCACAGTTCCAGAAGGCTGAAGTGAAACATTGGACATGGGAATCTCCTGGCGGACAGTTCCACAATGAAATTGACCACATCATCTTCAATTGGCGGTTTTGTCTGACCGATGTTGCTGTCATCCCCAAATTCCAAACAGGATCGGACCACCGTCTCCTTCGTGCAAAACTCTACTTCCCGCAAAGGGGAGAAAAGGCTGCAAAGTTTAAGAAGAGAACTCCCAGAACGACCACCAACAGGGAACTCTTTGGCACCATTGCAGCAACATGGGAAGATACCACCATTGACAAAATCGATGAAGAATACAACCGACTGGTTCAGCACCTCCATGATTGTGCGAAGAATGCCGAGAGAGAAAGACACAAAGGGATGCCTGTCTTCAGAAACTCTCGAGCTCATTGCCAACGTGGCAAGGCGCAAGCCTCAGGAGACCAAATGCTAACGTCAAAGCTTGCTAAACGGTGCAGAGAAGCAATAAAAGAAGACCTCAAAGACAGAAGAGCAGAAATACTGGAAGATGCAGCAGAAGCTGGGAAAAGCATTCTCACCGCCCGCCTGTCCTTCGCCAATTATAAGACCAAGATGACTGCCCTCCAACGCCTGATGGATCTATCACATCTTCCAGAAAGGCAATGGAGAAAATTATCCATGACTTTTACTCAGATCTCTTTGATAGCCACATCCACCTGCCCACATACCAAATTCCACAGGATGGATATGTCATTCCCAACTTTCTCCCTTCTGAATTCCAACATGCGATTTCGTCGGTAAAGAAGGGAACAGCACCAGGCCCAGACAAAGTCAGACCCGAACACCTGAAGAATCTGCATACAGTACTCATCAACACACTAGCTCGGCTCTTCACACGCTACCTTGTCCGTATGCAAGGTACCCTCCCAATGGAAAACCAGCAGGACAGTTCTACTGTTCAAGAAGGAAGACATTCGTGACATCGGCAACTATTGCCCCATCTGCCTGTTGTCCATCATCTACAAGCTGTTTTATGAGTCATCTTGAACAGGATTGGCAGAACACTAGATGAAGGACAACCATGCGAACAAGCTGGCTTCCAGAAAGGATTCAGCACAATCTACCATATCCACACGGTAACCAAGCTCATTGAGGTTTGTAGGGAGTACAAGATGCCGCTCTGTCTCACGTTCATTGATTTAAAGAAAGCCATTGATTCTGTGGAGACTGAAAGCAGTAATGGAAGCCCTAGCCAAACAGGGTGTTCAAACCCAATACCTCAAGATCCTTCGTGAGCTGTATTACGGATTCACCACCAGGATCTCACCATCCTACAAAGAAGTGATCATTGATGTCAAAACAGGGGTTCTACAGGGTGATACCATTTCACCAAAACTCTTCAGTGCCACACTCGAGAACATCATGCGACAATTAGAATGGGAAGGAATGGGAGTGAAGATAGATGGTTGGCAACTACACCACCTCCTCTTCGCTGATGACATCATTCTAATAACACCAAACATTAGCCAAGCGGCACAAATGCTGGCTGACTTTGACCAAGAATGTGGAAAGTAAGGTGAATCTGAAGAAAACTATGTTTATGAAAAATGAACTAGTTCCAGAGGCCCCATTCTCTCTCAATGGAACAAACATCTCTGAATGCAGCAGTTATGTGTACCTAGGTCGAGAAGTCAACATGATGAACGACCTAAAACCTGAGCTGCACAGGAGGAAGAGAGTGGCATGGAATGCCTTCAAAGGCATCAAAGAAATAGCTAAAAGGACAAAGAACCTCCGGCTCTGGCCACATCTCTTTGACTCCACCATTCTCCCTGCATTAACATATGTCTCAGAGACCTGGACCCTATGAAAGCAGGATGAGAATGCTATTCGGGTCTCCCAGAGAGGAATCGAAAGAGCTATGCTTGGAATATCACGCCTCACTCAAGTGAGAGAAGGAATCGGAGCTCCGACCTCCGTTGCTATTCTAGAATCAAGGACGCTGTCTCATTTGCCAAGGCATCGAAAATCAGATGGGCTGGACATGTAATGCGATTTGGAAATGACTGCTGGACTAGAGCCGTTACCGACTGGATCCCATGGGATGTCAAAAGATCATGTGACCACCCACCTACAAGATAGTCAGGCTTCCCTGTCAAGACCCTGAAGGAACGGTTTGAGGCTCTTCATATTCCTGAATCAACCAGATGTCATTAGACTACATTGGCACGTGATAGGGTCCAATGGAACCGTTACTGGCGCCCGCTCGAGCAAATCAATGAATAACGGGATTCAAGTGATCAAGTGATCAAGTGAAAGTCCTACAATGTGCAGGGCATGCTGAGTGTCAGATAAAAAAATATCCAGCTCCAGAGTTTTGTCCCCAGGGAAGCAAATACACATTTAGGAAGGCTGGCAATATATCCCAAACAATTCTGCTGCAGGACAGAGGAGTTCAGCTTCAGGAAGAATGGTGCTTAGCAGGAAAGGAGCTTTGCTGAAGCCACGATGACAATCCCCAGAGTGCCCTGGCTGAAAACAGTCGGTGATGGTAAGGAGAGGACACAGGAGAAATCCAGAGCCACAACCTGTGGTCTGAGACCCTGACATCTGTTTGCCCAGGGCAGGGGGTCAGACCCCCCCCCCCCCCCCAGACATGAGTCACTGAGCGCACCTTTCCCCAGCGCTTCAGTTTTCTCGGTCTCCGTGGGTGGGGCACGACCAGAGGAATCCCCCGCCCGGGCCTAAATCTGTCGCACCCAGAAAACCCAGGCGCCGGCTTTAGCACCTGATACACCGCGAAGGCAGCCGCGGTAGGGCGGCGACTGCTGGTAACAGCCCCTCCTCCCGTCAGGCGTCCCGGAGGGGAAAGAACAGCGGGAGTTTTGATCTGCAGGTCCGGAATAGAGGCCCAGCAGAGGGGCGGGGCTCGAGGACGCAGGGGCCGGTGGGGGGCGGAGCTATACCCGTAAGCCCCGCCTCGTCACTGGAACCAGACAGGTGGGGGGCGGGACTAGAATGCAGGCCGCTGCTCTTAGCCCGACTCCGCCGTAGGGGCGGGACTAGACTCTCAGGCCCCGCCCCCAGTCGTGGAGGGCTCCCGGAAAGCGGCCGCTGGGCTCCGACTGCGCGTGCGCGCTCAGCTGCCGGGCACCCGCAGAGGCGCCGTAGTTCCCCAGCCTCTGGAGTCACTGTCCCTTCTGTTCCTGTTCCCGCAGCCCCTGCATCCCGCAATATCTTGGCGGTCCCCGCTCGCACTCACACACACACACACACACACACACACTCCACACTCACACATACATGCACCCTGGCCCTACCCTGTTCCCCGCCTCGCAAACCCGCAGCTGGGGCCACGGAACCGGTGCCACCCGCCGGGCCACCGCGAAACCTGGGTCGGCGCGGGGCGGAGCGCGGGGCGCGGCCACCCGCATCCCGACTACAAGTCCCAGGGAGCCGGCCGGGGAGGGGCGCTCGGGACAACGTGAGACCGTTTCCCGGCAAGGGCGCCGCGGCCTCTGCCCTGCCGGGGCCGGGAAGTCCGGGCGGGCCGCGGGAGAGCTCGGCCGTCCCTACCGGGTCCACGGAGCCAGGGCGCGACGCCGCGACGCCCCCCGATCCTCGTTATTGTTGTTGTTGTTGGTGCAGCACAGCACGAAATTCCTCCCCCAGCCTGCCCCACCTGCTCCTCCCTCGTCCTGTTGTAACACGCGCTAGTGAGCGGCCACCTCATTGCCAAGGGTGCTAGAGTTCACTCGGCCACCATGGGCAATGGGATGAACAAGGTAATGTGCTTTTCTTTCCTTTGTGCTGTGTGTCGCCTCTACTTCCCAGCCTTTCCTCCCCGGGAGTGGGGAAAGCCCCAGGCGGCCGCCTCCCCCAACCTGTCAATCACTCCGGTGCACCCCTAAACCTAAGACTTGCGAGTAGGGGAGGACTGTGTGTCTGGGGCCGCGACCGTTCTGTCTAGGCTTTTTGAGGTGCCCCACCCCGCCCCTTCCCGGCAAGAGGTGACCCTGTTGTCTGCCGCGTTTTGCGGCTGGGAACTTGGTCGCCCTTTAAAGGCGTTGACACTTGTATGGGGACCTCAGCTGAGCCCTTAGAAGGGTTGTGGTTTCTTCTTTTTTTTCCCCCTTTTCTTCTGCCCTCCCCTTTACTCCCAAACTCGGCTCTTGAAGCATCCCACCACCCACATTACTCGTAAACTAAAGTACAAGAGTTGTCTGTGATTTCCTCTTTCTCCTGTGTGCGCGAGCGTGTGTGTACAGATGTTTTATTTTATTGACGCACAGAAGATGACAGACGCCTAATTCTTGAGATGTTTTTAAATACTTAGGGAGGGCCAAGAACAGGGGGAGGGAACCGCTTGAAAGATGATTTTATGTTAGATTCCTTCCCTTCTGCCCCAGGGGCACCTGTGGAGCAGCTCTGGGGGGAGGGGGAAGGGGTTATTCCTTCCAGACCACCACGTACTCTCTTCGCTTTGGGCCCTACCCTCCACTTACCACTGTGCTCAGTCCCAGCCTCCCTCTGCCTATGCAGATAGGAGACTGTTGGGTCCTTCTCCTAGCCTTGGAATCTACCATATTCCAGATTCCAGCTCTGCAGTTGAGGGTTGCCTGGAGTCTGTTTCTGTCAACCATAAGGTTAAGGCAATATAAACATCTATATATCTATATCTATATCTATATCTATACCTATATATCTATATCTATATCTACATATCTACCTGTCTGTCTGTCTATCTATCTATCATTTATCTATCTATCTATCTATCTATCTATCTATCTATCTATCTATCTATCTATCTATCTATCTATCTATCTATCTATCTATCTATCTATCTATCTATCTATCATCTATCTATCTATATCCTAAGACTCACAGCCTTTTAAAAGCCCCCATGTGTATCCCCAGCTGAGATAAGTGCGTTTCCTCAACTCTGAAAATTGTCCTGGGAGATGTCTCTGGTCGTCTTCCCTTCTCTGTAGGAGTCTTGATTGCTAGCGCTAAGGAAGAGATCATCCTCCTTCCCTGTGGGAGTCCTCCTTGGAACTCTAGCAGGGCCGTGGTCTTTTCTGACTCTTTCACCTCTTGGATAAGCAGAGTTGGTTCTTTGAGCAGGAGATTGGATGATTGGAGAGAGGAGTTCAGAAAGTTCAGGGAAAGATAGGAAAATTGTGTGTGTTGTGTGTGTGTGTTGTGTGTGCGTGTGTGAGTGATTTGTTCTCAGGTACTTTTCTCATGGGTAGATACTTATAATATGTTCTCACTAGCACTGGCTCCCGGCTTCGTCAGCCTGTGAGCTGTCTGCTTTTTAAAGAAATAGCCTGTGTTCTAAACCTTCCCGTTTATTCTGACCATACCCCAGCTTTCTTTTGGTTCTTTTTTACAGTTTCTCTCCACTAAGGCTATTCACTTTTATTTCTTGTCTCATTTAGTTTAATCATATTGCATTATTATAGATTGAAGAACCTATACAAATGATTACCCAAGGGGTCAAAGTACATTAAGGTATTTTTTGCAGAAGCAATGATAGTCCATATTATGATTTTTGCCTTTCAAAGAAAGTAGTAAATTTCTGAACAATGTTATTATCATAAATATTTTCAAATATAATTACCATCACTGCTGCCAATGCAAAGCTGGAGAACCAGATATAGAAACTTCAATAATTCCATGAATGTTTATTGTGTACATTTTATTAGCCAGGTGAAATTCTAGTTGGGGAGGTGAATATGATTCTAATAGTAAATGACACAAAGGACCTTCACAGAATCCTTGGCACAGACCAGCATTTGCCCAATAGGAATATGTGAGGCATATGTGTAAATTAAAATGTAATGGCCACAATAATACATCTTAAAAGCGGGTGACCTTTGATTTTAATGATAGAATGTATTTAATTGAAGTACATTTAGAATATTGATATTTCAAATATCAACAATATACAGAATCACTCAAAGACTGAATTTAAGTGTTTTGGTTATGTATATCTTATACTTTAGTTCCTTTTTATTGGGGATTGGCCACGTTTTTGAGTCCTCAGTGGTCAATGACTCAAGGTTACACAACATAGATCATTTATGTGTATGGGTTTGTGTGCGTGAGTGTGAGAGATTGAAGACAGTCGGGATAGATTCAGAGTCAGTTTCAGGCGTGGGCCAAGTAGACAGGAGGGAGGCAGCTTAGACAGGAATAACAGACTTCCCTGCAGACAGTCTCTGCAACAAAGATGAACAGGCAGAGATTCACGTGGTCCAGAGTAACAGGATCAATTAATAGCAAAGCAGATTGCTGGAAGCCAGAAACGAAAAGCCTGAATTAGATTTGCTTCTTGTATCCCTGTGTGATGTCGAATTAGACTTCATATTTTCCCCCATCTACTTCTTGTTTTGAAGGTTGTTTCAGAGAACTAGTGGGAAAATTGTATGGTACAAATCTCAGAAACACTTTCTTGCAAATTCTATTAATACTATTGGAGGACAGGCCTCGCCAGCTTGGGATCTTTGTTTAATCTACTTACAGTTTAAGCTATCAACATGTTCTTAAGCCAGGGTTTATGCTAATGAAATCTTGTCTGTGTAAACACTGATGGAGGGTGTGGCAGTTACAAGAGTAATTTTGACTCTGAATCAGTAACTTCTGAAATATTACTATAATCTCTTCTATGATTTCAATGTTATCTAGATTGGGTACAGCTCCTCTTAATATCCACTGGTCCCAGCATGGGATATTTAGAATTTACCAAGAGACCATCACCCTGGCTACATTGAGACTATCATTTTAGAAGGATCATGCTAGTTTGCCCTCAAGCAGCGAGCATGACCCTTTCAGTAAACAGAGGACATGATACTCAGAATCACATTGGTGCAGGACAGAAAATAGTCAGGCCTTGTGGGTACCATACAGATTGCATGAAACCCACAAAATTATGATGTTTCTCCCCCATGAATATACCTCCATTGAGATGTATTTCTTTTTACCATCTTTCCCTCTCTCTCCAGTGTTTTTATATAAAATAATCTCTGAGAAAGATTCAGCATACCTGGGCCAGATTGAAAAAAAAAAAAAACTGCTGTGGGGTGGCTCTCAATGATCCGGGCTGTGATAGACTGGTCTGCTGGGTGGAATTGTGACGAGAGGGAAGTCCGGATGTGGAAAATGGCGGGCCCCATGGAGTAGGGGAGGGTGGTCTGGCTTGTAGTGAGGCTCTGCTGGGGTGGCAGGCCAGGGCTAGAACTCGCCATGCCTCCCGGGCGCATCACGAGCAGCTGGCCACAGGGAGAGCAAGGGAGCAGCTCTGCCCCATGTCTGAGAGTCTCTGGTTCAGCATACCTGGGCCGGATTGAAAAAAAAACTGATGCGGGGTGGCTCTCGATGATCTGGGTTGTGATAGTCTGGTCTGCTGGGTGGAGTCTGCTGCCCTCAGACATGGGGCAGAGCTGCTCCTTGCTCTCCCTGTGCCCAGCTGCTCGTGAGGCGCCCGGGAGGCATGGCAGGTTCTAGCCCTGGCCTGTCACCCCAGCAGAGCTTCACAACAAGCCAGACTACCCTCCCCTACTCCATGGGGCCCGCCCTTTTCCACATCCAGACTTCCCTCGTCACAACTCCACCCAGCAGACCAGACTATCACAGCCCGGCTTGCGGCCGCTAGCGGCCCCGCGGTTCATCAATAAATGCTTTATTTAGAGGTGACTACAACAGTATGCCACCCGCAGGATAAGCCTGGCAAGCTGCTCGTGTAGTATTTGATATGCCAAATACCAGTAACATTTATATTAGGTCATTCCGTGACCTAATATAATGGTTTGAGGCTCTCTATGTTCCTGGAGCAAGTGGATGCCTTTGGGTTCTACTAGCATGAGACAGGACATATGGAGATATTACTGGTGCCCGCTCTAGCAAATAGATGATTAACGGGAAGATAGTGATAGTGATAGTGAGAAAGATTATCTGAGAAAGGGATTTTCTGACATAATCATTTGTTTAGACCTGAAACAAGTGTGGTACCACCCTACTTCTACACCTAGAAGCTGATTCATTGATCTTTGTTGACAGGACCCTCCCTGAAGATAGGTTTACTTTTGGATATATTAGGGGACTGATGAGGTAGGAGGATCCGCTTTGGTGGGAGACTTGGGCCCCAGT
Organism: Cryptotis parvus; assembly: GCA_021461705.1. NCBI lineage: Eukaryota > Metazoa > Chordata > Mammalia > Eulipotyphla > Soricidae > Cryptotis > Cryptotis parvus. Next base: position 362,845 of record JAJIBD010022365.1, on the reverse strand, counting down.
GCATGGTCTAAGTTCTGACCAAGAGATAGAGGTCTGGGAATCCCATTATTTTGGACTGTAGTGGCAGAATTTGTTTTATTATTGAATTAGTAAAAGTCTTTTGGAACCGTGATGGACTCGTGAGTTTTCATCCATTCCTTGCTGACCTTGGAGGTAGAAGGGAACTTGTTTCCTCATATCGTTGTGAACCCCAGTGGCTCCCTGACATTATATCACTGTGAGATGCACAATTACAAAGATATTCATGATTGGGTTTCAGTCACACAGTGTTCCAGCACCCATTCCTCCACCAGTTCACATTTCCCACCACCAGTGTCCCCAGATTCCCTCCCCCTTCCCCAGCCTGTCTCTATAGCAGGTGCTTTTCCTCTTCTCTCTCTCTTTCTCTCTCTCTCTCATTCTCTCTCTCTCTTTCTCTCTCTCTCCCTCCCTCCCTCCCTTCTCTTACATATTGTGGCTTGCCCTTGCATACATTTAGGGATTATCATGTAAATCCTTTGCCTACATTCATGATCAGTTCTAGTCTGGCGTTACTGCCAGAAACACCTTTTAAAAGCATTTATAAGTAAAAACATCCAGTGTCTTTGGAACTGAAAACCTACAATTCTGTGTGAATGCCTGAGCTTACTGGGACAAATTGCTTATCCTTAGCCAAAGAAAACCAACAAATCATCTGGCTTGATTTTGTTTTGGTTTGGGGGTATGGCACTGAGGTGCCGGGGGAGGGCTGTGCCACTTCTACCTTTATGCTCAGGAGTTATTCCATATAGTGCAGAGTTGAGGGCGTGGTACCAAAGACTGAACCCAGATGTCCTGCTGGCTAGAGTGCTCAGCCTGTTGTGCTTATCTCCTGGCCTGTCTGAGTTCTGCAAACAGAGCAGCTCTTATATAATTTCCCCATCTTCGTGGCGGGTTTTCTCAACAATACACCCAGACTGTTGTGTGGCCAGGCGTCATGCTCTCAGCTGGGTATGCCCAGTGAGTTAACCGAGAAAATCAGAGTTTGCTGCTGATTTCTGAGGCGGGAATAGAAGATAGCAGTGAAATCTATTACTTTGGAGCCTCCTATCACAGGCCTGTTTATAAACCTAAGCTTCCCTAAAGAGCCCCAAGAATTCAGTTTGTCTTGTCCTCTTTGGACACACCAGAGACTGGAGAGTTGGAGGTTAAGTGGTCATTGTAGGAGGTTGCTGAACTGGACCTAGTGGCCATTGATTTGGAAGATGGCAGAAGTCTCTCCCTGAGGTCGCATGCCAGTTGATCCCGGCTGAATTCTGGACGTGCTGAGAAATAGCCTGGGAAAGCCTGGGCCTGGTTTAAGACTTGACCACATAGCCACTCACCTGGCCCTCCCCACAGCCCTACGGTCGGTGCTGTTATTTCCACCTGCTGCTTCACAGAGAAGGGCCACAGAGATTAGGTCACTGGCCTGCAGTCATACAGCTGGTGAGGGGCAGGTGGTCTGGCTCATGGCCACAGCTCAGAAATGCTAAAGGGCAGTCCAGTAAATAGCTTTCATCAGGTTAGGGTTAAAGAACACAGACCCTTGCATGCAAATGTCAGGTTTTTAGTGAAATCTTTGAAAACTCCTAGTTGACTCAATTTTCTCAAGGAGTTTTTTGTTCTTTCTTTGTTCTTTCTTGGGGGGGCGTGGCAGGACCATAATAAAAAATGTTAGTCAATGCCATATTTTTAGGTTTAAATGTCCTGTCAATTAAAAAAGTATCGGTGCATTCAAACTTTCTTTGAGTTCTTGATCAACCTGCATGAAGACGCTGGGAGTGGGCTGAATCATTGTTGCTTCTAGTGCAGGATGTGGGGTTCTCATGCCCTTTTCTCTCTATCTCTCCTCTCCCTGTCTCTCTGTCTCTCTCTGTCTCTCTGTCTCCATCTCTCTGTCTCTGTCTCTCTCTGTCTCTCTGTCTCTATCTCTCTGTCTCTGTCTCTCTCTGTCTCTCTCTGTCTCTCTGTCTATCTCTCTGTCTCTGTCTCTCTCTGTCTCTCTGTCTCTCTCTGTCTTTCTCTCTCTCTCTCCCTCCCCCTCTGGCTGCCCAGTCGGTGGCCTCTGCCTCTCCCACCACTTGGTATCTTGCAAAAGTGACCTGCCTGGCAAAGATGGAGACGATCCCCCACTATCCCAGGGAGCTCGTTCAGGGTCTATTCCCACCGGCACGTCACTTTTCCCTAAAGAAGCCCTGTGGTGGGGTAAAGGAGGAGGCTGTCAAAAGTGTCAGAAACATGCAGTGCAGCGCTGCAGCCACGTGGCTGCGCATCCACCAACCCCTGACGGTCCAGGCTGTGGCTCCCTTGGGTGCCTGGGCTCAGAGGGAACCTGTTAAGCCAGGCTGGCTCTTCTCTTGCTCCAGAATCTGTAACGTGATCCATCTGCCAGTCCCTACTCAGGCGCTTGAGAGAAGCACGTGAGGATTTATCAGGACACGTTTTTATAGGCTGTCCTGCACAAGTGTGCACCATTACACGTGTTCTTGGACTCGTGCCCTGAGTGATAACGTGCTAGCATTGGTCTGGATGTGGCTGAGAGCTTTTTTAGGATGGTTCTTCGCTCCTTGGGAATGTAAAGGTATAGCTGAAATGTCATAGAGCTCCAGGGGGAAAGGAGCAAGGGCATTGCCCCTGCCCAGCACTGAGCAGGACTCCCCAAACTCAGTATTGACATTGTACCTGGGCAGTATGCTGTGCATTGTGGGTTGGACCAGTCTCTGTTGTGGGGGTCAGCCTGATCTGTGTATTGCAGGAGCTTTAGCAACATCCCAGGCCTCCATGGGCTTGGAGGCAGGAACACTCTCCTTCCCATGATAGCCGAAAAGACCCCAGGCATTGCGCGATGCCCCATGGGGGAGCAAAATCCCAGCACAGTGAGAACCATCAAGCTGCCATTCTTCTCAGAATCTCCTGAGACCTGTGTGATATAGAACACAGTCATTATCAAAAGAGCAGCATAGGGTGGATGGTTGGCAAGCCTTATTTCATCATGATGGGGTGTGTGTGTGTGTTGGGGGGTACTTCTGTTTAAAATTGAAATTTAGGGCCGGAGCCATAGCACAGCAGGTAGGGTGTTTGCATGCGGCCCACCCAGGTTCGATCCCCGGCATCCCATATGGTCCCCTGAGCACTGCCAGGAGTAAATCCTGAGTGCAGAGTCAGGAGTAACCCCGAGCGTCACAGGGTGTGATCCAAAAAACAAAAAAAAAAAGAAATTTAAAATTGGTGGTGCTTGAAGGTCAGACTTTCCAGTCCGATGCTGCTGTTTCCACCAGGCAGGCAGCTTCCTTGGCTGTCTGCATCGCTCACCTGCCATTTTCCCCTGTCATCAAACTGTGATAGTGACCATTCCCTGTGATCAAGGCACTGAACTGGGTCATGGAGTTAGATGTAAATGGAAAGCAGGAAGACCCAACACCCAGATGGGGCCCAGGCATCTTACAGAGAGTCTGTGTGCAGGAAGTGAGCATGTGCAGGGTGAAAGGGGTGTAGCCTCTGTGTCTGTACTGAGCTGAGGGGTTGGAGTCCAGAGCATGTGGTCCTGGTATTTTCTCTGTATCAATATAAAGTCAACCTAACAGCTGATTTCATACTGAAGAAACAGACGCATAGGACACACAGAAGTAGCCTCAAATTCCTCTTTTCATCCTCAGGTTTTAACCCCCAAACAGGTTAAATCCCTGGCCCGATGGCATACAAAAGCTCTGCACCATATAACCCTTTAGAGACTCTGCCTAAAATTTTCTCCTCCCTCCTGCCTTGCAAGGAAGACTGAAAATCTCCCTTCCCACACCCCCACCATCTTGTCCTGCCGGTTAATCAGGAATGTTATCTCTGCCATCAATGGGGTGGTGTTGGTAGATTCCATGACATCCTGAAGTAGACGTGAAATGTTTAAAAAATAAACTCAGAGGTATTTCCTGCCATAGCAGCTGTAGACGCTGGTGCTCAAGTGCTTTGTTTGTGGCGGTTTTGTGTTCCATCATCTTTTATTCAGTGATTTTGCCTCTTGGGGGGCCAGACTCCATGGCAAGCTTGTTGGAGAACACAGTGCAGGAACATGGCCATGAAGGTCAATCAAAAAGTAAGTCTGCATAGTCATCAAGGGTGCTAAGACAGGTGAAGAATAAACCAAATGAGGCTGTGGAGGAGTTGGTGACCAGGGAAGCTGATAATCAGGGACGGTCTTCCCTAGAATTGCCATTGGAAGAGCAGCCTGATTAGAGGAGAAGAGGAGTTGTTTCTGAAGCCTGAAGATGATTCAGAACAATTTCATGCTTGCTTCCAAGTTGTGACTAGAAACTGTTTTCTGCCTTGATCCTTACTGGGTGGAGATGATTTTACCCACCCATAAGAGAAATGTTCTCTCTTCCACTTGCATCCCACTTAGTGAATTCTCTGGTCAACCAGTTTGTCCCAGATGAGTATTATTCTACCCTCACCTCTTTGCAAAACCATCTCTCTGCTAGAAAATGATTCATTTCATTTTCTCTTTCTCAGCCCTTAGGCATCACCACCGATAGTAATATTGGGGAAGTCAGTGAATTTCTTTACTTATATTTTTTAGTTTCAAATTTGAATTCAGAAGCTGACTGGTGGTGTAAAAGCTGGAATATTTGTGAGCTTTTTATTCTCTTTGCACATAAAAATGTGTCTCCTTTACCAGTGGCTTATCCCTCCAACCTTCCTTATGTTTTGTAAGTCTGAATGAAAGAAACTATAGAAGCAGGGATTGGGCAATCTGCTTTTCTCTTCTTCAAGTCTTTGAAGTTCTAGTTTTCTCTCCTGGTTTGGAAAATAGAGTTAAAAGTTTAGAGCCTCCATTATGTTTCTATTGACCATCCATATCTTTATTGATATGTATATTTAGACCTTTCCTCCAATTTTACCTGAGGTTATATGCTTTTCAGTTCTTTAAATTATTGAGTTACTTACATGCTTTACATATTAATCGTTTTATAATATAATATGCTTTAAAATGCTTCTGCATTTCAGTCAGTTACTTTCCCACTTTAATTTTTTCATTGTATGCAAACATTTTAGAATGAGATAGTTCATTTTTGTTTATCCTTTATTTGTTTCTATTGCTTCTGTAGATAATTCCACAATAATTCACTTAGGTCATGTTGAGGGGCTTATCACATATGTTTTCCTTTATATATTTCATGGTTTAGAGTCTCATATTTAAGTATTTAATCCACATAACTCCAAACAGAATTTATTGTATATGATGCAATTTAGTTTCATTCTTTTGCAGTTGTCTAGTGTTCACAATATATTTATTGAAAGTTTCTTTATTGTATAATTTTTACTCTTCTTTAAAGAAATTGTCAAGAACCTCAATAAATTACTTAAAACAAACAAAAAAATAGTTTAGTACCACAGTGGGATGGAGCAATAGTAGTACAATGGTAGGGTGTTTGCTTAGCATGCAACCGACCCGGGTTTGATCCCCGGCATTCCATATGGTCCCTCGAGCACCAACAGGAGTAATTCCTAAGTGCAGAGTCAAGAGTAACCCCTGAGCATCGCCAGGTGTGACCCAAAAGGGCAATATGTATATATATATATGTATATATATACGTATATATATTGTGTGTGTAGAGCCACAGCTCTGAACTATTTTGAGATGACTCATGCATATTTACATGCACATGGAAAGAACATCTGAAATAATTTTTGTAGTTGCCTCCTTGATGTTATTTAAGTTCAGACCTCTAGGCTGCTAGCACTCATCCCAGCATCTGTCTCTTTGGGGTAACGAGACTCTAATAGAGACCCCATTCTGCCGACCTGGCCATCACAGGCCCCTATAGAAATGCATCCTGGGTAGAAAGGAGCTGAGCCCCACCTCTCAGGCTGCACTCCTCCCATTTCCTACCTCCCCTAGCCTGTTCTGCTCTTCTCTCACTATTCACATCACATTTTAGTTTATCCCTTCATGGAAGAAAAGTGTCCTGAATAGTTGTCTGTGGATGGAAAACCAACAAAAACCTACTCACAGTGAGAGTGTGGGCAGCAGAGCGAGGCCACCCACCGCCCCAGACTCTGTCTCAAGTCAACTGGGGTCAGATGTGGGACCTGCTGCCCTTCCCGCCACTGTGTCCCCAAAGCTGACATGGAGTCCAGCCAATGCAGTCAGGGCCAGAATGACTGGGCAACCATTGCACTCTCCACCTGTGGCTTCCATGGGAAGACGTAGTCTCTGCTTTCCCCAAGAGGGACCTGTGGGAAGAGGGTTTCCCAGTCAGGAAAATGCCTCACGTGGTTAGAAGATGACCAAGTTATTTATTCACTAGATAGCTTATGTATTTACACATGCTATTTTTTGGGGACCAAGAGAGCAAGCTGGCTTCCGAAAAGGATTTAGCACAATCGACCATATCCACAGGGTAACCAAGCTCATTGAAGTTTGTATGGAGTTCAAGATGCCACTCTGTCTCACCTTCATTGATATAAAGAATGTCTTTGATTCTGTGGAGACTGAAGCAGTCATCGAAGCCCTAGCCAAACATGGCGTTCAAACCAATACATCAAGATCGTTCATGAGCTGTATTACTGATTCACATCCAAGATCTCCCCATTCTACAAAGAAGTGATCATTAATGTTAAAAGAGGGGGTTCGACAGGGTGATACCATTTCACCAAAACTCTTCAGAGCCACCCTCGAGAACATCATGCGACAATTAGAATGGGAAGGAATGGGAGTGAAGATAGAGCGGTCTTCACCACCTCCACTTCACTGATGACATCTTTCTAATAACACCAAACATTAGCCAAGCAGCACAAATGCTGGCTGACTTTGACCGAGAATGTGGAAAGATAGGTCTACAGCTGATCACTTCACTTGATCACTTGAATCTCATTATTCATCGATTTGCTCGAGCGGGCACAGTAACATTTCCATTGAACCCTATCACGTGCCAATGTAGCCCAGTGGCATCTGGTTGATTCAAGAATATGAAGAGCCTCAAACCATTCCTTCAGTGTCTTGACAGGGAAGTCTGACCATCTTGTAGGTGGGTGGTCACATGATCTTTTGACATCCCATGGGATCCAGTCGGTAATGGCTTTAGTCCAGCAGTCATTTCCAAATCGCATTACATGTCCAGCCCATCTGATTTTCGATGCCTTGGCAAATGAGAGAGCATCCCTGATTCTGGAATAGCAACGGAGGTAGGAGCTCCGGTTCCTTCTCTCACTTGAGTGAGGTGTGATATTCCAAGCATACCTCTTTCGATTCCTCTCGGGAGACCTGAATAGCATTCTCATCCTGCTTTTGTAGGGCCCAGGTCTCTGAGGTGTATGTTAATACAGGGAGAACAGTGGAGTCAAAGAGATGTGCCTGAGCCGGAGGTTCTTTGTCCTTTTAGCTATTTCTTCGATACCTTTTGAAGGCATTCCATGCCTCTCTCTTCCCTCCTGTGCAGCTCAATTTTTAGGTCGTTCATCATGTTGACTTCTCGCTCTAGGTACACATAACTGCTGCATTCAGAGATGTTTGTTCCATTGAGAGTGAATGGGGCCTCTGGAACTAGTTCATTTTTCATGAACATTATTTTGTTTAGATTCAGCTGTAGACCTATCTTTCCACATTCTCGGTCGAAGTCAGTCAGCATTTGTGTCGGCTTGGCTGTTATTAGAACAATATCGCTTGGTGTTATTAGAACAATATCATTGGCAAAGCGGAGGTGGTGTAGTTGCCGACCATCTATCTTCACTCCCATTTCTTCCCATTCTAATTGTCGCATGATGTTCTCAAGGGTGGCACTGAAGAGTTTTGGTGAAATGGTATCATCCTGTTGAACCCCTCTTTTGACATCAATGATCACTTCCTTGTAGATTGGTGAGATCCTGGTGGTGAATCCATAATACAGCTCACGAAGGATCTTGATGTATTGGGTTTGAACACCCTGTTTGGCTAGGGCTTCGATGACTGCTTCAGTCTCCACAGAATCAAAGGCTTTCTTTAAATCAATGAATGTGAGACAGAGCGGCATCTTGTACTCCCTACAAACCTCAATGAGCTTGGTTACCATGTGGATATGGTCTATTGTGCTGAATCCTTTCCGGAAGCCAGCTTGTTCGCATGGTTGTCCTTCATCTAGTGTTCTGCCAATCCTGTTCAGGCTGACTCGAGTGAAGAGCTTGTAGATGACAGACAACAGGCAGATGGGGCGATAGTTGCCAGTATCATAAATGTCTCCCTTCTTGAACAGTAGTTGTCCTGCTGGTTTTCTATTGGAGAAAACCAGAGCCAGGCAAGCTGTCCGATGCATATTTGATATGCCAAAACCAGTAATAAAAATGTTTATTTTCCTGGCCCCGAAATAGCCCTTAATATGGCAGTAGTAAGAAAGGCGAACAAGCAGTGCCTGATAAAATTTCAAGGCCAACCTAGGCTGCCAAAATGAAGAAGGACTAAAATGACTGTCTGTACTTTCAATGCACCTACGCTGGCATCAGAAGCATATATGGAGGATCTGATGGTGCAAGTGCAAAAGATCAAGTAAGACATCATTGGTCTGACTGAGATGAGGAGGCATTAGTTGCATCATGCTGTATTTGATACCAGAGAAGAATTGTTCCTTGGAACATGCAACGGAAGAGGCATCAGTGGCGTTGGTGTCCTTGTCAACATGAACATTGCCGTCAACATTGATTCATTTGAATGCCTAACAAATCGGATAGGATGATTACACTTGAAGAGATGTGGCCCACTGCCAGCAATTTCTATCTTTGTTGTCTATGCACCAACATCCAAATACAAGGAAGATGAAATTGAGAAATTCTACATGGAACTGAAGGATTTCTATAAAAAGATCACACCTTCTACAAGGTAGAAGATACACCCTGCAGAGCAGAAACCAGCTTTCCCCATTGAACCCCCTGCATTCCATGGACCACGAGAGCAACTTCTGACCTGAGTCCACCATCCCGATGGAGCCTCAGAAGAGCCCAGAGAAACCCCCACACCTTGCTGCCAGAGATCTTCACAATCCACACTCTACAGCTCATAAGATCTCCACCCAGCAGATTAATCCAGTCTCCAGCCCAGCTTGTCAGAAACCCAGCCCTCAAGGACCCACCCTGCAGAGACCCGCCCTTCAGAGGAGAGTATTTCAAGCCCAGGAATGCTTGAGGCTAAGACACAGATATATCCGGCAGAGCAGAAACCAGCTTTCCCCTTTGCATGCGGCTGTGCGATTTATGTCCAAAATACCGTGAATATTCTACCCACCCCTCTGAGAGAGCCCCACAAAGTAATGAGAATATAGCACCCACACGGCAGAGCCTGGCAAGCTGTCCGATACGTGTTCGATATGCCAAAACCAGTAACAAAAATGTTTATTTTCCTGACCCCGAAAGAGCCCTTAATACGGCAGCAGTAAGAAAGGTGAACAAGCAGTGCCTGATAAAATTTCACGGCCATCTTAGGCTGCCAAAACGAAGAAGGACTAAAATGACTGTCTGTACTTTCAATGCACCTACGCTGGCATCAGAAGCATATATTGAGGAACTGATGGTGCAAGCGCAAAAGATCAAGAAAGACATTATTGGTCTGACTGAGACGAGGAGGTGTCAGTTGCATCATGCTGTATTTGACACCCGAGAAGAATTGTTCCTTGGAACATGCTACGAAAGACGCGTCGGTGGCGTTGGTGTTCTTGTCAACACGAAGATGGCCATCAACATTGATTCATTTGAATGCCTAACAAACCGGATAGGACGATTACACTTGAAGAGATGTGGCCCACTTCCAGCAATTTCTATCTTCATTGTCTACGCACCAACATCCACATACAAAGAAGATGAAATTGAGAAATTCTACATGGAACTGGAGGAGTTCTATAAAAAAAGATCACACCTTCTACAAGATCATAGTCAGTGATTTTAATGCCAAGATAGGACCGAGAAAGATCAGCTGACGATCTCCCACATTGGGAACATGGCCTAGAATGGAACGAACAGGGTGAGAGACTATCTGGAGTTCATCATGTCCACCAAGACTATTCATGGGAACTCACAGTTCCAGAAGGCTGAAGCGAAACGTTGGACATGGGAATCTCCTGGTGGACAGTTCCACAATGAAATTGACCACATCATCTTCAATTGACAGTTTTGTCTGAACGATGTTGCTGTCATCCAAAAATTCCAAACAGGATCAGACCACCATCTCCTTCGTGCAAAAACTCTACTTCCCGCAATAGGGAGAAAAGTCTGCAAAGTTTAAGAAGAGAACTCCTAGAACGACCACCAACTGGGAACTCTTTGGCACCATTGCAGCAACATGGGAAGATACCACCATTGATGACATTGATGAAGAATACAACCGACTGGTTCAGCACCTCCATGATTGTGCGACGAATGCCGAGAGAGAGAAAGACACAAAAGGACACTTGACTTCAGAAACTCTTGAGCTCATTCGCCAACGTGGCAAAGGCACGAGCCTCAGGGAGACCAAATGCTAACGTCAAAGCTTGCTAAACGGTGCAGAGAAGCAATAAAAGAAGACCTCAAAGACAGAAGAGCAGAAATACTGGAAGATGCAGCAGAAGCCAGGAAAAGCATTTGCACCGCGGCGCCTGTCCTTCCCCAACTATAAGACCAAGATGACTGCCCTCCGACGCCCTGATGGATCTATCACATCTTCCAGAAAGGCAATGGAGATGATTATCCATGACTTCTATTCAAATCTCTTTGATAGCCACATCCACCTGCCCACATACCAAATTCCAAGGATGGATATGTCATTCTCAGTGTTCTCCCTTCTGAAATCCGACATGCCATCTCGTTGGTAAAGAAGGGAATAGCACCAGACCCAGACAAAGTCAGACCCGAACACCTGAAGAATCTGCCATCAGTAGTCATCAATACACTAGCTCGGCTCTTCACACGCTACCTGTCCGAATGCAAGGTGCACTGTAAATGGAAAACCAGCAGGACAGTTCTACTGTTCAAGAAGGGAGACATTCACGACATTGGCAACTATTGCCCCATCTGCCTGTTGTCCATCATCTACAAGCTGTTTACATGAGTCATTCTGAACAGGATTAGCAGAACACTAGATGAAGGACAACCATGCGAGCAAGCAGGCTTCCAGAAAGGATTCAGCACAATCGACCATATCCAAACAGTAACCAACCTCATTGAGGTTTTTAGGGAGTACAAGATGCCGTTCTGTCTCACATTCATTGATTTAAAGAAAGCCTTTGATTCTATGGAGACTGAATCAGTCATCGAAGCCTTAGCCAAACAGGGTGTTCAAACCTAATACCTCAAGATCCTTCGTGAGCTTTATTACGGATTCACCACCAGGATCTCACCATTCTACAAAGAAGTGATCATTGATGTCAAAAGAGGGGTTCGACACGGTGATACCATTTCACCAAAACCCTTCAGTGCCACACTTCGAGAACATCATGCAACAATTAGAATGGGAAGGAATGGGAGTAAAGATAGATGATCGGCAACTACACCACCTCCACTTCGCTAATAACATCGTTCTAATAACACCAAACATTAGACAAGCGGCACAAATGCTGGCTGACTTAGACCGAGAATGTGGAAAGATAGGTCTACAGCTGAATCTAAAGAAAACCATGTTTATGAAAAATGAACTAGTTCCATAGGCCCATTCACTCTCAATGAAACAAACATCTCTGAATGCAGCAGTTATGTGTACCTAGGTTGAGAAATCAACATGATGAACCACCTAAAACCTGAGCTGTGCAGGAGGAAGAGAGCAGCATGGAATGCCTTCAAAGGCATCAAAGAAGTAACTAAAAGGACAAAGAACCTCTGACTCCGGGCACATCTCTTTGACTCCACTGTTCTCCCTGCGTTAACATACACCTCAGAGACCTGGGCCCTACGAAAACAGCATGAGAATGCTATTCGGGTCTCCCAGAGACGAATCGAAAGAGCTATTCTTGGAATATCATGCCTCACTCAAGTGAGAGAAGGAATCGGATTTCTGACCTCCGTCACTATTCCAGAATCAGGGATGCTGTCTCGTTTGCCAAGGCATCGAAAATCAGATGGGCTGGACATGTAATGCAATTTGAAGACAACCGCTGGAATAGAGCCGTTACTGACTGGATCCTACGGGATGTCAAAAGATCACGTGGCTGCCCACCTGCAAGATGGTCAGACTTCCTTGTCAAGACCCTGAATGAATGGTTTGAGGCTCTTCATATTCCTGAATCAACCAGATGCCATTGGGCTACATTGGCACGTGATAGGGTCCTATGGAATTGTTAGTCGCGCCTGCTCTAGCAAATCAATGAATAACCGGATACAAGTGAAGTGATCAAGTGACCTTCTACAAGATCATAGTCAGTGCTTTTAATGCCAAGATAGGACCGAGAAGATCGGCTGAAGAACTCCACATTGGGACCCATGGCCTAGAATGGAATGAACAGGGTGAGAGACTATCTGGAGTTCATCATGTCCACCAAGACCATTCATGGGAACTCACAGTTCCAGAAGGCTGAAGTGAAACGTTGAACATGGGGAATCTCCTGGTGGACAGTTCCACAATGAAATTGACCACATCATCTCCAATCGACGGTTTTGCCTGACTGATGTCGCTGTCATGCCAAAATTCCAAACAGGATTGGACCACCATTTCCTTCATGAAAAATTCTACTTCATGCAAGGGGAGAAATGGCTGCAAAGTTTAAGAAGAGAACTCCCAGAATGACCACCAACTGGGAACTCTTTGGCACCATTGCAGCAACATAGGAAGATACCATCATTGACGACATCGATGAAAAACACAACCGACTGGTACAGCACCTCCATGATTATGCAAAGAATGCTGAGAGAAATGCACAAAAGGTCTCCTGTCTTCAGAAACTCTTGAGCTCATTCGCCAACAGGGGCAATGCACGAGCCTCAGGAGACCAAATGCTAACATCTAAGCTTGCAAAGCGGTGCAGAGAAGCGATTAAAAAAGACCTCAAAGACAGAAGAGCAGAAATACTGGAAGATGCAGCAGAATCCGGTAAAAGCGTTTGCACCGTCCACCTGTTCTTCGCCAGCTATAAGATCAAGGTGACTGCCCTCCGGCGCCCTGATGGATCTATCACATTTTTCAGAAAGGCAATGGAGAAGATTATCCATGACTTCTACTCAGATATCTTTGATAGCCACGTCCACCTGCCCACATACCAAATTCCACAGGATGGATATGTCATTCCCAACGTTCTCCCTTCTGAAATCCGACTTGCCATTTCGTCGGTAAAGAAGGGGAACTGCACCAGGCCCAAGGTCAGACCCGCACACCTGAAGAATCTGCCGTCAGTACTCATCAATACACTAGCTCGGCTCTTCACATGCTACCTGTCCAAATGCAAGGTGCCCTACAGATGAATCTAAACAAAACTATGTTCATGAAAAATGAACTAGTTCCAGAGGCCCCATTCACTCTCAATGGAACAAACCTCTCTGAAAGCAGCAATTATGTGTACCTATGGGGAGAAGTCAACATGATGAAAGACCTAAAACCTGAGCTGCACAGAAGGAAGAGAGTGTTGAAGAAATGGCTATAAAGACAAAGAACCTCTGGCTCTGGGAACATCTCTTCAACTCCACTGTTCTCACTGCATTAATGTATGCCTCAGAGACCTGGGCCCTATGGGAGCAGGAATCCGGATGCTATTCGGATCTCCAAGGAGGAATCAAAAGAGTTATGCTTGGAATATCACACCTTACTCAAGGAAAAGAAGGAATCCGGAGCTGACCTCCGTCGCTGTTTCAGAGTCAGGGACGCTGTCTCATTTGCCAAGGCATCGAAAATCAGATGGGCTGGACATGTAATGCAATTTGGAGATGACTGCTGGACTAGAGCCGTTACCGACTGGATCCCACCGGATGTCAAAAGATCACGTGGCCGCCCACCTACAAGATGGTCAGACTTCTTTGTCAGGACCCTGAATGAATGGTTTGAGGTTCTTCGTATTACTGAAGCAAGCAGATGCCATTGGGCTACACTGTCACGTGATAGGGTCAATTGAAAATGTTACTGGTGCCCACTCAAAGCAAATTGATGAGTAACGGGATGTCAAGTGAGTGATCAAGTGATTTTTCGGGGCGGGGCACACCTGTGGTTCCCCTGGCTTATTCCTGGCTCTGTGCTTTGTGCTCAGTGTACACATGATCATGTGTACACTGGATTGGCTGCATGCAAGACAAGCACTTTACCCCTCTGCTATCTCTCTGGCCCCAAGAGGTTATGTGCCCAGGAGAGACCCTAATTGATGGGAGCAAGAGAGAGCCAGGAGCCGTAAAAAAGGCTACATTGCTTTTGTATGGAAGAAGCTTCTTCCCTAGAAGTAATATAATATCAATAGTAAATCAATACAAATATTTTTATAAAGGGCGTCTCCTTTCAAAAATGAATATAAAGGTAATATAGTTCACATGTAACAAAGTAGTAAAAGGTACAAAGAAGACTAAAATAAGACCATAAGCTTTCCCCACTGACTTCACCCAGTCAGAAGTAGGCGAGAGGACTCACTAAACAAGCTGAGTATAAGCTTTGCACACAGGAGGACTTGGTCTGACCCCGGAGCATAGAGTTAGGAATAGCCCCAAGGTTCAGTGGATATGGTCATATTCCCCTTCCGCCAAAATAAATTGATTGGGCCATATGATTGGGTCATCAAATCATATAGATAAGTACAGACAAATCCAAAAGTGGTCTTCATAAGCACTTGTGACCATTTTGCTCTTTGCCCCCCCCCCCCGCCTTGTGTCACATGTGGGTACAAACCCTCTTGGGACCTCTCTGCAATAGACTGGCCTTTTGCAGGCTCTCAGTTCCTTGTGTTCCCCTGCATATCCTTCTTTTTCCTGGCCCACCCTCCAGGAGTTCGCTGAGGGTCACTGCCTCCTGGATGGATGTCCTTGATTCTGGAATGGCTGCGTCACCTTCTTCCTCCCCAAGGAAGCAGGGGTTTGACAGGCTTTTCCGTCTTGCTCTGTCCCCAGTGCTCAGCATGGATCTCGCATGAGACAGGAGTTCACATGTGACCACGATTGTGTCTTCCATGACTCTGGACACAGTTATGCTTCAGGCCAATAGAGCTCTCAGCTCTGTGTTTTTGAGGGCACTTATGGCCAGGGTTGTAAAAGAACAGTTCTTCAGAATGACAGGAACAACTTTATTCCAGTCAAGTGCACAGGGGACAGAGACTTGATAACCAGTGATGGGGGAACTCAGCAGCATCAAGTGGGATTCATACAGGCAGGGCAAGGGCAAGGATGAGAAATGACATAGAACCAGTTGGCGAAGGGTTGGAAAAAAGAAGCACTTCCTTGGGTTTCAGGGTGGGCAGCTTCTTGGTCATTTGGTTTGTGGAATTATTGGCTTGAACCCAGAAGAGGGCTGCAGAGAGCCTGGACATGCTGGTCGAGGAGAGAGGCCTGGTTGCTCAGGGCCCTGGAGAGCAATGTGCTGATGGCACCCTCTGTCCTGCCAGGCCACCTCCAAGCACGAAGAAGCAGCGCCTGGGAAACAGGCAGACCCCTGGGAAGTGACCTGAGTGGTCAGGAGCTGCCAGGAATCCCTGGTGCTGTGTCTCTGGGAGGCATTTGAATTATTTCTGGCATTTAGAAGCAAGATTGATGGAGTGTCCACCGCCCTTCCTCCCCGGAGAATCACACAGACCTGTCAGGAGTCTGACCACTTGGCAGTGTATGCTGACCCTTTTCTCTAAGAAACGGCTTCACTTGCCCGAGCAACAGAGCCTCTGAGTGTGTGTGTGTGTGTGTGTGTGTGTGTGTGTTTGTGTGTGTGTGTGTGTTCCCTTGGGGAGAAAGCTGACCTTTGGATTCCATCAGAGCTAACTTGCCCTTCCCTACCAGGTGTGGGGTCAGCTGAGGTGATGGCCTCCCTACCTACTCAGGCTTCGGAGAATCATGGATCCTGTGCCTCTCTTCATTCACCCTCTGTCACTCAGCAGAGGGGCACCCTGGGCACAGGGCCAGGTCCCAGCAGAAAGTCTCTGCTTCTCTCCTCCTGCCACTCAAAAATGTGCCCCCTGCAGTGGGTGGGGAGATGCAGGGGAGGAGCATTGTGAAAAATAGCCCCATTCTGTCTCAGAACTGTGAGCAGTTCCACATGGAGGCGGTTAGGTAGGGGAGGGACTTGTCTTGATATTAGAATATTTTGGGGGTGTGGGTGAGCAGGACCACCTGGTAGTGCTTAGGGCCTGTTCCTGACTGTGCTCAGGAGTGATCCCTTACACTGTTCAGGGGCTCTTATGCGGTGCCCGAGTAGAACCAGGGTTATGGCGCAAATGCCTGCATGCAAGGCAACGACCTTATCCCCATATTTTGTCTCTGATGCCAGAATTTATATTTTATAGGGACTACAGCAAGTGGTGCCCAGGGAACCCTAGGGGCTGTTCCTGTGCTACTCAGCCTAGGGCTGATTACAGAGGCTGGTGTTTCTATACTCAGGACCTGACAGTGTGGGGGTCCACCAGGGGCCTGCAGA
The DNA here is from genome assembly GCA_021461705.1 of Cryptotis parvus. Classification (NCBI taxonomy): domain Eukaryota; kingdom Metazoa; phylum Chordata; class Mammalia; order Eulipotyphla; family Soricidae; genus Cryptotis; species Cryptotis parvus. Next base: position 346,335 of record JAJIBD010022365.1, on the reverse strand, counting down.
GCAGTGCTGGCCAGTCATGGGACCCTCTCACATGGCATTCACTGACTCGGGCCATACACCTGGCCCCCGGAAATAAGAATGGTTCACACTTCTGGGAATTCTGATGGATTGTCTGGTTTGAGGACTTGGGCCTTGGAAGGCACCCTTTGGGAGCAAATGCATGCCTTACTAACTTGCATAAGACAGACATGGGGCAGAGCTGCTACTGGCTCTCACTGTGCCCAGCCGCTCATGAGGTGTCCGGGAAGGATGGCAGGTTCTAGCCCTGGCCCGCCACCCCAGAAAAGCCTCACAACAAGCCAGATGACCCCCACTTCATGAGGACCTCCATTTTCCACATCCGGACTTCCCCCTCGCCAGAACTCCACCCAGCAGACCAGCCTATCACAGCCCGGCTCATCGAAATCCACCCTGCTGCAGTCTTTTTTAAATCCGGTGCATCAATAATTGCTGGATTTTGAGATGACTACAAGAGTATGCTACCCACACGGCAGAGCCTGGCAAGCTACCCGTGTCGTATTTGATATGCCAGATACCAGTAAAAATATAGACCTCATTCCCATGACCTGATGGAATGGTTTAAGGCTCTTTATGTTCTTGGAGCAAGCAGGTGCCCTTGGGCTCTACTTGCATTAGACAGGTCACATGGAGATGTTACTGGTGCCCGCTCGAGCAAATGAAAGATGAACGGGAAGACAGTGATACAGTGATACTAACTTGCATGTTCACAGTACATTGGAGGGCGGGGCTAACTTACGTGTACACAGTGCATTTTGTGGCACACCAAGCCATACCAAGCTGTACTCAGCTCTTATTCCTAACTCACTACCCACCGGTCACTCGTGGTGGTATTTGGCGGGAGGTCAAACTAGGGTTGGCCATATTTGTGATAAGTGCCCTCCCCAGCGCACTGTCCTTCTGGCTCTCTACATGACTCAGTTCACAACTCTGTATTCAGTGGGGATCCTGGGCCAGGCAAGAGACAGGACATGCTTTTGCTGCCTTAAGAACCTTCTAGAGCTAAGCACCGGCTTCCCCTGGCAGTGGCCTTAGGACAGCATCACCGTAAGGGGGAGCACAGAGGTCGGAGGAACTGAGGCAGGCTCCCGGTAGGCTCTGGGTCAGGGCAGGCTGCCCCACGGGGACAGTGCAGGGGGCTAGGGGTAAAGAAAGCAGCCTCCGTTCTCTTGCTCTCTGGTGACAGGTCCCCATGGGGGAGGACCTCAGACTGCGGAAGGGCAGGTTTGCTGGAGAGAGAAGCTGGGGGTGGGACGAGAAAGTATGTTTGTGTAAGGGGAAGGCTAGACTTGGGTCGTTGGGATCTCTGGGCGCCTTGGGGGTGGGGGCACACGGGGCTCACAATACCTGTATGGGACTGATGGTGAGGCCTGGGGCAGGCCAGCACCCTCATGATTGCCACAATCACTGTCCCCTCTGGGCCCCAGCTATGTCCCTGTGGTTCCTCTTGTGAAACTCACTCATGTCTGTTTCTCCCTTAGATCCTGCCCGGGCTGTACATCGGCAACTTCAAAGGTGAGCTTCTCCATCTCGTTCCTTTCTGCAGGGACCCAACATCAGTGCTCACTTGTCCAGTGTTCAGTTCTATGGCCTGACGCCATGGCTGCCCCCCACCAAGCCACTCATGATGGAAGATGACCCCTTCAACAGTTCCCTCTCCACAGGCCCTTTACTCTCTCAGTCCCCAGAAGCCGTAGTTCTACATTCTGTCTATTGGATGAGGGACTGGAGCAATGTAATGCTTTTTTAGGTGTGTGTGTCTGGCCGAGAGTGTTTTCTGACGTTCACACATTCTTTGAGCATGACACTCTGAAGGCCTGGGCGCAGTCCCCTTCCTTTCCTAAGGCTGCGCATGATTCTGTGGTCTACCTGTGCTTTTATTCTGTTCACCTCGCCATGGGCTGGAGGAGATTCGAGTTACCTTCACCAAAGGTGATTTTACTCTTGAGAGGAGCAGTGCTGGCTTCCTTCTGGCACATGGTTGAGTCAAGGTGTGGCTATCACAGAGACAAGGCCTAGCCTGGAAGAGGCACCCAGGCGGCAGGGCCTCACCTTTGTGTTTCAGCCCCTGGACCAGTGACTGACAGGCTCTGTGGGCCCTTCTAGCTTCCACATACACACCCCTCGCTGCAGCATAATGCTGCCTGCTTGCTGGTACTTTCTTAGCCAATGAAGTCAGCCAGGGGCTGGGGCAGGAGCTCAGTGCTCAGGGCTGCAGCTTTGCACACTCCGGGATGCAACTTCAAACTCTGGCACCATATACTTCCTCCCCACCACAGGGCTGAGCGGCTCTGCACCCCCTCAGCTGCTCTCAAGCCCTGAACCGTCTGTCCTGGCAGGCTCAGTACAGCTGGGAGTAGACCCTAAGCTCCTGAGCACTTGCTTGGTTAGCCCCCGCCCCAATAAAAAGAGGCAGGCGACCAAGGAGCTGATTGGCTGAGCCAGCTGGGAACCCTCCTCATCTTTCAGCACCCATGGCTTGCTCTTACTCTGATCAGCGACAGCCTGTAGGATGCCTCTACTGCTCGCCTCTCCTATCCCCAAGCAGGTCCCCCTGCTGCTCATCAGTCTCAAAAAAAGCAAAGAAAGGACTGGAGCACAGGGAGCTGAACAGCTGCTAATGCTACTAGAACGTGTGAAAAAATAGCCTCAGAGTTCCCAAATTAGTAAGCTCTGTTGTACTGAAAACAGCAGAGGAGCCTCTGTGGTCGGCAGTCAGGGTTGTGGGATATATTAAGGAGCTGGTGTCTCTAGGGGTTATTTACTGAGTTATTATTAATCTCTCTCGGGGAGTGTGGGGTGGGCAGGGGTAACAGCTTGATGTCTGGGGACAGAGTTTAGGATAAATTCATAGAGGCAGCTGTATCTGCACGCTCAGAATGGCAGTGAACTCTGAGGCATGCGGTAGGACTGCCAGAGTCTGAGAAGGCATCATTTCAGACCCCTTCCACTCAAATCCATGCCTGTTCTTTGACCTGGGAATCCCCAGTTCCTGGACTTGCACACCATAATGCCCTGCACTCGGAAGCCAGCACCTCTGTTTGTTCAGCCTCTGGGTGTGTGTTGATACCATCTGGTATTGGCTGTGGTTGGGGGACAGGGTTATCTGAAAAGCACGCTTGTAAAGAGGATTTTCTTTTTCTTTTTCTTTTCTTTTTTCCTTTTTTGGGTCATACCCAGCAATGCTCAGGAGTTACTCCTGTCTCTGCACTCAGGAATTACTCCTGGCGGTGCTTGGCAGACCACATGGGATGCTGGGGATCGAACCCAGGTCGGCCGCATGCAAGGCAAATGCAGGACATGCAGAGATTAGTAATGGTAGGCCACATGCTCCCCCTACCACTGTACTATTGCTCCGCCCCAGTAAAGAGGATTTTCAAGGTTGGAGGGAAGGACTACCTCCATCTGCTGCCAGTGAATGGACTCACTCGTGTGTCCTTCAGGGTAGACATCTGGTCTGCATGCTGAAAGGCCACTGGGCACACATCTTGTCCCCCAAGAGAGAAGCTGTGTCCTACCTAGGAGTGCCTGACCCCACTGCCTGTGAGCCACTTACTCTGTGCCCACAGACAATGGCACAGCCTGGATGTGAGGGGACAGATGGCAGCTCTGACCTGGGACCATGTGTGAGCCGGATGATGCGCCCAGACGTGTGCTGGGCCCAGCAGTGCGAGGCCCTCTGCATCATCCCACCTGGGAAACGGGTCCCACCTCCCTACAGCAGGTGGCAGAGGGGAGGAGCTGGAGGTCACAAAGCCCTGTGGACCTTTAGACGGTGCTGCTCAGCCTGCAGGGGGTGGCGAGACGTTCCTAATGGAGCCCCGCGGTAAGACGCTTCCAACTGCTGGCGAAGTGAATCCAGCTGTCCCTGCACTTTAGCCAAGATGACAGAAATTTCACTCAGTCATTTTCTTCTGTATGTAACCATGCCCGCTGTTACGCGACACCTGTGACACAGAAATGTTTAGAGAAAGTTCACGCTGGACTTCCTCAGAGTTTTATTTTCCGAGTGTGGGCGATGCTGTCACCTTGCTGACGGTGTCCTTGATCGACCTGTTGAACAATGGATTCAACGGCCACTACATCAGCAAGGCGGCAGCGTCACCCACACTCCTCTCCCTTTTCCTTCCTGTTTCCCTTCCCTCCTCTCCCCCTCTAACCTTCCAGCTGGATCCTTCATGTATCACTTTGCAGCTTCCTGTTCCTCCCCCATCAACTTTCTATTGAATCCTAAGTGGTTTTCCATCATCTGGTGACTTCTCCATCAGAGGAAAATCCAGAGACAAGCCCCGCTGGTCTTTGCCAGAGCCTCTCTGTTGCGGTGCTGTAGCTAGTGGCGTCTCTGACCAGCGCTGGGAGGTGAAGGAGGCCATGGCAGCTGGAAGAGCAGCTCCCCACCCCCACCCCCGAGGCCAGGGGACATGCAGGGGTATGCAGCTTCTTTCCCTCTTGGCCCTTGAAATAGCGGATGTAGCTGACTGAGGTCATGGTTCGAAGATGTCCACAGAAATCCAGGAAAGCGGGAAGCAGGTTCTGTGTTGCATCCTGGGCTGGTGCTGTCCGGATGTGTTTAGGCTCTCAGAGATTTTGTTCCGTGTCTGCCAGGGAGATGCCCAGTTGGTCAGAGTAGGCCAAGCAGGAGTCAGTAAATCTTAATTTAATGATGTCTAGGGTTGGACATTAGGATACATTATAATTATTACTGCTGGAGAGACAAGTGAGCTCTTAGTGAGCTCAGCCCTTAAGTGGATTCATTTCCATACTCTGTCCTGTTCCCTTCACCAAATCCTGGCTGTGCTGTTTATCGGTGCTGAGTGGCACAGTTTTTACTGGTTTTGTTTGCTTATTTGTTTTTTTTTGGCTTTTCAGATCATACCCCAGCAATGTTCCAGGAGTACCTGGATCTGTACTTAGGAATTACTCTTGGCTCATGCTTAGGGTACCATATGGGATGCCAGGGATTGAACCTCAATTGGCCACCTGCAAGGCAAACGCCCTACCTGCTGTACTGTTGCTCTGGTCCAGTTTCACTGTTTTGACCTTGGTTTTGGTTTGTGTTTAAGGCCACACCCTGTAGTACTCAGGTCTTACTCCTGGTCCTGTGCTCAGGGGTCATTCCCAGAGGTGCTTGTGCCAGGGCTATCAAACTTAGGTCAGCAGTGGACGAAGCAAGCACCTTAACCCCTATACTCTCTCTCTCCAGTCTTGCTTTCTTTTAGTTTCTGTTGTTCAAAGTGCGGTAAGAGTAGCCCCTTTGCCAGAAGGACTACATGGCATCAAGTGCTCAGAATTGAGTCTGGTGAGCAGTTAATGGCAGCCACCACCACCAGCATCATCCTGTCACAGGACAGAGCAAGGTCCAAGGTGCTGATATGGTCCTGCATCTCCATTACCACTGAATGTTCCTTCAAACAAAACACTAGCATCCCATTTCTCACTCTGCCACCTGATGTTGGTGTTGTTCACTCACCCTGGCCCAGTAGCCACCTTCCCACCTCCATCCCAGTTTGGGATTCAGTCCCTGGTGAACTATGGCTGCAAAAGCAGATGGGAATGTCCTGCCTATTGGTCAGCACATTCTTAACTTGGTTTGAAAAAGTTGTTTAAGAAATGACTCCAAATATGGCTTGGGGTTCAGAGTCCCGGCAGAGGAACTGATCTTGTTAAAACAGAGGGGCTGCCCTTCCCGCCCCTGACTGCCATCCTACTGGAACTTGCTCTTGGAGGCTGTGGAGCAGGTACTGGGAAGGCGCCCTTTCCTCCAGGCTCTATTTTTCTAGGGCATGTGGATCTCTTTTGAAGCTAATGATAGAAGTTGGAGACATGCCTGCCAAACATATAGGATGGAGTTGTAAATTCTGAATGAAAAGAATATGAGTGACTGCATTGGTGGTGGAATACGGATGCTGTCTTCAAATTTGGACCTGATGGACTTTTAAGTTATTTATTTATTGAGTTAACCTTGTATCAGATACTACATAAGTTTTAAGTATGCAACATTGTGAATCAACATGCACTTCCCCCTTTGTCCCAGTTTATGAATCCCATCCCTCTCCAGCTCACTTCTCTCTGTTCTTCCATAACTACTAGTTGGTCTTAGGGTCCAAAATTTTCTGTTTATTTAATTTATCTATTCATTTCCTTTCATCAATAAATGCTCGAGTTTTGAGGTGCCTACAGGAGTATTCCACCCGCATGGCAGAGCCTGGCAAGCTACCCATGTCGTATTTGATATGCCAAATACCAGTAACAAGTATAGACCTCATTCCCATGACCTGATGGAATGGTTTGAGGCTCTTTATGTTTCTGGAGCTTCAGGTGCCCTTGGGCTATCTTGCATGTGACAGGACGTATGGAGATGTTACTGGTGCCTGCTCCAGCTAATCGATGATCTACGGAAAGACAGTGATACAGTGATGTGGATCTCACACAAAAGTCCATCAGTTATTTCACAAACAGTGTGAGTTTACTTGGAAAGAAGAGCAGGGGTAATCTGGAAATCAAGACAGGTACATGGGTTTTTCAGAACTAAAGCCTGAACCAACTTAGATTTCAAAGGGATTCCTATAACCAAGGGGAATATCAGAGGGACTAGGGAGCACGGTGTGTGCTGGCTGTCCGTTCACGGGCCTGTGGCATTCTCTCATTGGCTGAGCCATGGCTGGCTAAGAGGAACCACCTACTTTTAACCTTTCTGGGGGAAGGGAACATCATACTCCATGGGAGATACCAGCACATTGCTGATTGCACAAGTATGAGACCTCATTTAAATAAACTTTCTGTATTGAATTTCACAGGCAGAGCCTCCCTAATCCCTACTTGATCACTTGATCACTTGAATCCCATTATTCATCGATTTGCTCGAGCAGGCGCCAGTAACATTTCCATTGGACCCTATCACGTGCCAATGTAGCCCAATGGCATCTGGTTGATTCAGAAATATGAAGAGCCTCAAACAGTTCCTTCGGGTCTTAACAAGGAAGTCTGACCATCTTGTAGGTGGGCGGCCACGTGATCTTTTGACATCCCGTGGGATCCAGTCGGTAATGGCTCTAGTCCAGCGGTTGTCTCCAAATCGCATTACATGTCCAGCCCATCTGATTTTCAATGCCTTGGCAAACGAGAGCAGCATCCCTGATTCTGGAATAGCGACGGAGGTCAGAACTCCGGATTCCTTCTCTCACTTGAGTGAGACGTGATATTCCAAGCATAGCTCTTTCGATGCCTCTCTGGGAGACCCGAGTAGCATTCTCATCCTGCTTTTGTAGGGCCCAGGTCTCTGAGGCGTATGTTAATGCAGGGAGAACGGTGGAGTCGAAGAGATGTGCACGGAGTCAGAGGTTCTTTGTCCTTTTAGCTATTTCTTCGATGCCTTTGAAGGCATTCCATGCCGCTTTCTTCCTCCTGCGCAGCTCAGGTTTTAGGTCGTTCATCATGTTGACTTCTCGACCTAGGTACACATAACTGCTGCATTCAAAGATGTTTGTTCCATTGAGAGTGAATAGGGCCTCAGGAACTAGTTCATTTCTCATGAACATAGTTTTCTTCAGATTCAGCTGTAGACCTACCTTTCCACATTCTCAGTCAAAGTCAGCCAGCATTTGTGCCGCTTGGCTAATGTTTGGTGTTATTAGAACGATGTCATCAGCGAAGCGGAGGTGGTGTAGTTGCTGACCATCTATATTCACTCCCATTCCTTCCCATTCTAATTGTCTCATGATGTTCTCGAGGGTGGCACTGAAGAGTTTTGGTGAGATGCTATCACCCTGTCGAACCCCTCTTTTGACATCAATGATCACTTCTTTTGTAGAATGGTGAGATCCTGGTGGTGAATCCATAATACAGCTCACGAAGGATCTTGATGTATTGGGTTTGAACACCCTGTTTGACTAGGGCTTCGATGACTGCTTCAGTCTCCACAGAATCAAAGGCTTTCTGTAAATCAATGAACGTGAGACAGAGCGGCATCTTGTACTCCCTACAAACCTCAATGAGCTTGGTTACTGTGTGGATATGGTCGATTGTGCTGAATCCTTTCCGGAAACCTGCTTGCTCGCATGGTTGTCCTTCATCTAGTGTTCTGCTAATCCTGTTCAGGATGACTCGTGTAAACAGCTTGTAGATGACAGACAACAGGCAGATGGGGCGATAGTTGCCGATGTCGTGAATGTCTCCCTTCTTGAACAGTAGAAGTGTCCTACTGGTTTTCCATTGGGAGGGCACCTTGCATTCGGACAGGTAGCGTGTGAAGAGCCGAGCTAGTGTAGTGATGAGTACCGACGGCAGATTCTTCAGGTGTTCAGGTCTGACTTTGTCTGGGCCTGGTGCTGTTCCCTTCTTTACCGACAAGATGGCATGTCGGATTTCAGAAGGGAGAACGTTGGGGATGACATATCCATCTTGTGGAATTTGGTATATGGGCAGGTGGATGTGGCTATCCAAGAGATTTGAGTAGAAGTCCTGGATAATCCTCTCCATTGCCTTTCTGGAAGATGTGATAGATCCATCAGGGCGTCGGAGGGCAGTCATCTTGGTCTTATAGTTGGCGAAGGACAGGCGGGCAGTGCGAATACTTTTCCCGGCTTCTGCTGCATCTTCCAGTATTTCTGCTCTTCTGTCTTTGAGGTCTGCTTTTATCGCTTCTCTGCACTGTTTAGTTAGTTCTCTCTGCACTAATCCCTACACCTTAAAAAAAAAAAGAGAGGGCTAGGGAATTAGTGTAGGAGGTAAAGCATCTTCCTTAAATCCTGCTGGTTCCTGCTTCATCCCTGGCACCACACATGGTCCCCAAGCATTGCCAGGAGTCACTCCTGCGCACAGAAACAGGAATAGTCTCTGCAGGGCCAGGTGTAGACCAACCCCGCCCCTGCTTTGTCTTCCACGTGGTCTAGTACTGATAAATGTTCAATTATATTTTGAACTTTTAACGTTGAGTTAACCGATAGCATTCATTTGGAATGCTGCTTCTGATGCATTTTTATTTGATTACTACAAAGGCAGTTGAACTTGACCTCCCAGACCAGGTTATTTTCTGTTGCTTCTCTGGCATTTCCTGTAGTTCGGACTGGTTACTCTTGTTCATCTCTGTAGCCATAGAAGACTAGAGCATGAATTCCCTCATGCTGCTCAAAACCTATGCCCTAAGATGGCCAGGGCCGCATCTACTGAATGTCGTGTGAGTTTGCACGGCGTTCCTGTTGGCGATTATTGACTTGGCCCATTTCTAACTGCAAGTGCCTGTGACCTGTTTTCTGGCTTAGAAATGTCATCAAGGTACCTCAGTGGGGAAGGGACAGCAGTAGCTCCAGGCCACTGCCTTCGGAGACCTCCTGCTGAGGCTCTTGTATGTGTAGGATAAACCTCATTGCCTGTATTTCTAACATGCTCCCTGATCACACCAAGCTGTTTCCTGAAAGATCCCAGATTAAACAGCAAAGGACCGAGTTCTGCCCTGAAGTTGCCGGTGATGGAAGAGGGCCTTCCACTGAGCCAGTTTCCTCCAGGTTCAGTGGGGTTGATAGGAAACTCTGTCTTGTCCACACATGGACATGCCATTGACTCCAGGGCCTGGGTCCTTGCCACCGTTCCTGTGCTGGTAGGCAGCTTCCAGGGACCTTCCTGACTTGAAGTCATGAAGAGTAGAGTAAGTGTCAGATTCAGGTGGATCTCTGCGGAAAGCATTTAGTGAAACAGAGGAGTGCACAGTCTGATAGGCCAGAGCTACGTCCGTCTTCCTGGAGTCCTGCCCTCTTGGTGGTGGTATCTGGTGATCTGTGGATGTATTTAGCAATATTAGATCACACTCTTGTGCTGGATTTCAATCTGGGCTGTTATAGTATATTTATGGGATAAGAGAAGTGTGAAATGTTCTTAAGTCAGCTTGTGATTGTTTCACAACTCTGTAAAGATACTAAAGACCACTGAATTATGCACTTTCAGAGGATGAATTTGGGGCCAGATGTAGTTCACTGCTTGAACACTTGCTCTGTGTGTGAGGCCTTGGGTTCAATCTCTGGTGCTGAATATATATATATATATATATATATATATATATATATATATATATGTATCACTGTCTTCCCGTAGATCATCGATTACATCGATTAGCTTCGAGCGGGCACCAGTAACACCTCCATATGTCCTGTCACATGCGAGATAGCCCAAGGGCACCTGAAGCTCCAGGAACATAAAAGCCTCAAACCATTCCATCAGGTCATGGGAATGAGGTCTATACTTGTTACTGGTATTTGGCATATCAAATACAACATGGGTAGCTTGCCAGGCTCTGCCATGCGGGTGGAATACTCTTGTAGGCACCTCAAAACTCGAGCATTTATTGATGAAAAGAAATGAATAGATAAATTAAATAAACAGAAAATTTTGGACCCTAAGACCAACTAGTAGTTATGGAAGAACAGAGAGAAGTGAGCTGGAGAGGGATGGGATTCATAAACTGGGACAAAGGGGAAGTGCATGTTGATTCACAATGTTGCATACTTAAAACTTATGTAGTATCTGATACAAGGTTAACTCAATAAATAAATAAATATATATATGTGTATATATATATATATATATATATATATATATATATATATGCTGCCAGGAGTGGGGTGGGTGCATATGGAAGACACAAACTCGGGGAACTGCCAGGGGGGCGGGGGCTGGCTTTCTTTTCCAAGGCAGAAAAGTGACTCCTGTTCTCTCAGTGCATGTAAAACTCTACCTCGTGTCACCCGGGTTAACCGACTTCCCAGCAGCGGACGACAATTGCTTCCAACAGTACATGCCCTTTGAAAATTCTATTAAATGGTCCCAAACCCCTGCTCCCTGCCCCCTGGAGCCTGGACTAGCTTGTTTAAAGGTGATTTCTGTCCTGAAGACATGTCTCGGGCTGGTGTAAACAAGGATTTGACATCGGTGGAATATTCCCTCCTGGGGCGCAGTGGTTGGAGGGGAGGCTGTGGTCTGTGGGCGCCTCAGCTTGTGGCTTGTTTTGGTCGGGCCCAAATCATCCTTTTCTAAGGATCAGCCAGTCAGAGGAAGGGAGAGAGGAAGGAGAAAGGGAGGTGGCTGGGGGTGAGCGGTGGCAGCAGGGAGAGTGGCCGGCTCGTGTGGTCTTCACTGTGTCCGGAGGGCAGACACGTGGGGCATGCATTCCCGCTTTTTTTTTTAAAGGAATCATACAGTTGTTCCAAACATATAGTGTTCCAGCACCACCAGTGGGTCTCTCTTCCACCAGGGTTCCCCCACTGTCCCTCCCAATCCCAGCCTGCCCCCCGAGGCACATAACAAATTTGCTTTCTATTGAATTCCAAGAAAACTTTAAGAAGTCGCAAATAGAATGATCAGAAACGAAATCAGTAAGAGCTGGTTAGTGATCACTGTATGATTTTGACCTACATAGATAAGAACAATGAAACCATTTAATGCGCTGTAATAAAATGCCTGTTCTCATTTACATATATATATGTCTTAGAGTCTGGAATCTAAAGAATATTACGTTAAAATTTGGGGACTGGAGCCATAGCACAGTGGGGAGAGTGTTTGCCTTGCATGAGACCGACCCAGTTTCGATCCTTGGCATCCCATATGGTCCTCCCGAGCACTACCAGGAGTAATTCCTGAGTGCAGAGCCCGGAGTAACCCTTGAGCATTGCTAGGTGTGACCTAAAAAGCCCAAATTAAGAAAAAAAACAAAAATTATACTTGGATCTTGTTATAGTAACAATGGTGGGCATTGGCCCTTTTTAAGAGCGCAGCCCAGGCCCAGGGGATAGTGCAGTGAGTCAGGCGCTTGCCTTGCATAAGCTGACCCAGGTTCCATCCTCAGAGTCATGTAGGATTTCCTGAGCACAGAGTCAGGAGTCACAGCTCGTGTGACCAAAACAATGAGCGTGATCTAGGGGAGTTTGGAGAATTCCCTGGGAAAGCTCTCCTTGACGTTCCCTTCTAGCCAAGGGGAGACTTGGTGTTCTTTCAACCTTTCACCCACCCACCCCCGCCCCACCACTTTGGGCTCCTGCCCTGCCCCTTCCATTCTACTGGCTTTTCTAAGACTCCAACGACTCTACTTTAAGGTGTCATGGAAGTGGGTTAAATGGTGTTGGCCTTCCTGCACCAGCTTCTTTCACATGGCAGAATGCCCTCAAGGCAGTGCTTCATCAGTGTTTTAGCCAGGGGATGAGATTTCCCTTTTTCAGGGCTATATAGTATCTTGTGTCATGGCTGTACCACAGTTTGTTTATCCATTGATCAGTGTGCAGACTTTAAAAAAAAACTTTATTTATCATGACTTAAAAGTTGCTGGGGCCAGAGCTATAGCTCAGCGGGTAGGGCATTTGCCTTGCATGCAGTCGGCCCATGCCGGCCCGGGTTCAATTCTTGGAATCCCATATGGTCCCCCGAGTACCGCCAGGAGTAATTCCTGAGTGCAGAGCCAGGAGTAACCCCTGAGCATTGCTGGGTGTGACCCAAAAGCTCCACCCATCAGTAGATGAGCCTATCATGGCCCGGATCATCGACACCCACCCTGCAGCAGTTTTTTTTTTAATCCTGCCCAGGTATGGTGATCCAGAGACTTACAGACATGGGGCAGAGCTGCTACTTGCTCTCCCTGTGCCCAGCTGCTCACGAGGTACCCGGGAGGGATGGCGGGTTCTAGCCCTGGCCCGCCACCCCAGCAGGGCCTCACAACAAGCCAGACAATCCCCCACTCCATGAGGCCGCCATCTTCCACATCGGACTTCCCTCTCATCAGAACTCCACCCAGCAGCAGACGAGCCTATCACAGCCCGGCTCGTGGCTGCACGGTTCATCAATAAATGCTGCATTTAGAGGTGACTACAAGAGTATGCCACCCACACGGCAAGCCTGGCAAGCTGCCTGTGTCCTATTTGATATGCCAAATACCAGGTCATTCCCATGACCTAATATAATTGTCTGAGGCTCTTTATGTTCCTGGAACAAGCAGATGCCCTTGGGCTCTACTAGCATGAGACAGGACATATGGAGATATTACTGGTGCCCGCTCGAGCAAATCAATGATGAACGGGAAGATGGTGATAGTGATACACACACACATACATATGTGTGTTTGATTTATCTCAATAAAGTGGATGTTTAGAAAGTGAATAGGGGCTGCAGAGGTAGCCTGCAGGTAGGGCATTTGCTTTGCATACGGCCAGCCCAGCTTCCATTCCCAGCACCCCATATGGTCCCCGAGCATCACCAGGAGTGATCCCTGAACACCACCAGGTGTGGCTGAAAAACAAAATTAAATTGAAGAGTTATAAAAATATTGATCATTAATATTCAAATCCTGGGCAGAGCCCGAATCTGGACGATCACGTCTTCTATACAGTTTGGCACATCTTTGTCATGGTTGTCACAGGTCCCTGCCGCTGGGTGTGTGTTCTCCCTCCTTTATTGCACCGTCTTGTCTGTGCTCCTCTTTGAGGTCCCAAAGCTCAGCTCCATCTCCCCGTCACAGCTTGTCTGTAAGAGGCACATTGATACGGCAGAGCATTGCCGCCCTGCCTCGCCATTGGCCTTGTGCTATATTGGAGCCCGGATAACTGCCTTATAAACAGGAATCCACCCTCCACACCCCCGTGTTCGTTGGCCAGTTGAACTTTTGTTAGCCCCCAGACTCCATCCAGGTTCTCTGCTCCTCCAGAGAAGAGATTACAGTTCTTTTCCCAGGCAAAATGTGGTAAGAGATCTTGTGGAAGGGTGGCGGAGGGGCTCGGGCCAGATCTAGGAGAGGAGGTTCACAACTGCCACCCGAGCTCCTTCAAGGGAGCTGCCATTCAGCATAGTCGTTCCCTGTCTGCACTGAGTTCTAGGGACTGCACATGTGTGGTGGCGATCTGGCATAATGGCAGAGCTGTTCCTTCCTGCTACCTAGAGAGCCTGTTGGTCTAGAAGAGGGTGTAAAAGTTACTTTAAAACTGCAAGAGCCCAGGCTGGGGCAGGATCCTCTGCGTTGCTGTGGATGAGAGGGTGCTAGAGGTGATGTTTGCAATGAAGGGCCCGGCTGTCTTGCCCTTCAATAGATAGTGCTGGGACTGGAGTCATCAGTGGACTGAGAAGCCAGAGAGAAAAATCTACAAGTCATTTTGTGTTTTTTTCATGGCTAGTTCTAGGAGGAATTTATCTGCAAATGGTATTTATTAAAATGCCCGTTACTCTGGATAAGAAGTGCATGCTGAAAGTAGGTAAAGGAACAAGCATGATAACCTCTCGGTACCTAAATTGCTAACCAGAATGCCTGAAAGGAGAGGGGGAGAGAAAGAGAGGAGGGAGAGAGAGAGAGAGAGAGAGAGAGAGAGAGAGAGAGAGAGAGAGAGAGAGAAAAAAGTATTTGCCATAAAGGCAGGCTGGGTGGTGGGGGGCTGTGGAAGGTGGCAGGTTGGGGACATTGGTGATGGGAAATGTACACTGGTAGGGGGATGGATGTTGGAACATTGTATGACTGAAACCCAACCAAGAACAGCTTTGTAACTGTGTAGCTCATGGTGATTCAATTTTTTAAAATTATATTAAAAGAAAAATAAAATGTCCATCCTTTTCCTTCTTTGCCAGATGCTCGGGATGCAGAGCAATTGAGCAAGAACAAAGTGACGCATATATTGTCTGTCCATGACAGTGCCCGCCTATGTTGGAGGTAAGCATGAGTCACGTGCGTGTGTGTGTGTGTGTGTGTGTGTGTGTGTGTGTGTACAGGGCATGAGCAAAGAACAGAACACTTGTTTCTCTCAGGCACCCAGGGCGCTGTGACTGCTGGCCCTGCTCACGGTGCCCAGGCCTCATGGACACCCAGACTCTGACTGAGGCACGGCATCAGGACGGGTCCCACTTGGGGCTGTTCTACTGCGTTGCCAGCTTGGCGAAATGCCAACACATAAGCTGAGGCTGCAGTTCCCTCTAGATTTTAAGGCCTTTTAAAGACCCGTTTTCATTCCTTTCAAAATGGCTTGGGTTCTTAGATTCCAAAAGAATTGAAACTGCTCTTTTCCTAGTATAGTTATTTTCCAGCTCCCTAATCTTTTCTTTCCCTTTAAGAATAAGAGAGAGAGACTGAGCAACGCAGGTCGCGGTGGTAGAGAACCTGTTGGTCTAGAAGCTGTTATTGTGTTTTAGGTTTTTGGGTAAACAGGGTGTGTCTTGCCTGTACACTAATTCCTAAAACCTCTTCGATTTTGCCCCAATGGACGGTTTGACCAGGAACAAGTCTATTTATGTTCATTTGGTCTTGACCAGAGGCCCAGTTACCTCTTTCAGAAAATAATGTCTCTGTGTGTGTGTGTGTGTGTGTGTGTGTGTGTGTGTGTGTGTGTGTGTGGTTATTTTTCAATTTTAGGGTGGAGTGCTAGAGAGGGAGGGGTGACCTATTCTGAAAGAAATGGTCCCTATTCAAGCTGTTTTCATTTACATTTGTCTGATGCAAGAACAAAGAATTTTGTTTTTTCATTGAAAATGGGTCTCTCCTCCTTGACACCCCCAGAGTGTGAAAGCCCTGAGAACACGGAGGGAGCCCCCTGAGACAGGATTCCTCGTGATTCCCAGAGGCAGGTGGGGCCCGAGAATCTGAGGCGGGATAGACCTCACTCAGCTCACCTCTCCTGAGCTCTGGGTTCACACTTCCTGCTGCTGTGTGAACCCACACAGCTTTCATTCAGGTTCTTAGGACTTAGGTCACAGCCTGGGTCTTAGATAAAACAATAGCTCTAACAGCACCACAACATTTGGGGGAAGCCTGACAATTTCACTACTGACAGCTATTTCATATTTTCCATTCTCCAGGATGAGTTTTTATTACCAAAAAAAAAAAAAAATCAATGGAACCAAACTATAGCCAAAATGATAAATTAAACTACGAGCTGGTCATGATTGACTTCCTCTTCAATCACAAGATGAGGCTTGAGGTTTCCTTTATTTTCATATGTTCCATCGATGTCCTTCCCACCCACCCTCCAGACCTTCCTGGCTGCTTTGTTCTCATCAAAGGGACTCACTGTCATGAAGGAATAGTGACCTTCCAGGCCTTTCACCCGGCGAGGAGCATCCTGCCCTGGCTGCCCTGCATCTCATTCTCTGCCTGGGTAGGCTCCTGCAGGAGAGACCAGGCCCACCCAAGCCCTCGGAGCTGTGGGCAAGGTGCCTGCATCAGTGGCAGGCAACCTCTTCTCTTGGCCAGTGTCAGGAAACACAGAGAAAGTAATGCGGGACTTTGAGTGGGTACCTCGTACTGTAGTCTTGGGGTGCTATTATCTGGCTAGCTTGATGAGAGCATCCCCATGCTATCTATCAGACGGGAAATCCTAGATTCCTGTGTTCGAGCACACAGTACAGAATTACCTCTTATTCTTCGCTAGCTCCTCCGGTAAGCCACAAAGACCATCTTTCGCAAAACAGCCCAAACTGGAGCATCTCTGACTGTCCAGGGGGAGCTGTGGGGCACAAGGGATTTGCCCAGGTGACCTTACATGAAGCTACTGAAATAGAGGAGGTTTGCCAGAGTCCCTATTCAACCCTTTACCGGGAGCATCAGGGCCACTGTGCAAAGTGGAGTTGGCAGCCTCTCGCTGTAGCCCACCTGATCCTTGCCAGAGTGAGAATAAGCTCCGTGTGTGTGTGTGTGTGTGTGTGTGAGTCGGGCTGCTTGGTGAAGCTGGAGGGAGGAGGTGCAGAGAGAAGGGGCACCACCCTCGTTTCCTGCGATCTTACAGACCTGGCCTGTCTGGCCTCCTCTGCTCCCTTCCCTGGCCAGCCCTGCCCTGCCCTTTGCAGTGGGCAGATGGCTTCTCAGGTGCAGAAAGCTCTCAGGCCTGCTAACTCTGCTTGCCAACACAGGCTCTTGGAGCCTGGCTGCTCTGGTTTGGGCACTGCACTTGGTATTTCTTTGGGCCATTTCTTTTTTTTTTTTACTTTTTTTTTTTTTTGCTTTTTTGGGTCACGCCTGGCAATGCTCAGGGGTTTCTCCTGGCTATGCGCTCAGGAATTACTCCTGGCGGTGCTCGGGGACCATATGGGATGCCGGGATTGAACCCGGGCCCGCATGGGCCTGCGCGCAGGCGAGGCAAAAGCCCTACCCGCTGGGCTATCGCTCCGGCCCCTCTTTGGGCCATTTCTAACAAGTGTCTGAAGGGAGAGAAAATGTCAGAGTGCTTCGCATCGCTTTTCATGGGCGTTGGGAATCAGCACACCTGCTTGTACTGTGGTGGTGTCTGAGAGAGGAAAGTTAGGACATTTAATTCCAGTTTCTCCAACAGATGTCTGGGGACTGGGGCCTCCTGAGGGTTGGCCAAGGGTGGGCTATCAGCAGGGGACCTGGGGGTCGGGGCTGAGTTAAGGTTAATGGGATGTCCTGTTCTGCTGGGTTGTACTGAGGGCATAATGGTTCCCACACGCTCCATCTTCAAGACACAACTGGTGAATCCCTAGCCTTTGTGAGTGTGTGTGGTGTGCGCATGTGTGCACGCTCATGCAGGTGCTCCTCACGCACTACTACCCGTGTGTTCTAGAATTCTCTGCTGAATGTGCTCATGGGGATCCAGACCAAGGAGGACCCAGGGGAGGAGCCTGCTGTTCCCTGGGGTCTGGGCAAGCCTCCTGGGCCAGGACATGCTCCCGAAGGGCTCAGCTAAGATGATGGATGTTGGTGATGTGAGGCTTGGCAGCGTAAGACATGATGTCCTTTACCCATTACTTGCCGTAGCTGAGATTGTGGTAAACTATGAGAAGATCCAGTCTTGAAGATCCAGTCCTCATAAATCAGGACCTCCTGAACTTATTCCACAATGACCCGTGTTTGCCCAAGAAGTATAGCGTGGCTGTACAGTCAGAAGCACTTCTGATGCTTTGCTCGGTGGCTTTCGTGTGGTTGTGTGGAGCATTCTGCATTGTTTCATCCTTAATGCTGTGCACTCAGAAGCCTCTTACTCTTGCCACATTGTTCAACCCTACATGGGATCACTTACCATAAGGGATCGTGGACCCACAATTTAAAACACATAGGGCTAAGCTGAGGTACTCAAAAGACCCCATGACTATGCCGGAGTGAAGCAGGCAGGTCCCTTTATTTGGCACCAGAGGTTTCACCTTGATGGGAGAGCTTGAAGGCACCTGCAGTTCTGTTGCTTGTCACGAGGTATGCCACGATTCTCCATGGTCTTGACAGTATGGGGCTGCTTCTTCACCGTGGCGCTCATGAGGGTGGGCATCTCTCGGCCTTCCATGCCTCGCAGCAGTGGAGGCAGGGGAAGGCACCTTTCTTGGGGCTGTACAGAGCCAGGATTCACCCCAGTTGCAAATGGACCAGACAGCCTTCAGGACTTCTCTGAAGGTGATGCTGGGGCTCACACTTCCCTCTGACCCAGGAAGGAGGTCAGAGAGGGAAATTCTGTTCTCCAGAAGAGTATTTGTGGAGTCGGCCTGTTCTCCAGATGCACAGGGTGAGGTCGAAACTGGAGGACCCACTTGCTCTCCTGAGTTGACCTAATGGGAAGCCAGACCTCAAGTGGCAGCTTTTATTTATTTTTTAATTTTTTTTCATTGAATCACCATGAGATAGACCCTTACAAAGCTGTTCATGATTGAGTTTCAGTCATACAATGTTCCGGCATCTCTCCCCCCACCAGTGCACATTTCCCAGCATCAGTGTCCCCTGCTTGTCGGGAGGCGCTGCCAGGGTCCCCGACAGTGCCGGGAAGCGAGTTCCCTTCTACCTCCGGCCGGTGGGGAATGAAGACTCAGGAATACAATGCAGTTTTAAAAAGGGCTTTACTATAACAGGTTCCAATATACAATCCAAGAGCAGGGAAAATCTCCAGACTCTGGGTTCCCAGCTAGGCCCCAGCCAGGTGTAGGCCAAGATGGCTGCCACCACGTGTTGAGGCCCAATAGAGAATGGAGAGGATGGAGAAGCAAAACACCAAGGGAAGCCGAAATGGCAAAAGGGGGAAAAAAGAGAGTGAGCCTCTTTTTTCTTGAAGCTTATTTTATAGCTCGAAATCCACCCAAACTCCCCAGCCCAGCCCATTCTGGGCTGGGCTATCTGGAGATGAAAACAGGAAAATAGCTCTATAGAAATGTAGCAACTTCAGGAGACATCTGGCTGTTTACACGGACCCAGAGCTAATTCAAAGCCTCCTAGCAGAGCTGGGAGAAGCTATAAGCTAAATGTAACTTCCCCTGGCAGGAAGGATCAAATGCCCTCAGGTAATTTCTCCCAGCACCTCACCTAATGTCTTGAGCCAAGATCTGCCTGGAATTGCCTTTTCTGAGATGGCATGTCTCTGTACCAAAGACTAATACTAATGCCAGTTAAATATTTCTCCAAGCCTTCACAAGAGTCTCGTCTACTTCACAGTAGTTTTGTATTTTAGTTGCCTTTGAGTTATCAGGGAGCCATGCTTGCTTGCTTGGAGGCAAACAGCATTTCTCTCTGGTCTAATTACTTAGAGATCCAACGTGGCCAGGCAAATATGCTGGTAAGATCTAGCTAGTCCCACGATGATTGTGGTAGCATGAGAGAATATTTATACCAGCCAGTACAGAATACATGGTCAGATAAGACTGCTACATTCAGACTACCCCCCTATCTATGAAGTGACCTGCAGGAGGCAATCCAGGGCAGATGCAGAGGCCTAGGCTTTTATGTGTCCTGCAACACCTGCTCTGATTTAATATCTGAGGTGTAAAAAGCTCTGACTTAATTTCTCCACCTCTTGTTCTCTGACACAGCCCCTGGCTCCATCCCAGTGTGGACGAGGGCACAAAAGGGCAGAGACCTGAAGGAGATGCCCACAGCTGATCTGGGGAGCTCATTGCGGGTGGTGGTGGGGGTTGATCCTCATTCACAGCCCAGAGATTTTCCCAGAGGCCTCACTGCCTTGGTCCTCTGGGTAGATGCTTTGGCTTTGTGAGCAGCTGTTCTCTCGGGTCAGCTTTGTAAAGGCCTTCAGCACGTGTGCCCCCATGGTGAATGTGGCCCTTTGGCTGTGCACATAGTTTCACTCCTCGTTACTTTTACTCACCCAAATGTTAAGTTTGGGTATTTGCCACATATGCTGATCACACACAGGTGAGTCACTGGCCCAGAAGGACACTCCCCTTCACTGATGATTCATCTGCTCCTTAGGCTCCTCTTCCATGCAAGGCCCTGGGAAGATGTGGAGAGAACAGAGATGAGTCATTAGTAACATCTGCCCTGGCGTTCGATAGTGTAAGAACCAGAGCTGTGCCTTCTTGAAGTTGCTGCAGTCCGGTGACAGGGATATGATTTGGAGGAGCTCACTCAGGCCTGGATGCTCCAACCTTTCCTCAGCTGGCAGACCTGGAGCAGGTGTAGATACCTGGCATTTGACTAGGCTTTTGGGGATCCCTGGAAACATAAAATATAGGGTTGGTGGCATCCCAACCAGGGAGAGGCTGATACGGAGCTCACTTCAAATGAAGGCCACCGTTGGTGGAGCTGCCTCTATAACATTACACCAGGCTCTTTCACCAGCCCCCAGGCACTGTCCCAGAACAGCGAGGCAGATGGCATCATCCTGGTTCCTGCAAAACATGATCAAGTCTGGTGCCATTCACCATCAGTCAGTGACATGACCTGGGGAATAGGGGCTTGCTGTACATATTAACCTCAAGGAAGAATTAAGCCCAGATCTGTCATTATAACGTTTAGGGGCCTGGGGGAATCTCTTCATTTGTTCCCAGACTTCAGACTTGGGGAATGATCACGAATCTTTCCTTTCATGGGATCTTTGTCTTGTAGACCTGCAGATTACCCCAGATTTGAGAAGTAGAGGGAACCCCTCTCACAGAGCCCACCCCAGAACCCCGTGTTGTTTTTGTAGGTGCCAAGGAAACCACACAGAGCAATGAAAGCCTTCTCCCTTCCCCAAGAAAAGGAGGAGCACCCTGTCTTTCTGATGTCAGAACTTCAGTGTGTTGGTTTCGTGTTTCATTCTAGGCTTTTAACCAGAGCACCTGCAGGAAACAAAAACCACTTATTTAAAAAAAAAATTAACAAAATGCCTTAAAATTTTTTTCATTCCTTTAATTGGCTGGTAGTATAGAGAAATTGAAGTCTGGGGCCTAGAGAGAGAGCACAGTGAGAAGGCACTTGCCTTGCAGTCGGCTATCCGGGGTTTGAGTCCCAGTAGCTGAGCCAGCCAGGAGCCAGCCCTAGCACAGAGAAAGGAATAAGCCTGAGCACTGCGTGGTGTGCCCCCCAAAACTACCTCCCCTCCAAAAGAGTTTTAAATGATTGAATAGAAAAAAAAATCCTAAACCTGTATTCATCTCAGTGAAAACACACGCACACACACACACACACACACACACACACACACACACACACACACACCACATGGAATGTTTGAGCTGGATGTTTGAGCTGGAATTCAGCTGGCACCTGGGATATTCATTCCACTTTAAATTGTGACTTTCATAGTTTGAACCATTAAGAGATTGTTTTTCCTAATTCTAATTTTTACTTATAGGTGCTTACAGAGGCAAGTGTTTTCTCCTGGTGATTCTGTTTCATATTTCCTTGAACACTCAAGACACTTTTTGGGGATCAGCTCAAAGTAACTTGCATTTGGTTTGTCCTCAGCCTTTCTGGTTCAGAGACACCACTGCCTGTAGGCTGATCTGTCATTATTTTCCCTTTTCTAGGCAGAAGCTCCCCCAAGGTGCACCATGCGGTCTTTGTGAGTGGTGAGGCAAAAAGGTATGGGTCCATGAGTCTACCCCATGGCCCAACCCTTTATTCCCACTCAAAGAATTTCTTGACTTTCCAAATGGAAAGCCAGCCAGAAGCAAGGTGTGTGGTGTAATGAAAGTGGAAGACATTCAGCTTTTGTGTGTTCTTCTTTCTTCATCTTCCTCTTGTCTACCCAAGAGCTGTCCCACCCAGACCCCCTCAAAAACAAGCTCTCCTCCTTCTTCTGAGAAGGAAGGACACTCCCAAACTCCCCCAACCTCAGGGCTTCTTCCCTTTTTTTTTCTATCATGGTTGTGGTTTCTTCTCTTCTGGCGGGCCATGAATGGTGTCTGCTCTGCAGCAGCTTGATCTGTCCCTAGTGGCTTCATCTATGTCTGACCACCTGGTTTCTCATGCCTGTTTATGGGCCAGGCTCTTAGCAGGCAAATGCCCTCTTGGGATTTCTTTGCCACGTTCCTCCCCACCCTCCCCTCTGCCCCTGCACTACCACCACCGCCACCGCCACTCAAGCTGGTCAAGTAGCTACATTCCCCCTGCAGATGCTTCTGACCAACTGCAAGCCGTGGGCCTGCCTACTCCATTCCCAAGTGGTAAATTGGGTCTTTGGTCAGTAGCGGGGTGCCTGGAGGAGATAGGAGAAAGCTTGGAGAATGACTGGCTCGCTCGAGTCATCTTAGAGCCAGAGTTGCTGCATAATGTCATCAGCCTCGACCTATGGATTGTTTGGGCACTTGGGAGAGAGGATACCGTGATTTGGAGAGCTTGTGGCCTCTAGTTCAGAATTGCCTCTTGCTAGAGTGATCACCAGCAGGAATCCCTGAGTCAATTCTGATGATCATTTTCCAGGTCCTTCCGCTCCTCTTGGTTGCATTAGGAACTGCTTCCTACAAGGTGGAGACCGCTAAGACACAGGCCCTGTGGAAGCTGTCCAGAAGTGGTTTGCTGTGGGCAGGAGTGCAGACCCAAGGTGGCAGTAGTGAAATCAGCTCTTCAGATTTCAAGGAGCTGATGGTCAAACAGTGACAAGCTGAGCAAACACGCAAGGAAATAGTCATTCAGCATGCTCGGGAGAGAGTGCCTCTCTGCTGAGAGCATCATCTGGTGACTGTGTAGGTGTCTCTGCCGGCTGTATCTTTCTGTTCACCAGGTCAGTGTTAAGTGCTCATCACCCAGTTCCCATCCTCCCAGGGCCTTCGGGTCACATGTCTCTTGGCACAAGGATTGTTGCTGAAAGCCACATATCTGTTCTCACTCTCAGGGAGGCAGGCATGTTCCTCGCAGCTCTCTCTCTTTGGAATGGCAGCAACTTGGAGCAGTGCACGTATTCAGCAGAGGAGCAGTGTTAGCTGTGGCACAGCAGGTTAGAGTTTGCTCCGTAGCAATTCTAATAGGAGAGGGAGGCTTTCACCTATGCTCAGGGAGAAATGCACAATGAAGCAGAGCTGTAGAGTATCAGCCACAACATCATCCCACTTGTATAAAATTCCACTTCAGTGAGATATTTCCATATGTACATCTATAAGTGTACAAATGCAGAAGGTTTGAAGGGACTACACCAGACTTCTACGTATGATTAAGAAGAGTGAGGAGAGTAGGAAGGATGGGTTTCACTTTTTTTCTACTATATTTATTGATTTATTTAATTTTCATTTGGGCACCATACCCAGTGGTGCTCAAGGCTAACTCCAGGCAGGATTTTGAGGATGCTATATGGTAATCTGTGTGTAAAGGGAAGTGCCTAGATAGATAGATAGATAGATAGATAGATAGATAGATAGATAGATAGATAGATAGATAGATAGATAGATAGATAGATAGATAGATAGATAGATAGATAGATAGATAGATAGATAGACAGATAGACAGATAGATAGATAGATAAAACATATATGTTTATATAGAAGCATATATATAACCATATCACTTGATCACTTGAATCCCATTATTCATCGATTTGCTCAAGCGGGCGACAGTAACATTTCCATTGGACCCTATCAGGTCAACAAACATCAGAGATGTTTGTTCCATTGAGAGTGAATGGGGCCTCTGGAACTAGTTCATTCTTCATGAACATTGTTTTCTTTAGATTCAGCTGTAGATCTATCTTTCCACATGTAGCCCAATGGCATCTGGTTGATTCAGGAATATGAAGAGCCTCAAACCATTCCTTCAGGGTCTTTACAAGGAAGTCTGACCATCTTGTAGGTGGGCGGCCACATGATCTTTTGACATCCCATGGGATCCAGTCGGTAATGGCTCTAGTCCAGCGATCGTCTCCAAATCGCATTACATGTCCAGCCCATCTGATTTTCGATGCCTTGGCAAACGAGACAGCGTCCCTGATTCTGGAATAGCGACGGAGGTCAGAACTCCGGATTCCTTCTCTCACTTGAGTGAGGCATGATATTCCAAGCATAGCTCTTTCTATTCCTCTCTGGGAGACCCGAATAGCATTCTCATCCTGCTTTTTGTAGGGCCCAGGTCTCTGAGGCGTATGTTAATGCAGGGAGAACGGTGGAGTCAAAGATGTGCCCGGAGCCAGAGGTTCTTTGTCCTTTTAGTTATTTCTTCAATGCCTTTGAAGGCATTCCATGCTGCTTTCTTCCTCCTGCACAGCTCAGGTTTTAGGTCATTCATCATGTTGATTTCTCGACCTAGGTACACATAGCTGCTGCATTCAGAGATGTTTGTTCCATTGAGAGTGAATGGGGCCTCAGGAACTAGTTCATTCTTCATGAACATAGTTTTCTTTAGATTCAGCTGTAGACCTATCTTTCCACATTCTCGGTCAAAGTCAGCCAGCATTTGTGCCGCTTGGCTAATGTTTGGTGTTATTAGAACAATGTCATCAGCGAAGCGGAGGTGGTGTAGTTGCCAACCATCTATCTTCACTCCCATTCCTTCCCATTCTAATTGTTGCATTATGTTCTCGAGTGTGGCGCTGAAGAGTTTTGGTGAAATGGTTTCACCCTGTCGAACCCCTCTTTTCACATTAATGATCACTTCTTTGTAGAATGGTGAGATCCTGGTGGTGAATCCGTAATACAGCTCACTGAAGGATCTTGATGTATTGGGTTTGAACACCCTGTTTGGCTAGGGCTTCGATGACTGCTTCAGTCGCCACAGAATCAAAGGCTTTCTGTAAATCAATGAACGTGAGACAGAGCGGCATCTTGTACTCCCTACAAATCTCGGATGAGCTTGGTTACAGTGTGGATATGGTCGGTTGTGCTGAATCCTTTCTGGAAGCCTGCTTGCATGGTTGTTTTTCATCTAGTGTTCTGTTAATCCTGTTCAGGATGACTCGTAAACAGCTTGTAGATGACAGACAACAATATAACCATATATAAACATATATATAACCATATATATATATTTTTTTTTTTACCATGGAATTTCTTTATAGTATCCCTTAAAGAGAAAACTTGTAGAAATGAAGACATCACAGCCCATGCACTCAGCTTCAGCGGTAGGGACAGGTAGCACTTGACCAGTCTGAATCCCAGGTTTAGTAACGGTATTGCCCGTGGATTCATGTGTGAATGTTTGTCATCAGACAAGCTATATCCCTGTCAGTGGGTGCCAGGCAAGTTCCTCATCCTCTTCGAGTCATCCTCACTTTCAAAGGGAGAAGAGAGCCCCACACACTTTCACCTGAGCAGATTGTGTTTCTCTATCAGCTCTCTTGTCCCCCACCCCGATTGTTTCAGTCAGTGTGTTTCTGTCCCTGTTAAGAGTCACTCTTCCCCCAGTGGTGCACCTTGAAGCCAAATGTTCTGTTTTCACTGGCCATTGTTTCCAGAGTAGATTATTTTAATTATCTTACTGACATTGAAAATGCACGCACGCCGCAGACACGCCGTGAACACACACACACACACACACACACACACACACACACACAAACCCCATAATACCAATCAGATTGTTCATAAGTTCCATGCCCTCTGAAGCCAGGTGACCAGGATGAGTTGTCGGCGGCCCTGCTTCCCAAGCAGGCCCCAGATGTTCTCTCCCTTGAGGAAGGCGTCCCGGATGCTGCCCCAGTATCAGTGGTACTTGCTCTTACCAAAGGGTCGCAGCAGGTTTCACATGCTGAGGTAAATTTCTTTGAAGCTAAACCCAGGCTTAAAAAGAAATGACTCAAACAGAAATGGTGATGGTAGGTATCGAAAACTGTCGAGTAATGCTCTTTTTGGAGTCAGCTGCATCTGAGTTCCTGTGTGGGCAGTCAAGTGCAGAAGGTCTGGCCCCTTCTGTGACAGATGCTCTTGCCACCAGCTCTAAAGCCCCAATTCCAGCGTGGATCAAAGCTGAAGGAGCTTAAGACCTTCCCAAGCCTCTCTAGCTCACTTATGGGAGAGGAAACCGTGTCTTCTTGGTCTCTTCCTGAAAGAGAGCTGGGTCCACTGTTCTTCTGCCTGCGCTTCTGCTCTGGACTTTCCCCTCAGGGCTTCCCTGACCACTAATTTTGTCACCTAATCAAAGACTTTTGTCAAATCCTTTTCCCAGATGTTTTTTCCGAGTCAGGTCCCTGTTTCTCAAGTGTTTCTTCTGAGCCCCTCTATTCGCTGCTTAGAGGGGCAAGTGCTTCGTGCCTGGAATGCGCTTGTGAGTGTGCAGTCCACTGCCCCCAACCCCAGTCCTCCCAGGGGAATGTTCCAGAAGCACCAGCTACCTGGAGCTCTAAGCCCATGTTCGCAGAAGCAAGGGAGTGGGCTTGAGCTGTTCAAAGTGCCTTCCATGCATACTCCTCACACCCATGGGCTAGAGGCGCAGCTGGAGACTTTGCAAAGCAGGAAGTCGCCCTGATAGAATAACCGTGGCTGGGTTTTGTGGGGTGCAGGCGAGGAGGAATGTGTTCAGGCACCAGCAGCCCTTCTGGGCCGGCAGGAAGAGGACAAAAGCCCTTGAGCCCTGGGACATGCTGGGAGGCCGCAGATAGTGTGGAGAAGGCAGTCAGTATGGTGTGAGGGGCCGGCACTACCTTCAGCTCTCCTTGTGGTGGTCAGCATGGTGGGCAGGGCTGTAACTTCCCTCAGCTCTCCTTGTGGTGGTCAGCATGGTGGGCAGGGCCAACACTACCTTCAACTCTCCTTGTGGCCAGGTGGGGGCTTGTGCCCTACACGCAGCAGAGTGTCACCGGGGATTAGGGTGAACCCAGAGAGAGACTAGGTCTCTCTCTTGTCACAGGCATAGACATAGGGAAGCTTCAGCAGGGGGTGCAGGGGCCTCGTCTTCAAGAGCAAATGGAGCGTTGTCCTCGGAGCACGTGCTCTCTGCAGAGAGCCGTGGTGCTGGCTCAGGCCACCGGGATGGCTGTGAGGATCCCAATCCATGATTTAGCAGATGCTCCAATGGGAAATTGAAGCTAAGTACTGGTTAATGAAAACCTGGAGCAGGGTTCAAGGGCTCTGTGGATGCCGTGGTTGTTTTTAGCCATGTGTAATAGGATTTAAATGCAGCCTGGTTTACCAAAGATGGTTTAAGCAAATTGGCCTTTTTCAGGTGCTCTGAGGCTCCTTTGCCTGGCAGTTCTGCAGGTGGATGCTGTGCCCAGCACACCTGCAGGGGAAGTGCCCCCTGCCCTCCAGGCCTGGGTGAAGCAATGGCACCTGCTTGTGTCATCAACTCGGACAGGCCAGTGGGTATCCCAGGCCACATGGAAGCAAGGGCTGGCTATGTTGAGACTCCTGGGATATCCCAGGATGTGTGTGTGCTCTTGCATGTGCGTGTGTACTTACATGTGGGTGTATCTGCATATGCGTGTGTGCATGTATGTGGTGTGTATATGTTCTGCACACACTGAGCAGAAGCGGATGTCATCCCATGGCATTTATTTCTTTCCTTTGAATCACAGTCACAATTAGGCCAGATGTTAAGGCTCAGCCTCCTTAGCAGCTGGGCCAACATCTACATATTCACACTGTCCCTTCTCACAGGAAGGTGGATGGAGTGGGTGAAGGAGGATGGAGGGGTGAAGGAGGATGGAGTGGGTGAAGGTGATGGAGTGGGTGAAGGTGATGGAGTGGGTGAAGGTGATGGAGTGGGTGAAGGTGATGGAGTGGGTGAAGGTGATGGAGTGGGTGAAGGTGATGGAGTGGGTGAAGGAGGATGGAGTGGGTGAAGGAGGATGGAGTGGGTGAAGGTGATGGAGTGGGTGAAGGAGGATGGAGTGGGTGAAGGAGGATGGAGTGGGTGAAGGAGGATGGAGTGGGTGAAGGTGATGGAGTGGGTGAAGGAGGATGGAGTGGGTGAAGGTGATGGAGTGGGTGAAGGAGGATGGAGTGGGTGAAGGTGATGGAGTGGATGAAGGAGGATGGAGTGGGTGAAGGAGGATGGAGTGGGTGAAGGTGATGGAGTGGGTGAAGGGTGATGGAGTGGGTGAAGGGTGATGGAGTGGGTGAAGGTGATGGAGTGGGTGAAGGCGGATGGAGTGGGTGAAGGCGGATGGAGTGGGTGAAGGTGATGGAGTGGGTGAAGGAGGATGGAGGGGTGAAGGTGATGGAGTGGGTGAAGGAGGATGGAGTGGGTGAAGGAGGATGGAGTGGGTGAAGGAGGATGGAATAGGAGAAGGTGGTTGGGGTTAGTGAAGGTGGATGGAGTGGGTGAAGGCGGATGGAGTGGGTGAAGGCGGATGGAGTGGGTGAAGGTGATGGAGTGGGTGAAGGAGGATGGAGTGGGTGAAGGAGGATGGAGTGGGTGAAGGAGGATGGAGTGGGGTGAAGGCGGATGGAGTGGGTGAAGGCGGATGGAGTGGGTGAAGGTGATGGAGTGGGTGAAGGAGGATGGAGTGGGTGAAGGAGGATGGAGTGGGTGAAGGCGGATGGAGTGAGTGAAGGCGGATGGAATGGGGCGATGGCTCTGCAGGTCTGACCTACATGCAGAGCTGGCCATGGAGAAAGGCAAGAGTTCAATTTCCCCCAAGGACAGGGAGTTAATCAATAGGCTCCTGTGAGAACAGGCACTGGCCGCTGTCAGAGGATGTGGGAGCATCGGTCATTTAAAGGCTGGCAAAGGGAGAGGCCAGTGCAGTCCAGTGTGACAGGGAGTGTCACATCCCCCACAAACAGAGCCTGCACCTTCCCTCTCAGGGTCTTCTCAGCACACCAGTCTTTGGTGCTGTCTCAGCTTGGATGGCCCAGAGCGCAGCTCCGCAGCACCTCACAGATGGCCACTCACCACCGCAAATGGCTGTCATTTCAACTCCATGGGTGTGCCTCAGCTCTGTGCCCTAAAACAAAAAAATTCATCTGAGAGCTAACAAAGAGGAACATTTCCAAGTAGCCTTTTGCTTCTCTTAAAAAAAACCTCTGCACAGACTCTGGCCCTTCCCATGGAAACTGCCCCACTGCCTCGGTCCCTGCCACTGTGGCCATGACCATGATTGAAGGTCCCACCAACCTGGGAGGGACCTCTGGCCTCCTGGGTGGCCGGCACGGGCTCTCTGCTGCGAGTCCTCCCATGAGCCCTAACCAAGGTGGCCTGGGACTTCCTCCTGTGCCCGGTGCAGGAGGATGCAGCTGTCAGAGTAAAAATAGCCCATCCGAGTTCTCTTGGTGTTAGCATGGCGGTGGGCGGGGCTGAGCTGCTGCTGCTGGAAGGTCCCGGGAACCCAGAGCAACCAGTACCTGCAGCTGCTGTCACACCGAGCGGGACTGCCGTGGGGCAGATAGATGATGGGAAGTGCCGCATGCTTGTGCTTCTTCACGTGGGGCCACACTGGAGGGCCAGCGTGACCCCACATTCAGGAGGAGAGCGGGTGCAGCCCTTCTCTGCCCTCCTCGTAGCCTCCCTGCCAGCGCCGTCCCCATGCTTCCCGCTGTCCCCCACTCCAGGCACATCCTGGATGGTGAACCCCTGGCCTGCCCCATGCCCGGCCTCGGGTGTCATAAGCCCTTGCCCTGCTCACAGAGGATCACCCAGTGCTCGGGCAGTGCCCTGCTATGACTCATCTTTTGCTTCATCCTTGGAGCAAACCACTTCTCTGGCTGGATCCCCAGAAGTAGGGTGTGCGTCAGAATTCTCAAGCTGTGGGTGCGTCCAGCCCCACAACTGCGAAGTGAGGCATGCGCCCACTCCAGGGCAGATGACCTCACCCACGCGAGGGCTCATTGACTTAGCGGCCTGCTGCCCAGGCCACAGGCACCGTCCGTGCCCTGCTCAGAAGGGAAGCAAGCCAGAGAGCTGGACCGGGGCTAAGGCACTTGCCTGGCTGACTCCAGGATCATCCCCAGCTCCCTGGAGGGTGATCCCTGAGCAGAGAGCCGGGAGCACCACTGGGTGTGGCCCTGAGCCCCTCCCAACCAGAAAAGAGAGGGCAAACAGCCCCCTTCTCTCCAGGAAAGGGGGCAGCACGGGCAGGCCTGTTTGGCCCGGCTGGAAGGTGAGTTGGCACCGTCCCACCTCAGGGGTGGCCCTGCTGTGGCCTCGGCATTTTTCAGTCCCTCCAGTGTGGGATCAGTGGCCCTTTGACAGGATACAGCCAATCTGCCGAGGCCCTGCAGCCGAGCTTCTGTCTTGCATGTCTGAACCTCTGGATTCCATTCCTGCTCCCCCAACATGACCCCCCACACACACACAAAAGCACCATCTCATTGAACAGATGTTAGATACATAGTAGCTGAATTTTTTTTTAATATTTAAAATATTAACATCAAGGGTCAGACACTGAATAGTGTGGGTTTGTAGGCCCCAGAGTTTCATGGCCTGACTGTTCCCTTGACTCCAGATGATCTGCAGGAACCGTGTGCGGTTGAGGCTCCAGTCGGGAGCATCACCTACCACATGGACCCAGGAGCCTGTGTGGACTGGGCTCAGTCCCTCTGGACCCCAGGTTAATGCCATTCTGCACATTCTAGAAGAATTTGACCTCCTTTCTCCTTGGTCTCCCTGTTCTATTGTCAGGAAGAACAGCCACAGCATCCCAGTGAGAGCACCCTGGTAGGAGCAAGCCAGAGATGATGGCCTGGCCCTTTAAGGCCTCTGGGGGCCCTAGGGGGCAGGACCAGAGCCAACTGCAGCCACTCGAGCTGGTACTAACGGGGCATGGTACTAACCATTTACTGCTGTACTCCAAGCACAGAGGGGCTGGATGCTCACAAAAAGGATGATGAGAGCTATGGTACGGGCGAGGCTTGGGGCAGTCTGAGGCCATCTGCGAGGGACAGCATACTCTCTCCTCAGTGTTGGGGTCCTTGACCTGGCTGTGCTGTGGGCCACTCACTGTGGGCGCTGGCATTCCCCTGAGGATGTCGTGAGGCATTCACAGTGGGGGCTGGCAATAGGCTGAGGGTGTCCTGGGTTATTTGGTGTGGGTTCTAGCATTAGGCAGAGGGGTGTCATGGCCCGAGGGCATCGTGGGGCTTCACTATGGGTGCTGGGGCAGGCTATGTCCTGAGTGTGCCGGCATTAGCCTGAGGGCTCTGGGTGCTGTTCTTGTGGCTCTTGGCATTAGGCAGAGGAGGATCAGAGGCAGAGCAGGTGCTGTGCAGAGCACTGGCAGATTGCATGGGAGCAGTTTGGTGAAAGAAATGTCCCCGGAAGCATCCTAAGAAAGAAGCTTGTTCCAGAGAAAAGAAACTGGGGAGGTAGGTACAGGACATCAGGGGAGACCACCAATAGCCCTGGAGACCTGTATTTGGGGACTGGGTGAGGGAGGGTGTGCCGGAAAGCTAGGGGCGAGCTGACGTGTCTTGGTGGACAGGGTCAAAGCACTGGGGATGGTTCAAGCAGACTAAAGAACAAAGCCTAGAATATCCACCTGCCTCTCCCACACGGCACAGTGCTCCTGGAGTCCACCCATGAACTTCTCCCAGAGACATCTGAGTGCCATGCCCTGGCACCTTTTGGCTGTGGTCTCAGCTATTCTATTCCCGAGGTAATGAGACTGCAGAACCTCGAGCTTGAACTGATGGCTGAAGCGTCTCCGATCGCCCCAAGTCATGTTGGGTACAGAGCTTCTCCCCCTACACATACCAGAGAGAACCGAAATCTCAGAAGGGCTTTCGGTGGTGGGTCAGAACTGCTGTGCGGTCCCTCCCCGCTTCCCATAAGCCCCGCACCCCCACCCTGGGCGCGGTGTCAGCCAGTCCAGCCTGCTGGGGCCACTTCAGCCCTTCCTTGAAGTCGCTGCAGCAAAATTAGCCCATGGGGCTCATCTGCTGTTCCGACCAGTCAGATGGCTGTTGTCTTCTGACTCACCTGAAAGAACTCACAGGTGCTGCGGCTCCTTTATTTGCATTCTTTTCTCACAAAGTCAATCTAGGGACTCAAATCTTGTCTTTGCACTCTACCTTCCCACCGCTCCCCACCTGCACAGCTCCTAGAAGTTATTCTGGTAGTGTAGGGGCCGAAGGGAGAGCCGGAGAAAAATGCATCTTCCACCAGAGTCTAGCCCTAAAACCTAGAGCTCATGCAGCCCAAGGACAGACTGGTTTATTGGCGAGTTTCTTATTGTTCTTATTGTTTTAGTTATTGAAGTGTCACACTGCCTTCTGAGTTGGAGGTAGGCATCAGAGAAAAGCAGCATGTGGTTAGCCTACATCAAGTGCATCACTAAAAGTTTGGCTCTGTCCTTGACCATCAGCCATCATTTGAGATTTATCTTGGTAGAGATAACCAGAGAGAGATATGGATCTCACATCCTGGTCTTATTCAGGTTCTGTTTATTAAGCTGAGTCCCAGTTCTTGGTCCACAGATACATATATCAGATGTGCACTTTCCATGGCTATGATATGATATTCTCCCTTTTGGCTCAGAAATACGACTGCTACCAGCAGGTTTAACTTTCTAGAAACGGTCACCATGTAAGCACTGAGGCGGGGCCTGTAGATGCATGGGCAGAACCTTTCTTTCCTTTCTCGAGAGTTTGATACTGTGAGAGAGGCTTGGTCCAAGTGTCATGGGTTCCCAGGCATCTGAAAGCAATTTCAAGCTAGAAACTGCCATCTCTGGGGGCTGTAACTTTAAGAATATTGGGGCCAGAGCAACAGTATAGCAGGTAGGACATTTACCTTGCACACAGCTGACCCAGGTTCGATCCCCAGCATCCCATATGATCCCTTGAGCACTGCCAGGAGTGATTCCTGAGAGCAGAGCCAGGAGTAGGCCCTGAGCATTGCCGGGTATGACCCAAAAAAAGCAAAGTACATACATACATACATACATACATACAGACAGACAGACAGACAGACAGACAGACAGACACACATACACACATACAAAGAATATTGCCAGATTCGTGTTTTCAGAGCTGACTTCCCTTAGGGCTCATATAAAAAGGGAAGAAGTTGTCTAGTGGACAGAGACCAAGCAGGAGTGCCAGGGGCTGCGGTGGAGAGGGAATGAGAGTGTTCGGCACCTCGCCGGTGCAGGGAGTGACCTCACTGACCAGAAGATGGTTAGATAGGAAAGCTCGCCTTCTTTGGGCAGTTCTTAGTGTGTAGTTTTTCTATTTTTTTAGAGGATTACAATGTCTGTCTTAGATGCATTAACTGTGCTTTCACTCGGACCAGCAGTGGGGCCATCTGAATTTCTGTTTCTTTTTTAAAATCCTGTTGCTTTATGAAGAAGGGGTTGGACGAGCAATTCCCAGGGAGCCTGCCTATTTGGCCCCACTCAGGAGTGGGTGGAAGACGATCCTGTGAACAGAGCAGTGGCTGTAGGAGCTTCAGGCTGCCTCCCAGCCCCCAAACACATCACCTCCCCGATGCCTCTGAAATGTGAATGCCAAAAGGGAGGATGACACCTTCTGGGAAGGACCTTCCTGCAGGGGCCCCAGGGTTTTAGGTACCTTGGTGGTTTCTCATGGTGCTTTTTAATTTTTATTTTTTTTACCAGCAGCTAAATTAACTCTTCAGCTGTAAGGATTTCCCACCTCTAGCCCCTTCAAAGCACCCCCCCACCCACACACACACACACACACTGTAGGTTCTCTGGTAGGTTTTGAGTTAGTCCTGGTGGAGTCCAGGTCTCACCTGTTCTGGCGACCGGAGGTTTCTGTTGTCTTTCCTGGGAGAAAGAGAAAGAGAGTGAGATTCGACCTTCTTTTTGAGAAGTGATCTGTCAGCTTGTTTCTTCAGAAGACTCTTACTTGGACGTTTCAGAGAGGTGAGAAGAGTGAATTTCAGAAATCGTATCTGAGACCAGCGAGAGTTAGGAGGCCCCCTCGCCTACTCTTGAAATCAGCCTAGGCCGGGCCCCAGCAGCTCCTTTGAGCTTTGTTTAAGTGTCATCTTTAGTTTCAGGCCCACAGAGAGGCAAAACCTTACTTTTGGTGGTTACCTTGCTTGTTGAAACAGAAAACTGAAAAATAATAGCCCTTTTGAGAATATGGACCTAGAAAGCTTTAGCACAGTGTTCGAGAAGAGCCTCTGGAATACTTTCTAAACTTTCTTCTAGCCCAGTGAAACCTATTTTCTTCTAACCTGATGCCAGAATGTTTTCAGGAGGCAGAGGACCACATCCTGCAGGGCTTAGGTGCCACTGATAGTGCTTGGGAAGCCGAATGGGGTGGCGGAGATCACACTAGGGTCAGGGCAGGGCCAGCATCTTAGTTCCCTGGGCTCTCGGTTCCTAATGCAAGAACTTAATCCTTTCCTTGACCAACCAAGCCTTTCCTTCTTTCCCGTGTTTTTCAACCTTTGTCCCCATGGTATGTTGCACTCACAGGCTGATTCCTGGGACCATGAATATTCAGCATTTATGTGGTCAGTGTATCTGTGAAGCATTTCCGTCATGCTTTGCCCTGTTTCATCAGTGTGGGTGCATTCTGTGGAGCTCTTTGGCCTTTGCAAATGCCACGTCATTGAAGTCACTGCTCTGACTGGTCCCTCATGGAATCCACAGTCCCTTCCCTACACTGAGCTGGATTTTGCCTGTATTTCAGTTCATTCTTGGGCTAACTCTCTAAAGCCAAAATCTGTCACAAGATTTGAGTGTTAGTGGCTTACCAGGGTCACGTTTTTGAAACATCAGATGAAATAAACTAGAATTTTATTTAGTTCCTAAGAATTTTATTTCAAAGATAATAGCTAGTTTGTTTTGTGTTCCTCTTCTTCCTCCTTCTCCTCCTCCTCCTTCTTCTTCATCTTTGTCTTCTCTTCCTCCCCCTCCTCCCTCTCTCTTCCTCCTCCTCTTCTCCTCTTCTTCCTCCACATCCTCCTCTCCTTCTCCTCCTCCTTACTTTCCTTACCTTAACCAAACCCATCCCATCCCCCTATCCATGTTTCCATGAACTTTACCACTGTGGAACAGCCCTTTGTTTAGATCCAAGGAAATGAAAAATTGATTCTGCTTGTGATTCAGCCATTTGCAGAGCCCAGGCATTCACCAGCCCAAGATGACCATAAGTCAGCCCTGCTATCCTGTAGTCTCCAGGCTGTGCCTGCACTCTGCGTGCTTGTGTGCTGCTTTCTGAATCAGTGTCTGGCTGCTGTGCACTGTGCACATGGTCAGGCCTCGGGGCCTTAGTTTTCTCAGGCAGCCTGTGACAGAGAGATGCACTTGGGGCTTTGCTAATGACTAAGCCCAGATGCACAGATGTTCTTGGGGCAGCCAGCAGCTGAGACTCTGTGACCCTTTTTCACTCTTTCCTTTAGTGTGTTTTGTAGTTTGTTCCAGGTGTAGATCTGGGCAAGCTGTTGCTGGCCTGTGGAGCCTGCTTGAAGAAGGGGTGTCAGGGGAGCTTGGGTGCATCTGTTCTTTGCACGGTAGACCTGAGGGTCCACTCTCCTTCTCTGTTCCCCGGGATGAGCCATGGGCACGTGACAGCATCCCCCTTGCCTTGCATGTTCCTCAGTGTCTGGTCTTGATGAGAGCGGCGAGTCACCCAGTTCTCTTCACTCAGCAGACACGGGGCAGCTCCCCGTATCCCTGCATGGTTCCAGCAAAGCGTGTTGAGGCAGTTCTTCTCAGACACAGCAGGATCCTATTTCCTCTATTCTGTTTTCTCTGACCTGCTCTAACAGTGGGGACCCAACAGATTCCAACTTGTGGCTGAAGGATCAAGGAACAACTTTCGTTCCTGGGAAGCTTCTTCCCTCTGTTGATGAGGAGGGAGGGATCCCCATTGCCATCTTTTTTTTTTTTTTTTTTTTGCTTTTTGGGTCACACCCGGCAATGCTCAGGGGTTACTCCTGGCTCTGCACTCAAGAATTACTCCTGGCGGTGCTCGGGGGACCATATGGGATGCCGAGGATCGAACCCGGGCCAGCACAGGCCGGCCGCGTGCAAGGCAAACGCCCTACCCGCTGGGCTATCGCTCCGGCCCCCCATTGCCATCTTCTGGGGGCTACACCTGCCTCAAGAGCCCCACTCCTGTCCTTGGGTGCATCAGACCCCACCCCTGTGGCCCCTTTGGGAGATACCTACAGACACCCAGTGCTTTCCCAGCACACCATGCTGTTGCTCCTCCCCACCCCATCCTTTCTTCCTGCTCTTCCTATCCTTGATGCTTCAGGCTTTCATCCCCACATCTGCCGTGGTCTGGCTTGGGGTTCCAGGAGAACTGTGTGGCACAGGCATCTTCACCCCTTCTTCTTAAAGATCTGCTGTGATCCTTCCATTGACTGAGAACCATCAGACAGATGCTGCTCTGGAAAGCCGCTGGGGCATGGAAGCCCTTCATCCCCCTGGAAGGATCCTTCCGGAAGAGGTTGAAGGAGGCGTGTGGGAGGAAACAGTTTCACAAGCGTGTGGGCTTGGTCCACTGCCAGCTCTCATTTAGAAGTCACAGAAAGGGAAAAAAGAAAAGAAGTCACGAGTCACTGAAGTGGCAGGTGGTGAAATGCCAGAATGCCAGGGTTGGTTTGTCCCGAGCAGGGCAGTAAGCCTGTTTTGCCCTGCGTGCAGGGCAGAATAAAATGACTTTTTACATTTTTCGGCACTGTTATCTCCTTTTCCATTTCTTGTGCCTGTAAATTACTGCTGTGATGCCTCTCCGCAGCTAGAGGCACTTTAGAACTTCAAATTGCTGCCTCCACTGAGACGCAGGAGCCAGGTAGGGGTGACCAAGTAAGCTTGAATGAGAGGTCATCTGCCCCATCACTTTTCTCCATGCAGCGGATCCCTAAGTTTCACTCTGGACACGTCAAAGCCCGTTTGATGTCATGCAGCATTTTCCCTGTGGATAAGCAGTGCTCAAGCACATCTTCTTCAAGACTCAAGGGAGCCTTGGTTGGAAGATGCAGTGATCAATTCCATGCTGGGATGGGGACGGGGTGGGACCTATATGTGATATCTGGGAACTGTATGGAAAAAATATTCTTTTCCTGACCTCTCCTAATGGAGACAGGAAGGAGAATTCTGTCATTCCATTACATGCCACTCAGTTTCAGCAAGAAGGAATTGGCTAAGACCATTGACTGCTTATGGTCCCCTCTGAAGAGCTGGAAAAATGGGCTTTCAGTTGCTGTTCCGTGATCAGACACCCACATCACACCGCCAACCCTGAGACGGCTGCCACATCTGTCCCCAGCACCATCCCCTCAGCTGTCTCCCTGCCTGAGGATCCTCAGTTCTCTTGCCCAGACTGGCTGCCTTAGGTGTGACCAGTGACACAGCCAGACCTGGAGTCTGCACCTAAACAGCGAGAGGGCTTGAGAAATGCTGTTTTCTTGGAGCCTGTATTTGACCAAGCATCAAGCAAGGAAGTACCCAAATGTCGGAAGTGAGGGAAGGATTTGGGGCAGCCACAAAACTACATCAGTTACTAGAACACAGAAATTCCTGGTTATTGGGAGTTCTCGGTAAAAACAGCAATGAATCAACTGAGAAGATCTGTGGGTTATTCTGGGAGACTAATTATTTGCTGCCCTTCTCTCCTTACACAGGTGCTTATCAGACCTTCATTTGCTCTGTGAGGTTGGCGATGTGTCTAGTTTCTGTGATGCCCCTTCTCCTTATCAGCCTGATGTGGTGGCAAGTGGGCTCTGTGAGACAGACTTATAAAATCACAAGAGAATAGGATTAAATGACCCATTAACCTCTGTGGTGCCATATTCTTTTGCAAAAAAATCGAGTTTCTAGGTTTTGTCTTCTAACTTGATATTAAACATTTGGGCCGGGGGCTGGGAGAGGGGTTGCTGGGGACCTATCTCAGTAACGAGTCTATGCTCTTTACATGTTCCAGGACTCAGATTCAAACCCTGGACCACGTGGCCCCAACCACTGCCCAGGCAGGAGGCGCTTGAGGACCCCACGGCCCCACCACAGCTTTGCATCTGTGGGGCCTGGCCTTGAACCACCTAATTTGGTTGGCCAAGTGCCATAGGGAATAGCTACCACTCACCCAAGGACTTCGGAGGGAGCCTCTTCTCCCCCGCCCCACACAAATGTCTTTTGAACTATAGTTTTAATTCCCTTCAAAAAAACAGAACAGAGGTTTTATAAAACAAATTTAGCATGGTTTTTATTCTAGCATGAGTTTATAGAAACGCCTTTAGTGCTTTTTTTTTAACTCTCCAAAAATTGGGACTTTCATTTTAAAACAATTTATTTAGATAGATTCACATTTACTCTTCTTAAAATAAATCAAATTGCTATCAGTAGGTAAAACTGCTGTCAGGGCATTAGTGAAAGCTTTTCTCATACTAGACTCGGGTATAGAAATCTGGACGTCACATTATAATTCTTAGTCATTGTGGCAAATGTTTACTAGCTGCGCTTCCTTCCTGGCTATGCTTGATCCTAAATGAAATAGGTTTTTTTTAATGGACTCTGTAAACAAAGATGATAGCTTTAAAACTTGTTGCTGTTTACTGGAAAGCCCTTTCCCCTCCCCCCATTTTTTTTTGTGCACCATCTAAGCTCCTGGTTGTGGGTAAGTTTGAATGTGGATATTGTCCGCCTGGTCAGGGAAAATAACCAGGAACCTTCATGTCAAGTTTCTCCCGTTTCTTTGGCAACAAGAATGAGTGAAAAACTTCTCCTTTTTATTTTTCACTTTTTGACCTGAGTAAATAGTTCCTTTTCTCCACTGAATATCATCTTTTTTATTTCATATTTTTCTTCCTTCTACAGGGAGTTAAGTACCTGTGCATTCCAGCGGCTGATTCACCATCTCAGAACCTGTAAGTATTTCGTGAACTTTTTTTCAATTTTTTTCTTTTCTTATGTTCATCCTAAGAGGAGTCTTTTGTATAAAGGATAGATCCGTTATAATATTTGTATTAATGTTCTTCCTTTCTTCTGGAAATAAACCCTTCAAGATGCCTTTCCATCCAAAACTACACATGCTGTTCAAAAAAAAGAAAAAAGCAAGTGTGAGTCACAAAGACAATTCTAATTTTTCAAAAGCTGCATTACAAAAAAGTGTGGTGGCGGTGGGGGGCATGGATTACGGTCTTTTTATTCATGGGTTTTGTTTACCCGTGTATCCAGAATGTCTTCTATTGTAATGTGGTCCTCAGAGTTGAAAATGTGCTATTTACACCCCCGCCCCCATACATCCCCCCATCCCCATACTGAGTCTCCATCAGAATCTGACATAATTTGTCACACTTCCAACCACATCTCACTTGGAAGCAACTTTATTCCAGGTTCATGTGGCAGCACATGACCGGGCCCTCTGCAGGACAGTGCCCTCCCGATTCTGTCTTGAGATGAATGCCAGAACTTTCTGGATTAGGAAAGACCAGTCCTCAGTGTCCTCGCAGTCAAGTCCACCTCATTTTCAGTATTCTTGTTCCTAAAAAAGAACCTTCCAGGCCAGAGAAATAGTACAGTGAGTAAGGCATTTGCCTTGCATACAGACCATCCTAGGATCCATTCCTGGAACCCCGTGTGGTCCCCTGAGCACCACCAGAGGTGATGCTAAGCACCTAAGTGCAAAGCAGGAGTAAGCCCAAGCACTGCTAGGTGTGACGTCAAAACATAAAGCAAACCAAAAGAGCCTTCTAAGTGCTCTGCTGTCTGGGGATAGTTATTTCTGGAGTCCCAGGAGATGCTGACTTGGATGGTGGAGACCCACAGTGGCTCAGAGCCGGAACATTCACACCCTTCAGCCTCTGGAGTGCTGAATTCATCTCAATAGATACTACGGTGGCACCAACTCTATAGTTTGTCTGAGCTTGTATTTCAGTCTTGCAGGCTCAGAGGCAAGGGATAGAAGTAAACTCATGCCTTGAAACCTGCCTGCAGCAGATCCCATTATCTGTCCTCAGTTGGGCATGGGCAGGGGCTACACATGTGAGGCGAACTATCACCCCCTCCCAGAATGCCCAGGAACCTTGCTTCAGGAAGCTTGAGAGCCAAGGTGGCAGCCGTGTCGCGGAAGTCCTCTGGTTTGGGAAGATTTGTCCTTTGGAGGCTCAAGCTCTACTTCCTGCTGCAGATGCCATCAGAAGTGAGGATCACACCAGCTGCTGGTTGAGGACCGCAAGTGACCAGCCACTCCAAAAGCTATTGATACACGGACATCTGTGCCACCCTGGAAGATGTCCCGCAAGAGTGCTGAGAAGTCACCACATAGGACATCTTCTCATGAGATGATGCTGTATGGAACAGGAAATGGGACCAGAGGCAGATGGGCTCCAGTGCTGAAGGCTAGCAGCAGCACAGGACAGATGGCACGGAACTCTGTCGGGATGGGGGCAGAGCGAACACCTTCCTCCCAGAACCTGCTTCCTTCCAAGAGGGCATGGTGGAGGGCGCCGGATCCCTCGGACAGCTGGAGAAGGGGAAGAAGCACTGGACAACTTCCTTGGTTACTAGCCATGTCAAGAAACAGAAGTGGTTGGAAGGGCATTGTGTATCTGCAAGGAAGTGAACTGCTGTCCACCGAAGACCATTGGGTGGCTATTTTTAGAGGCAGCTATGTGCTTATTGCCAGTCAAGATGCTCATGGATCATCAATTTTGTCAATTCCCAGCTTGCAATATGCTTCTTTGGAGGATTCAGATTGTCACGCATTCTCATGATTTCTTGTGCTTGTGGTAGATGGTCCCCTGCGCTATGGAGCCCCCAGGAGCCACACTCTGTCATCAGGGACGCAGACTCAATCAGTGAAGGAGGAGCACTGAGCTGAATCTTGTTGACAGATACAGAGCTCGGCATCTTGGGTTTATAGCTGCTTCCAACTATCTGGGACCAAGCCCTTCAAACATCCCCAGATCTCTCATTAGGAAAACGCCTGCCTCCAGGATCTAGCGAATGAGATCAAGGATTGGGGGTGGGGGCAGGGGAGGTGGGAATGACGTCATGGATGTCATAGTTTTCTCCAGGAGTTCTGAACGGTTTGGAAAGTGGCTAATTTCAGTCTGTGACTTGCATTCTTATGCCTTGACAGTTGGAGACAAGGTAGTGGAAGCAAGTGTGGGGACTCAGAGACCCCCGATGGGTGACACGCAGTGATACGTTAGGGCAGAGGAAGGGATAGGACATGAGGCAGCTGCTTCTCTTGGGTTTCAGCATCTCCTGGGTCCATTCAGGTCTTCTGGGGGAAAGTCACCTTCACTCAGTGAAGGTCACCAAGCGGTTTGGCTGGTTTCTCTCCTGCTCCAAAGCCGTGGAGAGTCTGTTACGATGCGTGGGTTTGGGGCAGGGAGCTCTTGCAGTGGATCAAGTACTTATCTTGCATGTGGTCAGCCCAGGTTCAAGCCCCAGCACCACATATGCTCCCCCAAGCACTACCAGGACGGATCCCCTATTGAGGCACCGAAAGCAGTGCCCCACACAAACGAAAGGCACAGATGAAAGGGACTGTGGACTGTGGGCAGGGGCTGTGATCCCAGCAGACGCACTCAGGAGCTATGCA
Organism: Cryptotis parvus; assembly: GCA_021461705.1. Taxonomy (NCBI): domain Eukaryota; kingdom Metazoa; phylum Chordata; class Mammalia; order Eulipotyphla; family Soricidae; genus Cryptotis; species Cryptotis parvus. Next base: position 304,824 of record JAJIBD010022365.1, on the reverse strand, counting down.
AGGACCATGCCTCGCTGTGGTTTCCAGAACTCTCCAAGAGTCTGGCCCCTGCTTCTGTTGGAAAAGGAAGCCCGGCCCATCACTGTGCACCGACAATGGCTGGACCTCATGTTGGCTGGTGCTTGTGGACACATGTGAGACTCTCAGGGGAAATGTTTCCTTATCCTTGTAAATGAGTAAAGCTCTGGATGCGTCAGTGCCCAGAGTCCTTCTCCGTGTCCTCTCTCACCCACAGTTACATGGAGTTGGAGGCTTTCCGCTTGGCATTGCAGGTGAACTCAGTACGCGAGAGACTCTGCAGTCATGGGGTTGGGGACCTCAGTCGGGGTCACAATAGCAAGGCCCATCTTGACTGTTGCTGAGAAAAATGGGGTCTGGGGAGCCCAGACCACAACAAACAGGCATCCTTTAGTCCGGAGAGGTCGGGTGCTTGGCTTTTCTGTCTGCGTGGCACCCAGAATAACCTTGAGAAGCCTGCGGTGCTGGTATGTTGCCCTCTTACAATCCTGGACACACTTTTCAGCTTTCCAGTCTTCCACTTCCCCCTCCCCACACACACTCAAGCCCCTTCACCAGCAAAAATTCTGCTTAGAAAGATGTCTTCAGCTGACATTTTCAGAACCTCTGCTTTCACTTGGTCTTCAGAAAGGTCAGTTTTCTGTCTTGGCTTTAATCCTCACAACAATGCCCCCCTTCGCCCCACCAGCCCACACACACACACACACACACACACACACACACACACACACACACACACACAAACTCATCCCCAACCCCCTCCTCTTCCAGGAACTTTGAGTACACAAACCTAGTCTGAGATAACAGTAACACATTAAAATTTTTGCTTCTTTCCCCCAACCACCTTGCCTTGCAGAGTCAGGAAGTGTGAAAGTTCAAGTTCCCAGGCTGGTGGCTTGACCATGATTTGTCACAGTTGAGACACCGCTGTTGGACCACGGCACATGGTCCTCCCTCATCCTTGCTGAGCCGCCCCTGAGGACGGGGTCAGAGGGCGCTTTTGCTTTCTCTCCCAACTTCCTCCAGCCTGTCTTTTGAACCTTCCTTTTCTCATCTGTAAAATGCTGAGCTCAGAGATTTTTGCCATATTCAGTGGAGGAGTGAAAGTGTTTTTATGAACACGAAGCATTTTCAAAAAATAAGATTCTATTTTCTGCCTCCTTCAGTAAGCAGTATTCCTGTATTTTGAGAGGGAATGGTTGACTAGATGGTGACTTACTTCCCTGGTTCTCACATTGCCGTGTTCTGAGGATTGTGTCTTCCGGGTTGTCTTCGTATCTGCCTGTCCCGGTGAGTTTGGCCTGTGCTGGGCTGTGGAATCGATGGCATTGCATCACTCGAGAGTGTCGGTGACATTCAGTGGTTGGAGAATCAAGCAGACTTCTACGTTTCTTGAGGTTTCTGTGGGGAGAAAAGACATGAGTGGCGAAGAGCTCATGTGTCTAAAATCCCCACAGCCAGGCTCCCTGAGGCCCACCACCGCCGGGTGTGTGTTAGCATTAGTGTAGCTAGGTTTCGGTGCTCACTGCACTCTTGTCTTCTCATCTACTGGTCTTTGCTCATGTTGTTTAAGATCCTAAGTTGGTGGGCCCCGAGAGGGCTGTGGTCCTGCTTCCAGACAGAGGCATATGCACAGTCACACAAGCATAGGCGTCGAGAGCACGCATGTGCACGGATACACAAGCACACATGCATGCACACGCCTCCCCAGAGCACTGCTAGTCATCCTGATGGAGGCGGAGTGCAGGAACTGTGGGAGAAAGGAGCTTCCTGCTTTCCTCATGCGCATCACAACTCGGTCTCTAAGTCGTGGACCAGAGGGCATCTTCCCTCCTGATTTTTCTAGAGCAGAACTGGGAAATGGCCTCACAGGTCATTTTTATGGCAAAGTGAGAAGAACATGGATACAACCCCAGATCCTCTCTGATGTGGCAGTGCAGAAGCCCTGGAAATCAGCACCGTGTATGTGAGCATGGATTGTGTTTGCTGCCGTGCTCTGGGCGCTGTCCTGCCCTGTCCTGCCCTGCCAGTGTGCTGGTGGAGAAGGGATGATCTGAGTGCTCCCAGGCCGTGTTCCAGCTAACACCCCACTCACATGGGCTCTTCCCAGGAAGCCTCTCTGGGATCTGGGTCAGAGCCAGAGTCCAGTGGAGAGGGCACTTGCCTTGCATGTGACCAACTCTGGTTCAATGCCATGGTGTCTCCTGAGCCTGCCAGGAGTGATCCTTGAGTACCATAGGTATAGCCCAGCAAACTAACAAGCGAGAACCAAGGTCCACAGAGGTGGATCCCTCCATTTGTATAAAGCTCTCTCTGCTGCCAAGACCTCCTGAGGGCACTGCCTTTCCTGGGTCCATCTCCTTTGCTTCCCCTGTCCACAGGTGGCACCCAGCCTTCCTGCTGATGGCTCTTGCTGCTTCCTGCTCCAGCCTGGTCTGGTCCTAGTAGCTGGAGAGAGAGAGAGAGAGAGAGAGAGAGAGAGAGAGAGAGAGTGGTGGGGGTTCTGTGTGGGGAGGGTATAGCTGCCGTACAGGGGACTTGACAGGACCTTGGATCTTTCTCAGGCCAACGAGAACCCCTTGACAGGTTAGGTGCCTCTGATTCCACCAAAGCTTCTGGGATTTGCAGTGGTGTCACTTCCAGAGCTGAGTTTCAAGTGGATGGTATGTCTGTCTGCGTCGCCACGCCCTTTCTGCGAGTCCCCTCTGATCCCGGTCGGAAAGGCCTGGCCAGCCCTGTTTCCTGCCGTCTAGGTTTAGTGAGTGAGTGCCGCGGTTCTGAGGAGGAAGGGGAAAGAGGGGGCTGGAGGGCTGTGTGTGAGCCCCCAGAGTGGCTCCTCTGCTTGGCGGCAGCTGTCCCCTCAGGGTGGCCGGTGACCGCAGTGCCTGGACACAGCTGAGACATGCATGTGGAGCCGTTCTTCCCTCTGCACGCACCCAGCGGGCGCCCGCTTGGTGGGGACTCGCCCATTGAAGCCAAGGTGGAAGACGAAGAGAAACCAGCCCCTGCAGGAATGGGGGAACCTGCATTCGCTGAAACTGCTGGGGTGGCCAGGCGCCTGCCACCGGCCCTTGGGCCTCCCACCCAGGGTTAGAGCAAGGCGAGGCTGGTCCGGTGGGTATTTCCCAGCCCAGAGGAGGGGCTCCGTGACCAGGGCCTTATGTCATTAGCTTCCCTGGAAATACCCCCCTACACCTCCGCAGCTCACCCCAGGAGGGAGCCCGCTGCAGGGCTCTGGCTTTTCTGGGAAAAAGCACTTCCAAGGAATGTCTCTGTGAGTCAGGGCCAGCCTCCCCAGAGTTACTGTCACCGCACATGTGAGCGGGGCTGTGAGCTGTGGCCCCTAGGCTCCTGGCAGGCCCCAAGCTGGTCCGGTGCTCTCCACTTGTTGCACACGGGGGAGAAAGGGGAGGCTGGGGGAACGAGGGGCCACCTGGCTCCCCCACAACCCATGTCTCTGTCTCCGGACTCTGACCACACACCATACCCCACTTTCTTATTCTGGGGTGACGAGGCTCTCAGTCCACCCCCCATCCCAACATTTCTTTCTTGCTTGCTCGAGATTCTGTGGGTACACGGTACTACTAATAACGGTTTCTCATCTGCATAATTCCAATACCACACCAGCCAGTCACTGCCATGTACCCACATGTCTCCCCCAAGGACCCCAGCGCCCTTCACTTTCAAGCCCCCACAACCAACTCGTGGTATGGATCCCTTCTCCCATTCTGATTCTGTTGGCTCTGTGTTGCTACCTGTTGTGTTTTTTTGTTTTTGTTTTGGTTTGTTTTTTGTCTTTGGCTGCACCCAACAGTGCTCAGAGCTTACTCCAGGGCTTACAAGGATTGCTAAGGTATCATTCCTAGTGTTTCTCAGGGGGTTCGCTTTGAGGTGCCAGTGATCAAACCCAGGTTGGCTGTGTTCAAGGCAAGCACCTTTCCTGCAGTACTTACTCTCTCTCTCTCTCTCTCTCTCTCTCTCTCTCTCTCTCTCTCTCTCTCTCTCTGGCCCCAACTTGCTTTGTGCATTTAAGTTCCACAAATGAGAGAGATCATTCTGTATCTGTCCCTTTTCTTCTGACTGACTTACCTCAGCACAATATCCTCTAGTTCCATCTATGTTGCTGAAAATTGTATGATTTTCTTCTTAGCACTGCATAGTACTCCATTTTATATATATGCGCCACGACTTCTTGACACATATATCCATAGTTGAGCATTTGAGTTGTTTCCATATCTTGGCTATTGTACTGAGTGTAGCACTCAACACAGGTGTGTATAGACCCTTCGAATTAAATTTTTGTGTGTGTTTGGGGGATAGATGCCAAGAAGTGGTATTGCTGGGTCTTGTGGTAGTTACATTCCTTTTTGTTTTTGGGCCTCACCCATTGATGCTCAAGGGTTACTTCTGACTCTGCACTCAGGAATTATTCCTGGCAGTGCTGGGGGGGACCATATGAGATGCCAGAAATGGAACGTGCATGAAAGGCAAGCACCTTACCCGCTGTGCTATCCCTTCAGCTACTCTATTATTATTTTTGTATACGTTTCCATATTGCATTTCATAGTCTGAACTAGAGGACATTCCCACCAACAGTGGATGAAGGTTCCTTTCTCACCTCAACCCTGCCAGCACTGGCTGTTTTCAGACTTTTTGCTATGCTCCATTCCCATGGGTGTGAGATGGTATCTCATTGTTGTTCTGATGTGAATTTCTCTAGTCATTAGTGACTGAGTTTTCTATGCCATATATCTTATTGGGGAAAGTTCATTTTCTTGCCTGATTTGTACATGGGTTCATTGGCTTTTTTGTTGTTGAATATTGTGAGTGCTTGCTGTATAGATTTTTTTATATCAAACCTTTATCTGATATACTATGTGCATATATTTTCTCCCATATTAAATATTATCTTCTATAATTAAAAAGTGGATGTCTTCTTATTAGAGCTTGAGATTCTTCATGTACAAGCTTTTTATTTTTTTTGTTTGTTTTTTTTGCCATATTGGGTCACAGCCAAGGACGATAAGGGGTTACTCCTGGCTCTGCACTGAGTAATTACTCCTGGCGGTACTTGGGAGACCATATGAAATATTGGGGATTGAACCCGGGTCAGTTGTATGAAAGGCAAATGACCTATTTACTGTACGATCATTCTGAACCCTGTGGAAAGCTTTTTTTTTTTTTTTTTTTTGGCATGGATTAGTCAGAGTTTATTTGGGCCTTAAAGCACTGAGTTGAGTTGATGTAGTGGTGAGGGCTTCACGGGAGGCCAACAGAGGACCAAGAGCAACTGATTTTTCTATCAAATTACACCCTCCAGGTGTTGCAGGTGTGGCTGTGGTGCCCAGCTGCATTGGCAGGTGACAGACAGGAGACAGGTTTGTCTATACCCCCAGTGCTCTGCCCTGTGGACCCTGGATGGTGATGGTCTGACATATAAAAGACTGGGCCCCCTGGGATGAACCCAGAGCCATGGCAGTGCCTGGCAAGCTACCTGTGGTGTATTCGATAAGCCAAAAACAGTAACAATAATGGACCTCATTCCCAAGGAATGGAGACGTTACTGGCACCCACTCGAGCAAATCGATGATGAACAGGAAGACAAGTAATATAAGTAATACCATTGTGGTAATCTCATTAAAGACCCCTCTATGGTCAATTTTCTGTAAATTTCTGCCACTGTCTCCAAATATGTATCAATCCACTTTAAGTTTACTTTTGTAAATGGTGTGAGATCAGATTATAATTTCTTCCTTTTTTAAAAAAAAATTTTTTACATGTGTCCATCTTGTTTTCCCAGCACCATTTGTTGAGTAGTCTTTCTTTGCTCCACTTCATCCATTTAGCTCATTTGTGAGAGATTAGTTTCCCATAAATATGGGGAAAATAATAAATATGGGGACTTAATTCAGGACTCTCAGTTCTATTCTGTTGGTCTACAAATCTGCCTTTATTCCAGTACCATGCAGTTTTGTTTATTATATTCTTGCTGTATAGTCCAAAGGTGGGAAGTGCAATGCCACCCATATTAATTTTACTTCAGATTGCTTTGACTATTTGGGGAGTTTTATGGTTCAACACAAATTTTAGTAGTGTTTGTTCTATGCCTTTGAAAAAGTATTTGGAATTTTAATGGGTATTTCATTAAATATGTAGAGTATTTGGGGTAGGATGTCCATTTTAATTATGTTGATTCTTCAAACCCATGAACAGTGAATGTCTTTTCCTTAGTGTCTACTATTTCTCTTATATTTCTCACCTCCCTTGTTAAGTTGATCCTAGGTATGTGATGTTTTGGAGCACTATTTTGAAGAGAACAGTATTTTAAACTTCTTTTTATTCTAGTTCATTATTTGGGTACAGGAATGTAATGGATTTTTGTGTGTTAATTTTGTAACCTGCTACCTTACTGTATTGGTTTATTATTTCTAGGACTTCTTTTGGTGGAATCTTTAGGATTTTCAGCATATGCTATCATGTCACTTGCAGATAATGATAATTTGACTCCTTTGTTTCTAATTTGGATTCCTTTTATTTCTTTTTCATTTTTTAAAAAGTTATTTTATTATTTTTTCTAGAAAAAAATACAGAAAAGCATGTTTAATTAAGCATAAATATAAATAATAAATTTAGTTGGATGTAAATATAAACAAATGTAAAACCTCTCCTTCAGGATAATCTAGGAGATCCACCCCACCCCAGGACAGAATCCCATTTTGGGGCTATATTCTAGGAGATCCACCCAGGACGGAATCCTATCATGGAGGCCCACCCATGGACAAGGATGGTTCAGCTAATTGCATATTGCTCTTTCTTCTCCTCTACTGGTAATCCATTCATACAATCCTATTACATTTACTTCATAATATTTCAAGTCTACCCTATAGCAGTCTTTTTCAAGCCCAACCCAGATCCCCAGTTCATCAGAGCTCCACCCAGCAGAAGAGCTGATCACAAGTCCAGCTCGTCAGAGACCCACCCTACAGCAGTCTTTTTTCAAGCCCAGCCCAGAGCCTCACAAGAAGCCAGAGGAACCCCCTACCATGAGGGCTGCCATTTTCTACAACCAGAATTCCCAGTTCGTCAGAGTTCCACCCAGCAGAAGAGCTGATCACAAGTCTGGCTCACATGGCTGCTTTGCAGCAGCACAGTTTATCAATAAATGCTCGAGATTAGATGTGACTACAAGAGTATCCCACCCGCATGGCAGAGCCTGGCAAGCTACCCATGTCGTATTTGATATGCCAAATACCAGTACCTCATTCCAATCATCTGATGGAAAGGTTTGAGGCTCTTTATGTTCCTGGAGTGAGCAGATGCCCTTGGGCTACACTAGCATGCAACAGAATGTATGGAGATGTTACTGGTGCCCACTCAAGCAAATCAATGAGCAATGGGAAGACAAGTGACACAAGTGATACCACTGTAAGATGTACAGTTACAAAACTGCTCATGGTTAGGTTTCAATCACACAGTGTTCCAGCACCATTCCTCCATCAGTGCACATTTCTCACCACCAATGTCCCCTGACTCCCTCCCCATCCCCCATTTTGCCTCCTCTCTCTCTCACTCTCTCACTCTTTCTCTCTCACTCTCTCTCCCTTCTCTTATACATTGTGACTTACAACACATACATTTAGGAGTTATCATGTATATCCCTTTTCCTACATTCACTGCTCAGTTCAAGGCTGGTATTATCATTTTCAATAATTATTAGCACACTGGTCCCTTCTCTGTCTTACCTAACTTCTGACTCCCACACACTTGTGGTAGATTTCAACTACTGACAAGTCCTCCTGATCCATGTTTTGTCTGGCCTTAGATAGTAGTATCATACTTTTTTTTTATATCCCACAAATGAATATAGTCATTCTATATCTGTTCTTTTCCCCTCTGACTAATTTCGCTCAGCATGATGCTCTATATGTCCATTCATTTATAGGCAAATTTTCCTAACTTCTGCATAGTATTCCATTGTGTAGATGTACCATAGTTTCTTTATGTAGTTGTCTGTTCTCAGCCACTCTGGTTGTTTCCAGGTTCTGGCTATTGTGAATAGTGCTGCTATGAACATAGAAGTGTAGATGGTGTTTCTGCTGTGTGTTTTTTGGGCTCCCAGGGTATATTCCTAGGAGTGGTATTGCTGAGTCAAATGGGAGCTCAATTTCTAGTTTTTGGAGGAATGTTCATATTGTTTTCCAAAATGTTTATATTGTTTAAAAAATATATCTTTTCCAAAAATGATATGTTAATGCAAAAGTGGATTTGCCTGTGCTAGTGGGTTCTTGAGGATTGTATGAAAGAATTAGATACAAAACTCAGAAAGTTAAGTCAGTTTAATATACAGAGGTTTCTGGGTCCCTTCCCCAAATGTCTAGCCTCTTTCTTACCCATGAACAGTCGGGTACCCGTACCAGTTGACATTCCCACCAACAATGGAATAGAGTCCCCTTCTCCCTGCATTCACACCAGCACTTGTTGTTCTTGCTCTTTTGGATGTATGCCAGTCTCTGTGGTGTGAGATGATATCTCATTGTTGTTTTGATTTGCATCTCTCTGATGATTAGGGATGATGAGCATTTTATATGCCTTTTTTCTATTCAAATTTCTTCTTTGTGAAGTTTCTGTTCATTTCTTTTCCCCATTTTTTGATGGAGTTGGCTGTTTCTTGTAAAGTTCTCTTTGATAAAGGACCAAAAAATATGAAGTGGAGCAAGGAAAGCCTCTTCAACAAGTGGTGCTGGGAAAACTGGGCAGCTATGTGTAAAAAAATGAATTTAGACCTCTGTCGAATGCCATGCACAAAAGTCAGATCAAAATGGATTAAAGATCTCAATATCAGACCTGAATCCATAAAGTACATCAAAGAAAACGTAGGCAAAATCCTCCATTGAAGGATTTTGAAATTTATTGAAGCTAAAGGCATCTTCAAAGGTAAAATATCACTGACAAAGAAACTGAAAGCAAAGATAAACATATGGGACTACATGAAACTAAAAAGTTTCTTCACCTCAAAAGAAACAGAGACCAGAGCCAGAGTGATAGCACAGCGGGTAGGGCATTTACCTTGCACAAGGCCCACCCAGGTTCGATTCCCTGGTATCCCATATGGTCCCCTGAGCACTGCCAGGAGTAAATCCTGAGTGCAGAGCCAGGGGTAACCCCTAAGCATTGCCAGGTGTGACCCAAAAAGAAAAAAAGAAAGAAACGGTGACCAAGATACAAAGGCAACCCACAGAGTGGGAAAAGATTTCTTTTTCTTGTCTGATTGCTGTGGCAAGGACTTCCAAAACTATATTGAGTAAGAGTAGTGACAGTGGCCATCCTTGTCTTGTGCCTGATATTTTTGAGTCTTTCTCTACTGAGTGTAGTAGTAGGTGGGTTTGTTGTATATAGCTGTTGCTATCTTGAGCTATGTTACTTCTCTTCCTGGTTTCTTTTTTTGAGTGTTTTTAAAAAAATAATAAATGGATATTGGAGGTTATCAGAAGACTTCTCTGCATCACTTTATTTTACCATATGGTTTTTATCTTTATTTTTTAAGATGGTTTATTACATTAATTTATCTGTCTATATTGAACCATCCTTGCATTCCTGAGATGAAACCCAGATAATCATGGTGTGCAATTCTTTTGCTACCTTGCTGGATTAGGTTTGGGGAATTTTGTTGAGAATTTTTGCATCAGTGTTCATCAGGCATATTGGTCTGTGATTTTATTTTTCTTAGTACTGTCTCTGTTTTAGATGACAGTGTGATATTGGCTTCATAGAAGCTGTTAGGGCAGATTCCTATTTTCTCCGTATTTTGAAAGAGTTTGGGCACCAAGATTTCTTTGAAGTTTTGGTAGAACTCATCTGCACTGGGGCTTTTGTCCTTAGGGATATTTTAATCTGTTTTAATTTGTTTACTTCAAGATTGATAAATTTAGTTTTCCTATTTCTTCTGGGCTCAATCATGTGAGTTTGTGTGAGTCTAAAATTTCTGTCTGTTTCTTTCAAGTTCTTGAGCTTCTTAACATGAAATTGTTCATAGCAATGCCATGATTTCTTTTGTATTTCTGAGGTGTCAGTTGTGATTTCTTCCTTGTCATCTCTGATTCTTCTTTTCTCCTCTCTTCTTTTTCTTAGTGAACCTAGCACCTCATACTTTGTTGAACTAAGGGTTTGTCTATCTTGTTTCTCTTTTAAAGAACAAACTCCTGGTTTCTTTGGCCATTTGTATCATTTTTCTTTTCTATATCATTGATTTCCACTCTAATTTTTATTATTGTCTGTCTTTTATTTGTTGTGGGATTCTTTTTTCATTCTTTTTCTAGTTTTTTGGTTAGTGGGTTAGATCAGTGATTTGGGCCTCTTCCTTGTGTGTGTTTGAATAGCTATAAATTTTCCCTTTGATACACTGTCAGTCTTGTTGTTGGTGTCTTCATTCTTCTTTGTTTCAAGACCTTTCAATTTCTTCTTTAATCCCATTATTAATTAGCAGTGTGATGTTTAGTTTCCAGGTATTTAGCCTTTTGCCACTTTCTTTTTATGATTAATTTCTACTTTGAGGCTTTGTGGTCTAAGAAAATACTTGGCATGGTACTATTTTTGTGATTTTATAGACGTTTGAGTTGTGTCCTCCTTGCCAGCACGTAAACCCCCGACTTCCTTATATCTGCAGTTGGAGGGGTACATGGACACTTTGTGTACAGCAGCTTCTCAGTCTGGCCCTGACCTTCCTACTGAGAGATTTATCTTAGAACCTTCTGCAGGACCTCTGCACTAGCCATCTTGTCCCCTAGGCCCAGGGTGCATCTTGTCCCCCTGTCCTTGTGGCTCAAATGCCCCCTGAGTAGCCGCAACTCCTCTCGAGTTTGACTTTTCCTTTCTGACCTCTGTTGAATAAGACTGGGGACAGTGGATGTCTTCCCTGCCTGTCTCCTCTCAGACCAGAAAGAGAACCATAGAGGGCAATCAAAAAAGGAGATGACTGCACAGGGACTCTCAGATGACAGAGGTGCCAACTGGTGGAGAGAGGTATGCACCCTGCCACCACCACATCCCCTAAGGTCTGGGCAAGCTCTGGTGGCCAACAGGACCCTGAGATCCACTGTCCCCCCAACCTCTCTGAGGGAGGAACAGGAGGGGAATCAGCATGCCGTGATTCAGTGCAGATCATGGACCACCCCTATGGTTCAGCTTAGTGTTCTGAAAAAATGCTGCACAGATACTTCCATGAGTGTTGGGGAACAGGCCTCTGGGCAACTTGGCCATTCGGTTAGAGACACCTGTTCATGTGGCTCCCAGGTGGACAGCTGCTCCTCGGTCTGGCTCTGGCCTTCTTGCTCTTCTCCCATGCAGGACTTGTCACCTGTGGCTCCGGCCATGAGGTGCAGCTCTGTGATTATCACTCACTTCCGCCTCCCGGGAGCAGAGACCAAAAAGTTCCTCACCCCCAGGGACGGTGCTCAGCGGTCAGGTCCCTTCACTTTCCACTGACTTCTGTGAGACTGGAGGTCAGATGGGGCACACAAGAGGCTGGGCAAAAGGAGGGCAACCGAAGATGCTGCCCTGTGCTTGCAGACTCCAGTACTGTTTCTTCATGAGACAGAATTGTATCTGACTCAATCGGGGTGTAAAGGAAGGCAGACTCAGGCCCTGGAGCTCACTGCTACATACGAAGCAGCAGCCTGCAGAGCTCTCAGTGGAGCCCCTCTCCCCACCTGAAGGGATGCCCAAGACCAGAGGTGTGTGTGTGTGTGTATGTGTGTGTGTGTGGCAGGAGGCAGTAGGAAGTGGCCACACAGCACAGAGAGCACGTCAGAAGAATAAAGGATTACAGTTGCAGCATCCTAGGAACTCCCTCCACTCACTGCCCATCATCAGCAGATGCCCAGACCGAACTACAGTGTGCAGGTTCCATTTCCCCAGTCAGAGTCAGTCCTGCGTGGAAGAGCTTGGGGAGGCCCCAGATCCTGGCAGGGGACCTCGCCTCTCAGACCCAGGGTGCTGTCCTCCGCCCGCGTGATTGCAGGCAGAGCTGGGGCTCCTGGAGTACTGCTGTGTTCAAGCTGGTCATGGCAGAGGGTGGCACTCACTCTCTGCACCGCCTCCCCCCAACTCAATGACAGCTATATCTGGGAATCTCTTCCCAGGACACTCTGTATAGGACCTAAATCAACATCACCCCCTGACTCGGCCTTGTGGGGGGGACCAGACTTTGGAAGCCATGGGAATCTTAAAGTGTGTTTTTTTTAGAAACTTCAGGCAGATTTTTTGTTTCATCTACTGTTGAGTAGAGAAATTTCACTTCTCCTCCTTTCTTAATCTCTCTTGTTTTTATTTTCTACCTACAGGACAAGACATTTCAAAGAAAGTATCAAATTCATTCACGAGTGCCGACTTCAGGGTGAAGGCTGTCTTGTCCACTGGTACGTGCCCTCACCCCAGCCTCATATAGCCTCGAATATTCCCCCTAGCTAGGACCTTCATTTCCATAAATATGATTTATGCAGGGACGCAGGAGGGAATTGGGCCACAGACACCCCTTTTCTAATGTTCTCCTGTCTCACCCCCTGTGCAGTCTCTGCACCTCTGTAGGTGCACCCCCTGAAACATATTTTTTGTCTGACATGATGGAATGGCCTCTGTGGGTTGACACAGTGAGTTACTGTTAAAACCAACTTATCATTTCTTCTCCTTTTACCAATGGGAACTTTTACATGGCTCAACTTCTGGCTCCACTTGGAGAAGATTGGAGGAGAGAACTGGAGTGTAGTACAGGAGTAACACGCTTGCCTTGCACACAGGCACCCTGATTCAGTCCCCAGCACCTAATATGGATGGTACCCTGAGCACCTGACCACCTAATATGGAGGGTCCTCCTGAGCAGCTCAGGAGTGACCCCTGAGCACAGAACCAGGCATAAGCCCTGAACAGCACCTGATGTGACCCAAACCCCTACCTCCTGCCACCAAAAGAGAAGAGTAGAGTCTTAGTTTTCAACAGGCTGCAGGTTTATGCCGCCTTTGCATGCAGCTGTGTTGTGAGTGACCATAGTCACACCTGTGAGCATGCTCTGCCCTGGAAGCTGTTCGGTTCATGGAACCCAGACACAGCACAGATGCCTCTTACACCAGAACGCGGGAGCTCTCAGCGAGTGCCCGGCCATGTTGGCATTGCTGCCAGTTTTCCTGCTCATGGCTCTCTCTGATGGACTGCCAGCAGCCTGCATTCTGTAGTAAGAGCCCTGCTATGTGCTCAGTGCAGGCTGGACTCAGCCTCTGGCCTCGGTACCAGGTTCCGTGGTCCACTCAGATAAATCTTGGAGATCTTTGGAGTATCCCCTTCCCCTTGCCTCCTAGAGACGTTGCAGTCACGGGAAAAAGCCTTTGAAAATGCAGGGATCTCTCCCAGGGAGCCTTCCTTGCTACTCAGATTGCAGAGATACCTGTCTGCCAGAGGGGACCTGACACGTGGAATAGAAGAGACCCCGGGAGAGCTGGTGATTACTTCAAGAGCCAATAGCCCAGTATAGAGAGTCAGGGAGAGACTGAAGGGTTTGCTTTAAAAGATGGGGTTCTGCAGGCGTGGAATAGTGTGATGCTGCATTTCACTTTTCAGAAAGAGTCATACTGATAATCTGTCAAGATTACTGCTCTGATGAGGCTTAGTTACACTGAACTTGAAGTTCAGTGGGAAATGCAGCCATAGCCATTTCAAGGGGCTTTTTGGAGGGCTGGAGAGATAGTCCAGTAAGGCACTTGCTTTGCGGCAGCCAACCCATGTTTGATCCCTGGTCCCCCACACCCTCCAGAAGTGGTCCCTGAGCACAGAGCTAGAAGGAAGCCTGAGTACTGTGGTTGTGACTCTAAAAACCAAAACTAAACGGATCTTCTGAAATCCCGCCTCCCCATCTCTGTCGATCCTGAAGGATTAGAACCTTGAGAGTCAAAACCAGAAGAATGCGTGTTTTATAAGATCTCTCGGTATTTCTGGGATCTGTAGGGGTGAGCCAGCCGTGGGAGTGCTTTGTCTTCATCACCACTGTTATTATTATTACTGTATTTGAATGTGCACAGCCCGATACTCTAGGAATTCGTATGTCAGACAGTTGTGCAAATGTGCAGACGCGCTCTTGTAAAAGTGAGAAATGTGCTAAACTTCCCCCTTCCTAGACCGTTGCGCAAAATACTCGGGTGGCACGGCGTGGCCTCTTTGAACATGGTCATTTGCATGAGCGTTAAAATTGGTCCCATTACTCAGCCTCGCTGCCGCAGAGGTAACGACTGCATGCAGGCCTCACACCTGAGACACACGGCTGGTGCAGGCTGCTGGCCACACTGAGTGATGTTGAGAACACCCAGATTTGTGCAGGGTGTCAGTTCTGGATGAATCAGGCGGAGCTGCAGCTCTCATGTGGCTAAGAAAGCTGGACTTTGGGGCAAACAGAAACCAGTACAGGTCACGGGTGGGTTCGCTGCATAGATTCCCGAACCTCTTGTCCCTTCAATATCTTGCTTTCTTTTATTTGTCCAGGGAATGGGGACCCTCTAAAGGGGACACCAGAGTATAAAGAAACCATTAAGGTTGCAGTTCCTGAGAACTAAGTGCTGAGCCATGCATTTGACCTGAACTTAGAAAATCAGGAAAAGTGGAGGCTAGAAGAGAGATGAGGTATTCCTGGTATCCAAGTGTGCCAGGCCAGATCTTATCTGTTTGTAAGAAATTGCCTGGGGACATCCTAACCTGCTGTCCCCTGTAGCCCCCAGATGGAATGACTTGCTAGAATGGGCACTAACAGCCTGGTTCCCAGGAAGGGAGGTAACCCTGTGTGTCTGAAGCCCCCCAAACGGAACAACTTGCTAGAATGGGCACTAATAGCCCTGTTCCCAGGAAGGGAGGCAACCCCGTGCGTCCTCAGCCAAACTCGCCTGTGGCCCCTCTCGGCCCCGCAGCCTTGCTGGTGTCTCCAGGAGTGTAACACTGGTTATTGCCTACATCATGACCGGCCACCGACTTCGGCTGGGAAGACGCCCTGCACACTGTGCGAGCCGGCGCTCCTGTGCAACCCCAACCTGGGCTTCCAGAGGCAGCTCCAGGAGTTTGAGAAGTACGAGGTCCACCAGGTGAGTTCACAGGGGCGTTGATGGTAGTGCAGGCCCTTGGAGATGCCTATGACCCTGTTTCCACTTAGGACGGCCGTGGTGGGAGCTGGGTCAGTGCCCCGGAGCATGTCAGCTTGGGGTCACCCTCTTGCAACCCACCCCTACCTTTTACTTGGCAGCGGCAGCATGTACAGGCTGTTAATCTTCCTTGGACCCTGGCTTAAATGCTGCTTCTCCCGCTTTGGGTCAAGTGCCACTTGCTGGACTTGTGTCTGTGTGCTCATGCCAAGCCATGGAAGAAGCCGCCATTGCTCTTGATGGCCCACCACCGAGCCCCCAACTGCGCAATGCCCATTCCCTCACGCACCCCCTGCCTCTGTATCCCCATGTTGGTCTGTGGCAAACTCTGTGCCCATGAAGGTATTAGGTAAAAATGGGTGTGGGTTGTGGGTGCTGGTGTGTGCATGTGTGACAGTCTAGCTCTGCCTCCCTGTCTCCAGTACCGGCAGTGGCTGAAGGAGGAGTTTGGCGAGAGCCCTCTGCGGGATGCAGAAGAAGCCAAAAGCATTCTGGGTAAATATAAAGAGCAAGGCGCGCACGGAGCCACAGCCCAGTGCCAGGCGGTGGAGCAGCTTCCAGGCCATGCCGCCACTGGCCTACAGCAACTATACCACAGAGACCTAACGCTCAGCCCTGCGGCCCGCTGCCCTCCCACCCGCTTGTCTCAGCACCTTCCTGCCGGGTGCCCTGGTGTACTGGCTGCCACCACGGAGGACAGCAAAGATGGGTGATGGCTCCTTCCCTGCTGCACCTGACCCCACTGCAGTCCGGGCCCCTTCCCTTTGGTTCACTTCTACCCCACCTGGGCTTGCTGCTCGGGAGCCCCCCGCACAGCGAGCAGGCGGCTGTGCATGTGTGTGTGTGTGTGTGTGCAGGGATCCAGTGGGCTCTGGATGCGGGTCTTGGGGATAGTCACGCCTGCCTGGCCACCTGCATTGGTGTCTCCATCCTTCCCGCCAGAGGCGCAGCAAGGAAGGTGCTTGGAAAGGCTGACCCTCAGCAACAGATGCTCAGGGCAGCTGAGCAGCTGGTAGCAACACTGCCCCTGTGGGGACAGCAGGAGAACAGGCTTCCTCTCCAGGGGTCCTGGAAAGGAGGATGTTAATGACAGTGCCCCGGACCCAGGACTTCTTGAGGCCTGGAGTTAGGGTCCCTTGTCAGCCCCTCAGCCCTCACCCCGTGCTTGGTCTTAGCCATGCTGGCTGCCACGCAAGGTTCCCTTCAGCTCCCAGGTACCTGGCCCTGTCCCCACCACCTCACATTCACAGCCTCTCCCAGTCTCAGCCTGGCTCCTCTCCCCGCTGTGGAGTCCACCTGCCCGGGCCGGGAGGATGGGCAGGTGGCAGAGAGAGAGCTGGTGGCGGGTTCAGCTGCTGGAGAGTCGGAGACGCCTGAGCACTAGAGGGCTATATGTGTGTGCGCGGGCCTGGTCTCTGATCTCAGCTACCTCATCCAGGCATTTTCACTCTTCCCGTCCTCTATGCTCCCGAGGTGAGGCAGTTGCAAAGAGACACACCTGTGGCTTTGAGATCTTTAAGTGGCCGGGGAAAGACCCGTCCATCCTGAGCCCCAAGCCCACCATTTGGGACAGTGTGGGTGAAGGATAGGCCTCCCGGGAACCATGGGCAACTTTGTACCCTGATTCTCCACACGTGGAACCACACAAATGACAAAACATGGCCAGCTTCTCCCTTGAAAGAAGCCACAGGGGCCAGGGGCGGTAGCTCTCCTGGCACAAACAGGCTCAGTCCTGGGTGCCATTCCCGCCCCCGCCGAGCACTGCTAGGTGTGGGCACTGTAGTAAAATGAGCAAACCTCCAAGCCAAGTGTCTCCAGAAGTGGACGTGCCTCTGCACCCCACACAGGAGGAATGAAAACTGACCCTTGAGTGATCCGTCCACGGCCCAGACAGTGTATCTCTGAAGTAATTTTCTTTACCTTAAACCAGAAAGGAAGGTAAATATATGATCAGAAAAGTACCAAGGATCTCGGCCAGGGCGCCTGCAGCCACGTGCACCGGGAGCAAACGTGGAAACGACTCCCGTGGGTCTGGAGATGTTGCCTTTACTTTTGCTGCCAGTAACATCCTTTCTCCACAGCCGCTCCGGGCATTCTGAAGTACTGGGCCTTTCTCAGAAGACTGTAATGTACCTGAAGTGTCTGAAATGTTGCAGTCTCAGAGTTTAGGCTGCTGCTGCCAAAAAAAAAAAAATAAATAATAATGATGATGATAGTAGCCAGAAAAGCAACCTCAAGGGTATTTTTCGTTTTCGCCCCCTGTAGCAGACAGAATCCATACACGTGTTTTTCACCTTACACTGACCTCATTGTGGTGCAGTATCTTGAGAACTTAAGGCTGTCCCCGACAGCACAGCGTGGCTGGCTCGGGAGGCAGACGCCTACAAGGCCATCTCCGGCACCCGGCCCTGTTTGGCAATCACAGTGGTGTCTCCTGAGGATTGTGCTGCTACGTAATCTGCTCCCGTGATCCTCACTTCCCCAGCTGGGGAAAGAGCTCTGGGCACGTTCCCTCCAGGCTGTGTTCTCCCCAGGTGCGATTCATCATAAAGCTCCCTGTTTGTGTCAATAAATGCCACCTAAACCGAATTCTGCCTCACGCCGCCGTGTTCTTGCCCTGAAGAAGTGCGAATGCTGTCGCGCGTTTGTCCCCATGGGCTGTGCCACCAGCGTCTGGGCTGACGTGACCCATGTCCTTTTCCTCTTGTGGCCACAGCACAAGTGACTTCATTTCCCAAGAGAGAAACACCCACCCTCAGTGTGAACAGAGAGGGATTTGGGTATCAGAGTTTTAGCTGCTTTGGGATGATTTGTGGGAAGAAGGGGGTAAGGGAGGGCAGTGCCCAGCTTTGAAGCTATTCCTGGCTTTGTGCTTGGGAGACTCTGCAGTGACAGGGATGGAACCAGGTGTTCCTGCATGCAAAGCCTGGCCCTGGCCCCTGGGATGCAGTTTTCCCTGTACCTCATGGGAACAGGCTCTTTGTAGTCGATGCTGAGGGCCTCAGGGTTTGTTTGGCCTGTGAAAGATCTGGAAGGTGATGGCAGGCCCAGACCTGGGCCTGTAACCATAGTAGCAGGCCAGATTAGGGTATTGCCTTTGCAGTGCCTGAAGCCTCATAGCTGGGGGCACTTGTGGGGAGCTGGGGAGGTTGTGTGAGAGGAGGCGGACCCTCTGCTGGCAGTGCCCCCCCACAGCCTGTGAGCCTGTACACTCGCCCTTTGGGGCACTGACCTGTTTTTCTTTTTTGTTTTTTCTTTATTTTTTTAGTTTCATTATATCACCATGAGATATACAGTTACAAAGCTGTTCATATTTGGGTTTCAGTCATGCAGTGTTCCAGCACCCATCCCTCCACCAGTGCCCATTTCACATCATCAATGTGCCCTGTTTCCCTCTCCACCATCCCACCTGCCTTAATGGCAGACACTTCTCTCTCTCTCTCTCTCTCTCTCTCTCTCTCTCTCTCTCTCTCTTTTGCATATTGTGGTTTGCAGTACATTCACTGAGGAATTATTGTGTACATCTCTTTACCTACTTTCAATACTCAGTTCTAGTCTATCATTACCACTTCCAGCTACGGTTGGCAACTTGTCCTTTCCTTCGCTATCTTGCTTAGCCTCTGTTTCCCCCCCACACTTGTGGTAGATTCCAACCATTAGCAAGTCCTCCTTGCCTCTATCTGTCTGGCCTTGGATATTGTCTCTCTCTCTCTCTCTCTCTCTCTCTCTATATATATATATATATATATACATATATATATATATATATAGAGAGAGAGAGAGAGAATGCAGCCTTTTGGTTTTTGGGAGATCACACCTGGCAATCCTCAGGGGTTACCCCTGCCTCTGCACTCAGGAACTACTCCTGGCAATGCTCAGGGGACCACATGGGATGCTGGAGATTGAACCTATGTTGCCACATGCACGGCAAATGCCCTACCGTTGTGCTATCGCTCCAGCCCCGAATGTCATCATTCTATACCTGTCCTCCTCCTGACTAATTTCACTCAGCATGATGCTTTCCATGTCTATCCATTTATAGGCAAATTGCATGACTTCATTTTTCCTAAAAGCTGCATAGTATTCCATTGTGTAGATGTACCATAGTTTCCTTATCCAGTCACTGACCTGATTTTCTGATTCCCCCAGGTGCCTGCATGTGATACATATCTGGGGGCATCAAAGACCCAGGGTGTGTCCCCGACCCCCAGTGAGCAGGGCCAGAACCTGTCTGGGTAGGGAACCAACGAGCAGGTCCCTGCTGCATTTAGGACTGTGCCTTGGAGAGAGGGGGAAAGGGGAAGGAAGCAGGTTTTCTGGGGACAGTCCTGATTCAGTAAAACACCCAGTGTCCTCCAAAGCCAGACACCCTTTGTCAGGGAACTCTGGGCACCCCAACAAAACCAGGAGCAGAGTCAGGGATCCCCCCTCTGCCCCAGGGGATCGGGTGGCTGTTGGCAGATGGAGAAAGACGCAAGAATCCAGCAAAGTGTCCAAAGGCTTTAGTCTCATAGGTTCTGGGATACAATCCAGCAATTGGAAAACCCGGACTTAGATTCCTAGTTGGGTCCCCGCCATGTTTAGGTTTAGAATCCTAGGCCAAGATGGCCGCCACCATGTATTAAGGCCCAATAGGGAAGAGAACAGAGAGGAGAGCAGAGGGAGAAAGCAAAAAGGCAAAAGGATGCAGAAGAAAGCTGGTTACAGCTTTTATATCTTTTCAATATAGACCACCCACACCAACGCAACGAGAAGCAGTTAGGGTCAGTTTCCCTCAGGTAACTTCTTGCAGGACCTTACCTAGGTCCTTTGAGATGTTAATACTACCCAGCCAAGATCTGCCTTTGAAGTGATACTGCAGGGTAGAGTGAGGGAATGGCATCTGAAATTAACTGTATCTCAGAATACAAAGGCAAGCATTAGTACCAATGGATATTCTACAGCCAGGTATATATTTCTCCAAGCCTTCACAAGATTCTCATTTTTACTTCACAGTTGTTTTGTATATTAGCCTTTAGATATTAGAGAGCCACATGTGCTTTCTTGGAGGCAAACAGCATTTCTCTGTGGTCTAATTAGAGATCCAATGTAAATATACTGGTAAATATACTGGTAAGATCTTATCTTGTCCCACGATGATTGTGGCAGCATGAGAGAAAATATTTATACCAGCCAACATAGAATACATAGATATACTGCCACATATCAAACTTTTCAACCTTCTAGCTACAAAGTGGCCTGCAGAAGGCAACTCCAGGCAAGATGCAGAGACTCTGGACAACAGTGTACTGCAACACCCTTTACCCCCACCTCCTCGGGTCATAGGCCCAGCTCCAGCTAGAGTCATGAACCATCATCACATTCTCTGTAGGTCACCACCAAAGCTTTAGACATTCACAGAGGTGACCAAAACCACCCCAGAAAAAGTGGAACTTTGTACCCAGATCTTTAGATCTGAGGTGGTGGGCTAAGTTGCCCCCACACTCTGAACTTCAGTCAGGAACCTCCATCTAGTTGTTGCCACCCTGCCCACTCTGGTGGCAAAGATTGGTTGTGAGTATCGATCAATACCTTTTATTGTTTGTTTGATTTTGGGTCACACCCAGCTGTACTCAGGGTTTACTCCTGATTCTGTGTGTAAGAATTACTCCCAGGTCAGCTGCATGCAAGGCAAGCTATACTATCACTCGGTCCTTGTAGTCAGTATCTGATCTCCCCAAAAGTCCATGCAAGTATCCATAAAAATGCTATTGATCATGTGTAGAGCTCCTAATTTTCCCAGGAGCAGACCGTAGGCCCTATGGCGGATCAGGTGTTGTGAACTCGGGCCACTGAGTGAGGAGCTCCTCGGTTGCCTCCTTGTGCTCTGTCTTCTAGGGTTCCCTTTCGCACACCCTCATCCAAACTGTTCTTGCCTAGAATTCAGAATCCTGAGCTGCCAGGGGAGATACCCCCCTGCATGCCCTACGGTGGGCTCTACATCCACTAGAAGGTGAGTGACCAGCACAACAGGCCCAGGGCATACTTACATTCAGTGGGTGAAGTTAGCTCTTAGGAAGTGGGCAGTTCCTGAGGACTCACAGTGAGCGGATGACCGTGGGCACTGACTGTGGCTCTCCATGTGTCTGTGGGTCCCCAGTGGAGAAACAGTTCTGCTGGGGAGTCAGTGTTCAGGAAAGGCATTTGGGGAGAAGGGTTACCTGGGGAGAAAAGAGGGTCCAAGCAAAGCCCCAGCATGTGGAGGCATGGGCAAGTACAGCTGGTCCAAGATGGGACTCCAAATCACTAAGACTTTAGAGCAAGCAACTGCTGGGCGGAAGTGACAGTGGGAGTGACATCGTGGACGAAGGTGCAGACACCTGAAAAGGCCCAGGTATCAGGGGAGTGCTGAGCCCCAGCTGTGCCCTCACTGGCTCATCTCTCAGTCATGGAGTGAACCGAGCTCAGGGCTCTGGGGCTCCAGCTTCCTCAGGCTTGGAACTGGGGAGAGTGGCAGGTGGTCATCTGCGGGTACCAGTGCCTTGCAGACCATGCTGGGTGTACAGGCTCTGGGAAAGGGGTGCTGATGAAGATTGGGGGTCCCCTGTGGGCTCCATGCGAGCAGAAGCTCTAGTGGCTAATTGTCTGAGAAAGACTAGAGTTCTGAAAGGGTCATGGTGGGGATTTGAGTGGGGCCCAGTGATGCCAGAGGGCTTGAAGGGTATTGGGCTGCCAGATGGCATCCCATGGGTGCCTGAGGGCACAGTGGCCTTGCTGGGATCTGCTTCCGACCCATCGGTTCCCAGGCTCAGTCTCTACCTACCCTGATGCCCAGGGACATCAAGGTGAGGTTTAAGGGATATGCTAAACCCAGGGGCTTCGGGAGTCTTGGCCCTGGGTGTGATCTCTGCTTTGCAGAGCCAGTGCCCAAATTCATCCATTATTCTAGTACCACCTCTCAGACACCCCCCCAACTCATGGCAAGGTCCCAAGTCTTGTTCATTTCACGGAAGAGAAAAAATATTGCTTCCTGAAAGTGGGTCTTGGCTGCTGTGGCTCCCCTTCTGCCTCATTGACAGGCTGTTCTGGACAAGGATTCCCTGGCCCCACACAAGGATTCCCTAGGCTGATCAGGGCCCCACTTGCTCCGTTCCATAACCTTTCCCACAGGCCACCCTGTGTCTACACTCTCTGCTCCAGGTGATTATTGGATTCGGATCTTGTTTTCCAGAACCTCTTTCTCAGCTTTGCAATTCTCTTTCTGCCAGCACCTTCTGTGATGAATCTTTGTCATTTCTGTCCCAGAACCCACTTCCAGCTTGTAGAACAGTTTCATGTCACTCGCATGTATGTGGACAGCTTCATGGCAGTTACATGTGGACAGCTTGTGTCAGTTGCATATCAGTTTCATGTCAGTTACACATGGACAGTTTCTCATCAGCTGCACTGTGCCTGGTTTCTTGTCATTTGCACAGGCCCTAGACATTTCTTGGGGGGTGCGCTTACCTGCACACAGCTCCATTCACAGCTTTCTCAGCTCAAGCTAGGGAAGTCTTGCTTGCAAACTGCGAGGGTCAGGCAGAGCTCAGGTAGTGGGTGCCAGGGGCCATGTGAGAGGCCAGGGGTTGCACAACCTTGGTTGGTCACGGCGGACACTCACCAGAATAGGGAACACCCAAGAATCAGAACCCTCTGATCCCACCCCAGATGTCTCCTCCCATCCTGGCCCTGAGTTATTAATAATTTTATTAAGAATGTGCTTTCAACACGCCTGTATTTATATATGTGCTTAACAAGAAATCAACACAGCCTCCTCGGCGGGAAGTTCCTCTTCCCTTTCCGTGTCTAGAGAAAGAGAAACTCAGAGGAGAAAAAAAACCCACCAAAGCTGCCTTTGGTTGTCCGTCGCTCCATTCTGGGGTTTGCTGGGGTTGGGACAGGGGCGGTGGGTGGGGTGCACTCCCCCATAACACACAGGCCTGATTGCACCACTCAGAAACCTCTCTCGACACTCATCTGTGCTGTTCTCCTGAGCCCTGTCCTGAAGCTGGAGACCTTCTCTGTGTCTGAGCACTGGACCTGCAGCTGCCACCTCACCGCCTTCCCAAGAATGTGTCTGCAGCCGTGCTCCGTGCAGCTTCTGTGCCTCTGCAGAGTGGGCTCGGGGACTGGGCAGTGGGGCTGGTATATACATGAACAGCTGTTTTGGAGGCTCCTTTGGGCTTCAAAGAAAAATCTCCGCAAACCTGGCACTGGGAAAGGAAGGGCCCATGCAATGTGAGAGTCTGGGCACCCGGGCTGTTTTAGCAGGATCGTGAAAGGCCGGGTAGGGGTGAAGACCTGTCCGGAGGCCGAGAAGGCTTTCTCCTGGACTGTGCCCTCTGCAGGGGGCCCGATGCAGGAACTCAGGCAGAGTGGGAAGGAAAGAGAACATGGGTTTTGTCCTCTGTGGAGTTTACAATCCCAAGAGTAAATTAATTGGGCTTGTTCTGGGGATCCAGGATGGTCACTCTTGTTCACTCACGGAGTTTGACCTAAGGCAGCCTCCAGCCCTTCCTGTAGGAAATGGGAACAAGTCTCAGGTGTGCCCAGAGCAGGGCTATGGAGCAGCACCCCACCATGCCACCTCCTTGTCCCCTGCTACTGGGCACTCAGCCTCCTGTGATCCCCCACCCCCAGAAGTGTTCAGTGCGGCACAAACAGGAACTGCAGCCTCTGATGAGCAGGTTCTCCTCTGCGCCTCCGCTCTGGGCTTCCCCAAGGCACCGAGGGGGAGCCTGGTTGGAAATTAAAACTCCAAAGGCCCCTGTGCTGGAGAAATGTCACGTTCTGCTTTACAAAGGCTGTGCCCTTCGTGGCCAAAGCCCCGGGTGCCTGGGGGCTTCTGCAGAAAGCGTAGTTCCAGGGCAGATGGCGGTCACGAGTCCCTTTGCCTGAAGTACCCCCAATCATGTGCGCCCCAGAACGGGGCACAGGCTACCTGGAACTCGCCCCACTTCACCACTGCCCTGCCTGCATCATCTCCGAGCATCTGCGAGATGCAAGTCTGGATGGGAGCTGCGGTGCTGGCCCGACCAGGTGGGCGCCCAGGCCCAGGCCCGGACGACTGTGCGGGCGCAGCCTAATCCACTTCTCTGGAACACCACGGGAAGCCCCAGGTCGCAGTCCACTTCTAAGGGAACTTCTCCATAGCCAGCATGACGGTAGCCCCTGGGAAACGTGTCTCGGGCCTAGGGACCCCCTATAACAGCCCAGCACGTGGCCAGCTAAGGCCTTCCTGGGGATGTGCTGGGAGTCTGCATGTATCACAAAAGGCCCCTCGAATCCCAAAGAATCCCAAACTAGTGACAAGACACTCCACCCACTAGTGTCCATGCCGCACTACCCATGGTGGGACAGGAACTCGTCCTGAAATCCCTCCCTGAAATCCCATCCTGAAATCCCAGCATCTCACAAGGGGACTTAGCTAGTTTCCCTAGCCCCCGCACCCCACCACGTTTTGGGTATTTGAAGGGGTGTGCAGTTGAGCCACACAGCAGTGCTCAAGGCTTATGCCTGACTGCGCTCACTCCTGGAGGTGCTCAGGGCTCCCTATTGATCCAAGGAGGAAGAGCCTTGTGCAACGCCAGCACCTTAACCCTGCCCTGACTCACCAGCTCTTGGTCTCTGCACTTTCCAGATGAAGAACCTGAGTCTTACAGAGTGACCATTGCCCAGTCATGGCCACGGGAGGAATTCAGGCACTGGATTCCAGGGGTGAGGGAAGCCCAAGCATCACCCCTTTTCTGGGATGCCAGCACTCAGGAAGGGGCACCAGCCTTATTGAAGGTGGAGAAGCGCCTCGGAAGGGGATGACAACCTCAGAGGCTACCAGGGGCCATGCAGGGGGCAGGAGAGCCCTGTTTTCCAGCCCAGTCAACTGCTTCCCAGCTCCTGCTGGGTACTCCTCAGGAACCTAGAATAGTGGGTGTCCCCTTTGCCAATTACATGCATGGTTCTGGGCGGAGAGGGGGAGCATCTGAGGCCCAAGTGGAAGATATCCTGGCTTTGGTCTGCCTTTATTACACAAAGTGAGACGTTCCAATGGTGCCTTTTACTGTAGGTCTCAGGAATGCCTCCACCCACGTGGAGACCCTCAGAGGCCAGGACGGGCCTCCTGGCAGATGGTTAGGTGAACGTCCCCAGAACCCAGGGGAACTGAAAGGAGAAATGAGGAGGGCCTGGGGCAGTGTGGACACGTCCTTCCCTGCTTCCCAGCTACTGGAACAGGTGGGAGCTGGACAGCAGGAGAGGCTGCCATGGAAGCTGGGGGTGATTGCTTAGAAAGGCCGTGCTGGCCCTCAGCCAGGGGTGGGGCAGGATTGGGTGACAGCAGGGAGGAAGTGGTGCCAGCTTCCAAGAAGAATCTGAGTGTCAACAGACTCTCTGCAGGCTCCCTGCAAGCTCCGCCTAAGCCCCGTGCTCCTTGGAGCTCCTCTTTAGAATGTGTTCTAGAAGCATCCATGCATACCGACATGCCCCTTCCCGGGACCTGGGCTTCCTGGGACCTCGCTGCAGAAATGACATCCTCTGAGGGGAGGCTGTGGGTTCAGAGAAGCGTCTGAGCACCACAGGATCTGTCCCCTTGACAGAGGACACCCCCTAGGGCACCCCAGGACTGGGCAGCAGGGTGGGCCCTGCCAACCAAGTGCCCACAGCTTGCTGCAAAGGCCGTTTGTGAAAGTGTGGGAGAAACTGCTGCAGGGGCTGGCGGCTGCCCAGGCTGCAGAGGCTCGCCAGGTCCCATGGAGAGAGGCCTTCCCTGGGGAACGGGCTCAGCCACTGCCAGGGGTCAAGGCACCACTTGGCTGGCGCGCACACCCATAGCAGAGGAAAGACCCCTGGTGCAGGGCCTTATGGGAAAAGGGATTCAGCACTAATGGAGTGGAGGCACATGGGGGGCACCCTCAGAGCCTCCATCTCTAAGGAAGGCCTCACTGTCAGTACTGGGAGTTATCCTGTGGCATAGGGAGCCACAGGAGGAAGGACCCCAGATTTGACCAGGCCCCCCATGGGAAAGAAGAAGAACTGGGGGGGGTGGAGTGGGTAGCACAGCCCACATTGTAGACCCCCAGAACCACACTGAGGGCAAATCTAACGCAGTGAGCTGGGGACTAGTGGGGTCAGGTGTTCGCGAGGGAGCAGAAACAAGTGTGAAGGTTTTGGGCAGGAGCACCTGGGACAAGTGCGAGGGACAATGAAGCAGCAGGTCCCGCTGTCAGGGCCACTGGATGGCCCTTCTCTGCTCACTTCAGAAGTCAGGAAGAGGCCTGGCTGCTCCCCATAGAGTGGCCAGAGCTCAGGGTCACGAGTCACACACAGTGGGTGGGGCGGCCTAGAGCCCCAAGTACCATCAGGTACTGCCCTAGAGTACTGAGCCCCACCAGACATAGCCTGAAGCCCTGAGAACCACCAGGCACTGCCTTGACAAAGAGAGAGAGGCTTTAGCCTGATGACCATGTGTAACATAGACACTGGGCTTCATGGGGCCTCTTCTTGGGAGGTACCCCAAGGAAAGACCCAACAGCTCTAGCCTCAGAGCCCTATATGACTAGCCTGATCTCGTCAATCACCTCAGAAGGAAGAACCTGAAAACCCCGAAGGGCGTGTGAAGAGCTGGAGAACTGGTCCTTATCTGCCCACTCCTGGATGCAGATGATTGTCTAAGTGGAAGCAGCTGGGCAAGGTTTCATGGTAATGCCACAAAACCACACGAGAAGGCCAAAGCTGGATGGGTGGGCAGGGCACCCACCAAAAGGCCAATACTGGTTCCCAGATTTTTCCAATGAGAAGACAGTTGACATAAAAATAAGACCAGGCACCAGGCAATGGAACATTCCCGGTATTCTCTGATGGCTCCTGCAAATGCAGGCACTTCCTTAGCAACTTCCATACCCACGGCCTCCTGGTGCAGTCATTGAAGGGCATGGGAGGACCCCAAGGACATGGGAACTTTCTTGCAGGACAGACTGCAAGAAAGTCCTTTGCAAAGGAACTGCCACTTAGTCTACGACTGCCATCTCCCAAGCTCATTCTAGAGACTCAGGCTTAGCATAATTCCAGTCCTGCTTCCCCCACTAAGACACAGACCCTCCGCTTGGAGCCCATCTCTTCTCTCGTG